>JALMQS010000192.1:63184-653456 GCA_024734495.1 Forficula auricularia
CAGTCTATTACAATGTATTCACAGGAATTAATTTATGAATTCATAAATTAATTCCTGTGAATACATTGTAATAGACTGATGAAGAGGGCAAAGCCCTCGAAACTATAGTCTCGTTATAAATAAATAAAATTTATAATTCCAGCAGAAGACACACTCTTTTATTGTCTCCTTCGATATTAACATAAATAAAAACGTATGGTCTTAGTTTTAAGTTATAACTCGAGTTCTAATTGAGATAAGAATAAGTGGTAATTTGAAAATCAAAGAGGAAGCTGTTTTCTATTAAGTCAACAAAATAATTTGATTTCAAATATTGCTGTATATCTAAAGGGTCTCGGAAATAGGTCAAAATGACTTTTTTCATTGTTTTGACAGATAATATTTCAAAAATCTGACTTGTTTTAAAAAATCAGGAAATTCCATGATAATCAGCGTATGAAACTCTACTGGAATCCATTGTTAGGTTTACGGTTCCAAATTTTTGTCGACCAGTGTTATTATTATCTAGAAGTCAAAGTTAAAAACATATTAGAATTTTTTAGCTTAGTTGAAGAATTTACCATTTCCGAATCTTGACCCGGGTAAAATAGTATATCTCCTTCAAAATTATCTCCGTCTTCTTCGATTCTAAGATTTAACGAAGCGTAGGAGGTTTTGCTTAAAACCCCAATTAGCAAAAGAAACCATGATACTGAGACCATATTAAAATTCATCTCACATTCACTCACGTCTCTCTTTCGGAAACCTTTAAATAGTGGACATCTTTAAAGATAAAAAATAAACTCATTAAGGAGATTTCGAAAAATCACTATCACTAGCCTAGTTTTCTTTTTTAAAATAATAAAATAAGTTTATTAAGGCACTGCATTTTTTCAAGGCTAAACTGAAACGATTTCATGTCGATTAGTATATTTCAGTCCAGGCACTTAAAATTTAACAAAAATTATTATTATTATTCAAGAAAATCACGTCCTCTGGTAAAAATAACCCTTCTGACATTTAAATAAAAATAATCCATACCATCTCGGATCTAATCTTTGATTTTCTTATAGATAAAATAATATTTACTATTTATAGTCAACTTGAACTCTTGCATTATTTTTATTTTCAATTTAAATACTAAATTATTTAGTCTTTTTATATTTACTTAATTGTGAAAAAATCTCAAAAAATTATGATACTGATACCAAAAATGGCACAATTTACATAGAATATTCTAGATACTATTTGTCTCATTTTCGCTCTCAGACTTTATTTCTTCGAATCGATTACGGTCGTGTTAGAAGATGGTCTTGTTGTCAGGTGGTCTTAATCACCCACAACTATTATATTATTTAATATTTTGAACTAGATATTAACATCTCCAATATAATAATTATATTTTACCTGCAATCCGACTTTAATCTGATCCCTACATAATTGAGAAAAAATTAATTAATATAGTACCGTAAAATGGCTAAATAGCTAATGATTTAATGCCGAGAAAGCCAAAAAAAATTATTTTACAATATTTTTCCTCAATTTTAATTTAAATGGAAATAAACTACTAAATGAATATGGATAACGAAATCAGCAATAGAATCAACTAGGTCAAAATTGATAAAGAAAAATCCATTATATACTGTTCTAGATTTTGAATTTATTTGGTTCAACAACATTTTTTTATATAAGAAAAAATTTATTTTTAGCCACGACTGTTTTTAGAAAGAACGTGAAAAATTATCTTCTAAACCGGAGGTGGCCAACACGAGGCCCGCTGCGAGTCATATTGTGGCTCGCAAAGCTGGGTCAAATGAACATAAATGTTAACTTTATTGTACATACCAGCAAAAGAGCATTACATCATGAGACGTTCGTTTTATACATTTTTAAATTATAGCTAATAGAAATTTGAAATTTCTCGCATTTTTTGAAAAATTCATTGGTTTGAGATATTTTAAATATCCCGTAAATACTCGTCTACTAGGAAAGGATCAATTAATCAATACGATTATGATCATATTTTTGCATTTCAAATGAAACTTGGCCTTTGGGACAACAGTTGAGGATAAAAAACTTTACTAACTTTCCTACATTGTCATTGCAATCAGAGGTGATAAATACGCTTCTTTGATATCTGACTTAAACCTCGAATTTGAAAATCGATTTCTGGATTTTTAAAAAATATCATGTGCTTTTTTGAGCAGTCGCAACGCCATTCGCGGTAGATGTGAATTTATTACCAGGATTACAAATGGATGATAATGTTGTGATACTCAGTTAAAGGAGAAATTCCATCAAATTGGTTTGGAACAGTTCTATAAAACCTATTTGGACAATGATAAATATCTTTACAAACATGTTCTGTCGATGGTTTTGTTATTTGGAAATACTTATGCGGCATAAACCCAGAATTGACACAGGACTGTTAAAGATAGGAGAGTATTAAGCGGACTAAACTCTTATAAAAATAAGGCTAGTAAATAAGAGGAAGAGTTGATTATATATATGTTTATTATTAAGGCGACTGACTGGTAGACATACGGAGTCTTGAAAAGGTTTAAACTTTTTTTTATATTTTTGTTTGGATTCACGACTGGCTAAAAGATACTGAATAGAAAAAAATTTGTTTTATAATATAAAGGTGAATATTAAATGATAATCAAGTTAAATTAATTCATTGTGATTTTAAATAAAGTTACGTTCACATAAGATTTTTCAACGTTTAGAAAGTCCGATCGACAGATCAGATTATTTCCTTCTACGTATGTGAACAACAGTTATATATAGATATCTATTGGATAAGCTTGCCATACGACTCGGTTTGATCTGGACTGTTCGGGTTTGAAGGTATATTTCAAGTACCCAGGTCAGTTTGCCATTTATTTCTCGACCCGATCAAAAATACAAAGAAATAGAAGAAAAAGTCAACACATTTTCAGGACTCGCTACGCTAGCTATCAAGTAATTTCTTTTGTACATTTATGTCTGAATAAGTCCAATTGAATATTCTCTCTCTATATAACGAGTATCGTTTTGGTCCGAGCGCAAAAGGCCATTCCTAGAATAATAGAAATTAAGAAATTAATCTCTAATAGTCTGAAACAGGTCTCGACTTGTCTTACAAGTACAGACCTGTTTCAGGCATCCGTGCAATACATCTCTTAGTTCTAAAGAAAGAGAGATGATTATATCCGAGATCTTTTTATTTATTTTCATCGAACAGATTCTAATGAAAGAATCGCACACGTGCACATTAAATAATAAATAAACTGCAACGGATCGTTGCTAAACTTTATCCAAATTCATTTGAAATATTAATATGTTATTCCTTTATTATTAATCAGATATCACTTGCTATTTGCAGTTCATGTTAACTTTAATTCAAAAATAATGATCGATTCTCATTTAACAGTCGAACATTAGATTTTTGACGCTTCGATTATTATTGGTAACCATTGTTGAAGACATGGAGGAATTGACTTAAAATCAAAAATAACATTCGATTCTTATCTAATACTAGAGGAATAACCTTATTGCATTCCATTTTTGATATTTTGAATATTAAAGGCAACCTCTACTGAAAACGTGGAAGAATCAACTTAAAATCAAAAAGACTAAATTCTTTTATGGCAAACAACTCAAGCTTGAGAAAAAGCTATATGAAATTAATATTATTTAAAAATTTTACATTATCTAATCAAAATGAATCATTAACTACTTGTTTGATTAAAATGACAATTTTCTTTATTAGTTTTTTTTTTATTCAGGATTTTGGATTTAAACATTTTTTTATTTCCAGTTTGGCCTTTGGAATATTTAAATTTCATCAAAATGGGTTAAGTCATTTTCAAGATATTTAGAAAAACTAAAAAAGTACTGAAATAAAGTACTAATGTTTGCGGGCCGATATGTACCAAAAACTAATCAGCGCTTCATTTTGTTAAAATAATGGTAAGTTTTCAATTTCATTTCAATCGGTTCAACGGTGGGGAAAAAAACGACCACATACACACATCTATCCATCCAACCATCCACCCGCATAGACTAAATGAAAAAATCACACTTTTTGGCCTTGCATTGGATAAAGTAAAAAAAAAAAAAAAATATAGGTGCGTGGCCCGACAGGAAATATTATTCCTGAAATTTGGCCCGCCTGCTGAAAAGCTTGTACTATAATATTATAAGTGTTATAAGTGTCGGGAGTCAGTTTTCTATGTTCATATAATAATTTACTTTCGATAATTATTTAATAACTTATAATTTTTATTCTATTTATCCTGCATTTCTTTATCAACTAAAGTAATTCGGACTTACTAATTAATACCACATATATAATAATTCTTAAGTATTTGTTCTAAGGTTAAAATCAACAGAAAATGAAATAATTTTATCAAAATTTACATTCATTTCTATTAAAAAAAAAAAAAAGAATTTTAGTTTTAACGAAAAAACAGTCTTTCTCATATTGATCGGCCCGGCCCAAATTATTTTATTTTTCATCACTATAGATTGGAGCTGGTGGTGTTGAAACACCACCAACTACAATCTATTATAAATTAAAAATGTTTCACTATAAACCCACATTGCGTTTCCTAAGTTTTATATATATACGAGCTGCTCCAGGCGTGCCTTCGTGATTATTAGGTCTGTAATATATATTTGTAATATTTTGCCCCCTCTTTCGCCCCCACGCACTCATTTTGGCTATTGATTTTTACAGCATACATTGTATGTATAGTCTTAAAAACTAACATTACAAAATTTGATCTATATCGGAGAGAGTATTAATTTTTTGCCCCCACTCACATTTTGGGAGGTTGAAATTATTTTTTAGATATTTGAAAATAAATAACTCTCAGATTTCTAAAGAGTAAATGTACAAAAAAGCTAAAAATTTGTTTATTCCCCCCCCCCCCCTTTGCCCCCATACAATCAATTTTGATAGTTGATTTTTACAGGAATAGTTAAATAAAGAATAACTCTACAAAATTTGATCAAGATAGGAGAGAGTTTTAATTTTTGTCCCCACTCACATTTTGGATAGTTAGGAGTCGAATTTCAAAAAATCGTGAAATAACTTTTTAGATATTTGTATTTAGAATTTTATTAAGTAAAAATCAAGTAGATATCTTATTGTTCTTAATTGAAAATGCATAATTAGTGTAAACACACTGCAAAGATATTATGCCCCTTTTGACCCCTTTAGGGGTCGAATTTCAAAAATTCCTGAAATTAGTTTTTAGATATTTTAATTTACTATTTTTAGAAGTAAAAAGGAAGTAGATATTTTATCGTCCTTAAGAGATATCGCATAATCAGTAAAAACACACTTTGCCCCCTTTGACCCCTGTAGGGGTCGAATTTCGAAAAATCCTTCCTTAGTGAGCCTCTATGTTATAGATGTAATATCCTCTCCAAATTGCATGTTTCTAGGTCCAGTGATTCTGGCTGTTTTGATGATGAGTGAGTGAGTGTATCGGGCAAAGAATTTTACATATATAGATTTGTATAGAATCGGTTTCTCCTAAACGGCTTTTAAGATTTCGATGAAAAACACGTGTTAAGGTCTCCACATATCTGGCATCATTCTCGTCGATAGAATTAGGTTGAATAAGTTTGTTAACCAGTTAACTCAAACTGTACCCGTTTTGGTACTTTTCATTAAGCCCTTTATAAAAATTTCCAATAGTTTATTTTTGTTACTAGGGCGGCTCAAACTGGCGAGCTTACTGAATCTTGAAAAAGTCTTAATATTTTTCTCCACATGAATATATGGAATTTACATATGTCACGAATAATAATAATATTATGAGTTCACTTGACTTTCTCTATCGATTGATATATTGATGGATAGCATTTACTACTGTTGGTTCAGAAGGGTAAGCGACCTCAGTAAGAACAATTTCCGGGGTTTAATTTCTAATATATTTATTGGATAGCATATCAGCGACCTCGCGGCCTTTTTTATTGACCACATGAAACGCTAGGGGTTGGAGAATCATTGTGAGGAAATGGAAGGCTATCGAGGTCGAGCTCTCAGCGAATTGCGTGCTACGTCGGACGAAGGCTACTCTTGTCCCCCCAAACCCTCGGCAACTCGCTCCAGGATCGTCCACGATAAAAAGAAAACATTTTGCTTATTAGACTAAGGATCTGTTACACAGCTACTCGCAAATTTCTTATGAATTTTTATTTTCACATAATATACAAATTAGGGTGGTGCTTATTTTGGGTATTTTCGAATTTTTACGCGTTCAAGGGCTCATATGGTTCGAAATAAATAAAAAAAAATATTCCCAGAGTTTCAAGTCTCTATATCAATTATATAATGAGGTGACTGTGGGTCAGTGGCTAGAGTGTCGGGTCGCTGACTCGAAGATCGCTGGTTCGAGACCGAGTCTCGGCAGATAGATATTTGCAGCCGCCTCCTTTTGGAAAGTAATGGCAACCTACCAAGAGTATAATTGCCTAGTCACCTCTCCAAATTAGCCGTTCGGAACCGGCGTTAAAAAGTAGGTCCCGTATATCTGTGTAAAAACAACTAAACACACTCAGCACAGTAAATGATGTGGAGAGGCGCCGACACCCGTTTCGGGTATGACACTCAAAGAAGATATCAATTATAACCTGTGCCCCCAGCGATGTAAGTTTCTCATCTAAATAACATGGGGTTTTTGACATTGAAAGATCAATTTTTTATTCCGCCCATATTAATGGTTCAAAAAATTTGAAACTCTTTAGACTTTATCCTTATAATAGTAGCTATCCCTCAGAATTTTTTTACAGATTTTTACTTATTATAATTTTGGAGTCTATAACTTAGTAACACTAAGATATTATAGCAGTATTTTATCTAGCTGTAACTCCAAAATTATAATAGCTAAAAATCTGTAAAAATTCTGAAGGTTAGCTACTATTATAAGGATAAAGTTTACAGAATTTCAAATTTTTTGAACCATTACTTTGGCCGAAATAAAAAATTGATATTTTAATGCCAAAACCCCCATGTTATTGAGATGAGAAATTTACATCGCTGGGGGCACAGATTATAATTGCGATATAGTCTTGAAACTTGGGGGATATTTTTTTTTTATCCAAAATAAGGACCACTCTAAAACATATAAATAAAAAAAGTCAAGTAAATATTGGAATAGCATCTCCAGGAAAATTACTTTTTGAAATCTTCTTCCAATATCATCAATTCACCTTTTGAATTCTAGAGGAAAGTATTCGGTAGCTTTTATACGTGAGATCGCAAGTTTATTTATTATTATTATTTTTTTTAAACAAATTTTTGATCTCCAGAGCCAAAAACTGTCCCAAAAGCCATTGATCTGTCTGTGGTAGCCACAACTCAAAAATGGTAAATCTCAGAGAGAAAACTTTGGAGTTAGCTAATGACTAGAGACTTCATAGCAAGGTGATATTTTGATTCTAATCAATCAACAAGTAATCGATTGTTTTCAGATTCCCCCTTTTCTGAAAAAATAACAATTTTTTTTTATCTTCACTATTTGTCAAGTATCAGATTTTCTTCCTATCTGTAATTTTTATAAAAATCGGATTTCTTGAAATAGGATCTTCATTTTGCTGCCCCTATAAGTTTTTATTTTTTATTTGCTGAAAAATGGCTTTAAACTTTATTTATATACTAGCTGACGACTTTATTTATAGAATCGACTTAAAATCAAAAATAGTTCCAATGATCGAAACGTCAAAAATGCAATGCAAAATTGTTATTCCTCAGGTCAGGGGTTCTCAACCTTTTTCAACCCATATACCCCTTTTTGTGTATCATTAACTATGCGTACCCTCAACAAAAATACTCTTTAGTTTTATTAAAATGTTTTATATTAGTTAAAGTTTAACTGTTAAACTATTAAAGTTTAATTACTAATAGGTAATTTAAATTAAAAACAAAACATTTTATTTCAATGGACATTTTTTATTACAACGTTTTTATTAATCAGACATGAAATTAAAAAAGTCTCAGAAAAGCCGAAAGCACGGTGGTTTTAAATCATTACTCAAGATAATTTTTAAGGAGATAGGTGTTGGTTCTAGGTGAAACATTTTAATATAATAATAAAAATTGCGTAAAATTGCAAGGTAGGTTTCACAAAAAAAGAAACAAAACAAAAATGAGTTTTGAATTCGATATATTTCGGGTGTCAGCCCATCTTCAGGAACAGAGAAAACTGAATATAAATTGGAAAAAAAAATTTATACAAATAAACAATTTTTGAAATATGTGTCTTGGGGGAAAGGTAGGGGGAGGAGAAAGCGTACTGAGAATTAATATTTTCGACAGATGGAATAAGTGAATTTTTAACAAGTTGGTGGGGGAATTATACCTAGGATTATAAGAAGGAATGGGATGGTACATGGAAGGTGCATTACTCAAGAGCTTTTGTCAATTAATTTCTAGCATGTATCAATATAATTTTGTATAGGTACTTTTTGGTAGTTAACTGCGTACCCCTTAAAGATTTTTGCGTACCCCAAAGGGGTACGAATACCAGCGATTGAGAACCATTGCCTCAAGTAATAGTTGAGAACCAATGGCTATTTTTGATTTTAAGTCAAAATCTCATCTGATTTTTTTTATTTTTTATAATGATATTGATACAAGAAGAAGTTGCACCAAGAAGGTACAACCTCGGTAGTCGGCGGTGGACCCTTGTATCGTGAAGGTAAGAAAAGATTTAGGAATTGCGTAGGAGCCGAAGGTATCTGTGGATGCTGGTCTTGAAAGATTGAAGGTTATAAGTTCCTGGAAAGACGGTCGGTTGAAGAGAGTTCCAGTCTCTAGATGTCATAGGGATAAATGAATTGGCGAATGCGTTTGTTCGATTAGTATCCAGTTTAAGCGCGTAGGGGTGTTGAATCTTAGAAAATCGTGTATTTCGCGCAAATGAAGCCCTTGGTGGAAGTATGTATATTTCCTAAAATTTCAAATTCGTATTTTCACCAAAATACTTTGTTAGAATAAAAAAGTTTTGATTTCAGGATAAAATTTTAGAATTCACTTTTGGTTCAGAACAATTATATTAAAAAGGCAAAGTTATAAAAGGGATTCAATGATAATGCAACTGTGAAAAATAATAATAATAAAAAAAAGGCAGTTAGGCAACCTGCAGGTGTGACGTCACCTGCTGCCCAATGGTCGATACCTCGGACCCTGGGAGAGTAGGTCAATTAAATTCAGGAGCCGAGGACTCACGCAAAACAAATATATGCAATGGTGTCACTCGCACCCCAAAACAGCCTTCATCTTCCATTAAGCGGCCATTGCCTCTGAATAAGAAATCACCATACTCAAATTGGGATAGTTACTATTACAAGGAGATTTGGAGATTGAATCGATCCTACGGGGTCAAGAATATCAAAAGAGAAAAACAGAAAAATAATCTATAACATAAACAAGAAAAACTAAATATAGTTTATTTTTGTTTATATAAAAGCTACTTTTAAATTGTTAATGTTAAGGGTTTTGTACCTCGGACTAAAGACAAAAATATTTTATTTAATATTGGTGACCAAAATCCTAAAATTTTTACTAAAGAAGTCCCCGGATTCTTTTTGATGAATTACCTTCTGGAAGAAATATAGTTATAGGGATGTCAGAAGAACATACATTATCAAAAAGATTCAAGCCCAGTAAGGTAGGATTGAGTATTATCAAATGGAAAAAATTTCATAACTGCCAATGCTTAGTTACTCACGAGTTTTAACAATAATTTGTATTATAATTGTGAATAAAACTTTGTTTTAATAACAATGAACTGCAACAAATCATTGCGAGACTTTATCCATAGTCTTTTGAAATATTAATATGTTTATTCCTTTATTATTAATCAGATATCACTGGCTCTTTCTATTATTATTATTATTTGCTCTCATCTGTGGAGAGGGGCCTCCAAGCATTCTCTTAATATTTTAGGTTAAAAATAAAATAAAATGTGAAGTGAAATCTTTTATTCAACTAATTCTCTTAATACCTTAGATGCAATTCAGAGGCGGGCTATCAGACTTATAGGTGATCCCGCGTTAACTGACACTCTCGACTCCCTAGCCCTTCGTAGATCTGTCTCCGCACTTTCCCTATTTTATAGATATTATCATGGCTTTTATTCTGACGAAATAAAATAGTCTTTGTACTACTCTCAGTTTCTGTGATGTTGTTTTAGTGAAAATCAGAGTCTCTGCTCCATAAGTCAGGACTTGTGATTTTGAAATCGAACCAAAAATAAGAGGAAAGGGGTTGGTTTAAAACATTGAAATTATTAAATTCTAACCTAAGAAAACCAACTAAACTAAACTAAAAAACCAAGACAAATGAAATTTATGGTGGGATGGTTTTTGATGACAAATGGAATGTTTGGTAGTTTTATTCACGGCTCAGATAGAAACTGTATGTTTTATTAGAGATTCTTTAACCAGTTCATACTCCATATTTTGAACTTTATACATTTTTTCTTCTATTCACAATTTTTGGTATAATTTTACGAGTACTGAAACTTGTAAACCTCTAGTTCCAAATTGATTGAAAGAGCTATAAATAGGTACTTATGATTAATTTGGGTTAGTGATACAAACACATGATATATAATAATCGAGGGGTGAACCGCGACCTAATATCGTGTACTCCTACTTCCACTTCCATTTCAACTTTCATTTCCAAGTAGAAGACAATATATGAAGGGGCATTATCTAATGAATTCCAAAATAATTCCACATAATTCCAATGACGGTGTTCACCTACTTCCAATCGCGGTTCACCCCTCGACAATAATTATGGGTGGATTGAAATGGATTTTAAAAATATGACTCTCTTGCCATGCAAATTAAAATAGAATGCGTTAATAATAATTAACATAAGAAAAATGGAGCACAATTATACGTTTATTTGCTTTGATATTATATTATTCCACGCCTTAACTAATGCATAAGATGAATATCTTGAACAAAATCGATATATTCATAATAAAATTAATATTTTTATAATAGATAAAATAACCCTTTGAATTCAGTCACATTATGCTTTATTCAAATTCAAATTCCATTCTAATAATATTATACAATAAAAATATTTAGGTTGATTCAAATCATAAAATACAGGAAGTGTTCTCTTGTTTTCTCGGAAAAAAACAATCTGGCGTGACTTAAACTAACTTCTTAAACTTACCTTACGCCTACCTCTTCTTTTACATTTATATCTAGGTATATTACACCACAATTGAAAATAACCGTGCAGAAAAATGGGTGCTTTTGCTTAATTTTTTCAAAATATCTCAAAATAAAATAAAAACTTAAATTTACTTGATAAAACTAGATTTTTTTTTTTTTTTTTTTTTGACTTTTCGGCCATGGTAGCCATAAGCCATTTACGATACTATTTATTTTTATTTTTAAATTTGTCTCTACCTCGGGGGTCAGATTTTAGCGGGATGCCTCGAGCCGGATTCGAACTCGGGTCCTCTTGGTTAGCTGGCTGACATGCTACCGCCTAGCCTACCCGACCCCAACTAAAATGTTAAGAAGTACAAAAACTTTTTCAAGTAAACATTGTAAAAATATTAATATAAGAGATCTTAATTTAATCCCGAGGCCGCAATATTGAATTTTAATTCAAAATTTTTTATTTTTTTTTTTCTCATTCGTGTTTATCTATATAATGTAAGTCAAGATGCGGTTCATTATTTCTGATATACCTAGGTGGTTTTTTTGAATTGTGGAATAATATCAATGTGGTTTTTTAGACAGCTCTATAATAATTGAATTCCGTATGAGCAGACGGGTTTCAAAATTTGTTCATATAAGTTATAAGATTTTATTTTTCACAGACAGCTTCGAATTGCGTCCAAGTAGCCAGTAAAGTTTTCTAAATTCAATTTTTAGATCTTGATATTTTCTTCTTTACGTGCTCTTTCCATTTTATCATTGGAATTAGTCATGGCTAGATATCGAGTGTATTAGCATAAGGTATTATTTAACTATTATCAACTTAGATAGCAATAGAAACTGTTTTTATAGATAAAATTAATATATATTGATGGCTAGTTTTTTTTTTTATTTTAGTGATATTCAAAAACATGAGATTATAATATTCAACGCCTAATGATGCAACCCGAAACTCAGAGCGTTCGATTCGATGCATAACCTAGAACACACAGGCGAGGCTCTTTCTTTCTAAATCCTACCTCCCCTTTTTCGTCACTATCAATTTCACATAGTGAGTTATTTTCATAAGGTAAATAGTTTTAACAATCGAAATTATTAGTCAAGTCACATACTCCGAACAATATTTCGAGTCGTGTTTTAAAATAACAAACAAATTTCAAAGGCTATTTCTTTAAGTGTGATTTTTGCATTTCAATTTTGAATATTTTTAAATCAATTTCTCTTGTTGAAGTTTATTATTATTATGTTTTATGTTACTCTTTGTGCAATTATAGGAAACGCTCTTTCTTTTACTTAATTTTATGCGATTTAAAATACATTCTGAAAGACCCTGTTAATAAACAAAACAAAATAAATAAATTATATTTTAAAAAACTAGAAAACATGCTTCTAAAAAGTACAAAATAATGTAATACTTTATCAAAGAGTGTGGGGCGCAGAAACATGTACTTTTAATTAATTCCGACAAAGTGCCCCACGCTTTTTGATTAAGTATTAGGTACATTACTTTGTAGTTTTTAGAAGCCTTTTTTTTAAATATAATTTCATTTTTTTTTTAGTCTCAAATCTTTTTATAGAGAAAACTTTGCGGAATTTAACAGAATGAATTGTATTTATTTTTATTATTTTTTTAAATATAATTTCATTTAAATTGAGTAAGTAAACAATTATTTTTATAGAGAAATGTTTACGGAATTTAACAGAACAAAAGTCACATTGATACATAGCTAGATACATAGGTGAATCACTCCTTCTGACACAGTAGCGACATTGGTCCAAATCACGCCAAATTTTGGCTGCACACGTTTCAAGCAAAGTTATGAACGAAAATACCCTCAACAAAATTCCTTTCTGTATGTTTGTGTGGGTTCCACGAAAAGTTTCTTACGATTCACGTAAAAACTGCTCAAGGGATTATTATGAAATTTCATATTTGCATCAGATGTCTTCTAACTTACGTTTATAGCTATATAATGTTTTGATATTTTGACCCTAAAAGAGGGTTTAGGGGGGGGGGGGTGAATGAATGAAAATTATCAAATAACTCCTAAACTATTATCTATACGGCAAATTTTATTAATGAGCAAAGTTGTAGGAGATGTGATTTCTGACTTTTGTTTAAAAAACTTCCTCCCAAAAACCACCCAAAAAGGGGGGATTGTGAAAAAATGTAAATTCTTGCCCTTGGAGCAAGCTCAACCAAATTTTGTATATATTACATAATCTGTGGACCTCTAGAAGGCTAGAAATGCAAAAACTAACCATCCAAACTGGGGGGGAAGGTCAAAAAATGAAAATTCTTGCTCTTGGACCAAACTCAACCAAATTTTATATAAATAATCTGTTGGTCACTAGAAAGTTAGAAATTAGAAAACTGGGTGCGGAGGGTGGGTTCGGGGTGGAATGGGGTGGGGTGAGAGAGTGGGGCGGAGTAGGGTGAGGGTGCAGGGGTGGTACGGGGTGGAGTCCAGGGGGCGTAGAGGGGGTACTACGGGGTGGGGGTCCAGGGGTAGGCAGGGGGTGATGGAAGGTACCGGATGGGGAGGTGAGGGGGGTGTAGGGTTGATGAAGTAGGGGGTTCGGGTGGGGGTCCAGAGGCGTAGTGGGCTGGTCCGAGGTGGGTGGGGTGGGGGTGGAGTGTTGGGGTTGTGGTGTGAGGGTGGGGGTGGGCACGGGTACATGGTGCTGGGGTTGAGGGTGCTTGGTGGGTTTAGGGGGGGTGCAGGGGGCGTAGCCCCCTGGCTAGCAAGAGGGCCGCTGAAGGCGGACCTTGCAGCTAGTTCTTAATAAAATTAAGATATTAAGTTAAATATGATTTTGTTCAGTGAACAAACTATTTATTTCACAATATTCAGGAATTTCAATAATTTTTTTATGATTTTCAACAAATAATAAATATCCTTAAATTTATATTTAAATTCAATATTAAATATCCTTAAAGTAATTATGTATATCGTTTTTGGATTATAATTGAATATTGACTACTAAAACATGATTTACCATTAAATAATTTTTCCAGTTTCTAAAAATTTTAAGGTTTGTAGTAAAATGAAATTTTATTGCAAATTCTATGTGTGAATGTGTGAGAGGGCGGCAAATGTGGCATCTGAAGAAAGCTAAGCTACGCCACTGTTCTGACATGCAATAAAGAGTATCCATGGACAGCTCAGATTTATTACAGGACAATCTGTCGTGAATTCCTAAGAAATTTGAAGTCTGCTACCATTGGCGATTTGAACTTTTTCTTACTTCTTCTCCATAAAGAGCATTGAAACTCTTTAAGTGAAGAAGTTAGCTCCATGCTCCAGAGCATTACCATTGGAAGGTAATGTTGAGGGTCGGGGGCGTGAGTCATAGTTGGGGTGTGCGCCAGCGCAGGGGTGTTCTGTGCAGAGCTCGAGGGAAAGACCCTCAGTCCGTGACAGCTCTCGCCGATGGCGCACCCAACGTTCCGCTTCTCCACGTGGGTGTTAGACAAGATGGGTCTCTGGACCATATCCTCCATCAGGTTCTTTGGTCTCACCTGCTGGCTGTCATAACACACTAGTGCGTCGCCATGGTCGGTACTTGCTTCAACTCCCTATTTATTGAAATTCTAACTACCCTAGAATAAATAAAATAAACTTTTTTTTATAATATTACGAAATAAGCGAATAAAATATTATTAAAATTTTTGAATTAGAATAAAAAAAAATTAAAATTTCCCTAACTTAGAAATTTTTTTTTTATATATTAGAATTTCTTTGGAAATAGTGATTATATTATCAGAGAATAAATAAAATTAATAGATATAATAGGATTTTCTTTTATTTATATTTAATTATTAATTTTATTCCATATTAATAAGTAAATGATGTGGGCATCTCATGATTTTACCATACAACTGTCCCCCCCTCTACTTTATTTTAGGAAGCTGATTTTCTCATTGATAGTGCCTCAAAGGCCAAGGCGGGTTTCACACTGCCGGGTGAAAATCGCTTGACCACTGATTACAAAGTATTTCAATGGGAGCTTTCGCTCGGCCTCGCCGGCGTCTTATTTGAAAGCTCCCATTGAAATACTATTTTTACCCCCCTTCCCCAAATTTTTGGTCCAATCTTAACCAAAATCAAATCAACTCTTAATCTCAATATATAATATCTAACACACGCACTAACAGACATTTTTTGACAAAATAAATATCTCTTAAAAAATAAATTTTTCGATGTTCACCATAGGTTTCTTGTAAACAGAAACGCCCTGAAATCGCTCAATTTATTATATAGTTTTTTATTTTTTTTTTTATTTTATCAAAATAACTAGTTTCAGCAGTTTTAAGATATTTATAGAAAAAGCGAAGCAAAAAAATGAACGATTGCAATATTTCACCATACCCGTTATACTAAGGTAAGAACGACACTCGCGTTGTCTTGATTAAATCCTTTATCTTTAAAATATTATTCTACAATTACTTAAAAGCTATGATATTAAAAATAGCTTAGACTAAGATTTTAATAGCTGATTTTTCCTAGTGAAAAAAATGCTCAATCAATTTTTCAAGCTGGGTTTTTAGATGGGCCCTTTCACTACTTCGCGTAACGTTCATTCACATAACAGCTTTTGAGGGGTGTGTACATTTAAAGAAATTGATTTTTTTTAATTGTGAGTGATATCCTAAACTAAAACACATTCGTATATCAATTATATAATTATATAAGTGAAATTAATTTATTACATGAATGACAATTAAAAAGTTATACCTACTTTTTTATTAATAGCATCTAGATAAAGGATTCCCTCTCTTATCAGAATGTAAAGTAAAAACAAATAAAAAAGATATAATGTATGTGTGTCTAAAAAAAGAAAACATTTTTTTTTCAAGTTTATTGAAAAGTGAAAATTTACTAATTAAATAGAAACATTTATTGTAGAATTGTATATTTTTAGATACATTTTTCTCAGATTCAGATTCAGATGACATGAATGGCTTCTTTTTTACTTTACCAATCAGGGTATGGTCAAGTATTGTAATCGTGCATGAAAAAAGTGAATTTTTTGCTTGGTTTTTTCGAAATATCTCAAAAACGGCAGAAACTATTTTGATAAACAAAATTGAGCGAAACTTTGTCGTTTTGGTCTACAAAAAAGCCCTAATGAGTGAACATCGAAAAAATTATACTTTACGAGATATTAATTATTTTGTTAAAATGTCTGTCAGTATGTTAGCTAGTAACGTTATCGAATTTTGTGTAAGCTCCATTCTTATACGAGGTTGCGAGAGCTTATGTTGCTTATATAATAACTAAAATAAATTGGTCATAAGATTTAAAGGTAAAGATAAAAGTAAATAAATATTATATGAAATATTCATTTACTATGAGTTAGGTTTTCTAGGTCATTTGTTTCAGATTAAAAATTAAAAAAAAAAAATAAAAAAGCCAAATTTTTTCAATATATAGATATATATTTCGGGGAGTTGGGTTAGCCGCGCTGGCTAACGCGCGCTAACCTCTCTTCAGCATCTATTATGACGATGTTGGAACGGAAGGCCGGCGTTCGATCCTGGCTGGCATATAAAATTTCTACCGGCTAAAACTCGGCTCCTCACTAACCCTACTAAGACTTTACTGATGTGCTGTCTAAACGGGCTTTGTTCCCCGTGACAATAAATAATTAAAAAAAAAAAGATATATATTTCGGAGTATAGACCCATCTTCAGGAAAATACAGAATGTAACGATAATCATAAAGATAAAAGTAAATAAATATTATATGAAATATTCATTTACTATGAGTTAGGTTTTCTAGGTCACTTGTTTCACATTAAAAATTAAAAAAATAAAAGAGGTAAATTTTTTCAACATATATATATATGTATAACCACTTGACCCCTCGGTACTGTTTCCAATTAGGACAGCAACCAATTCAGTAGGCTATAGACCCATCTTCAGGAAAATACAAAAGTTAACAAGTGACTTAGAAAACCTAACTCATAGTAAATGAATATTTCATATAATATTTATTTACTTTTATCTTTATTAAAGATGTTTCACCTTGCATCAACACCACAATCTCTATTAATTATAGTTATAAAATTCTTCAAAAAGATTAAATATCATAAATTTACATGTAGTAGGTATATAGAAAAAATTTAGTTAATCGAAACTTGAAATATTGAGTTGGAATGGTATCAGAAAGATCGCTTCATTATTGATTCAACTAATAAAGGTATTTTAGAGTAATTTACATATATATGGTTATTGAACCTAATCCATTTAATGTGTATATTTATAACGATATTTCTACGGTCGATTCATAAATTCAAATAATATATTTATAAAGTGTACCTACTAGCTCTGCAATATTGCTTTAAAGGTAATTTCAGATTCAAGACGCATTATGACAGATTTAACCTTATATTACTTCAAAAAGACTACGGCCAAAACGAAAAATAAAAATACCCAAGTCCAAATTCATAAATAAAAAAAAATGAAAATAAAATATAATAATAAAATAACATAAATATATATAGACCGCCTCCGTGGTCTAATGGTCAGAGTAACTGACTGGCAACCCGGAGGTCCCGGGTTTCGATTCCCAGCTATGCTCAGAAATTTTTCTGTAAGTATAGGGTCTGGAACGGGGTTCACTCAGCCTCGTGAGGATAGATGAGTAGCTGCTTGATTGAGAAGTAGCGAATCTCGGTTAAGAAAACTGAAACGAAGGTTGTAGATGTGCGTTGAGCCAACCACTTGACCCCTCGGTACTGTTTCCAATTAGGACAGCAACCAATTCAGTAGGCCAAGACCCATGAAGGGTTGTCGAGCCAGAGATTTATTTATTTATTAAAATAAATATATATACCTGACATATTGGAAGAAATTTTTTCTTCGGAGAGAGAGGGAGAGAATAGATTTACAGAACAGTGATTTTTTTTTTCATTCAAAAACCAACGACCTTTCGGAGAATTTTCTCTCCTTCTTCGCTTGCTATCACTTCTCAATTAATATATCTAACACACCCCCCAAAAAATAATTAAAAGTCTACATAAAAAAATGCTAACCTTAGTAGATATGTTTCTGGTGTGTGATTTATTAAGGGGTGATAAACTTTATAGTCAGAGACGCTGCCCGCCAGGGCCACCAGCCCAGAGGACCAAGGTTCGAGAGCCTGCCGAAGTCACGCAGGAAAAGCTAGTAATTAAATATCAAATTAAGTTATTGAATTATTTTTAATTCTTTTCAAATTTAAAAACTAAATTAATAAGTGGAATAATGAGATATTGTTCATTAAGATAAACTTTATAAACTTAGGTTGGGATTTCATTAAGAATTCACGCTAACATTTTAAATTATCTCGTGCTGTTTTAAGACAAAAATAAAACCCTTTTTAAAAAATGAGAAAGAAAAAAGTTGCTAAAAGCGAACAGAATTTGTCCGAAAATATATAGTACACTCAAACATGAAAAAAACAAAACATTTTTTCTGAGTCAAGAAGATTTCAAAACGTGAAGATGATTTTTTTCCTCCTATTAATTGTTGCTTGTTTAAAGTTAGTTCTTGGCCGATTTATTTATTTATTGACTTTAACTCAGTCAAACTGAAAAAGATAAATGAGATTCTGACCGAAACAGCGAAGGAATTGAAGTGGATTAGAAGAAGACCTAATTGGAATTATGAGCAAAAGGACAGAAGATACGAAATATTGAAAAAGGAAATGAGAAAAAGTTTGAGAGATTTTCGAAGAACAAATAAACAAGAAGACAAGGAGATGAAAATTAATTCAAAAAATATCAGTAATAAAATTGAAGGGGGAAGTTTGTGAATTGGGTCAAGGAAGAAAGGAGTAGGGAGAGAAGACTAGGAAAAGGAAGAAGTAGGGAGAGAAGACGAGGAAAAAGAAAGAGAATAAGACAAAGAAGACCGAAGAATATAATACTCCTTCTGTCCGAAAGTATGGTATACATTTTAATAAGATTGAAGCAATTTTTGGAGACGGACTGATAAGTGAAATTGAGTGGATATTGAAGAGGCAGTCCAAAAAAGAAGAAGACAATTTATATTATCTTTTTATTCATAAACCGACGTATCGGAGGCTATTCCCTTCTTCTTCAGGATTTTGAAAAGTTAGTGAAGGAAATCCAATGCGACTGAAGAAGGAGGGAATAGCCTCGGAAATGTCGGTTTATGAATAAAAAGATAATATAAATTATCTTCTTATTTTTTTGGACTGCCTCATCAATATTCACTCAATATATTTTAATATTTTTTTTTGTCCGAAAATATATGGTATACATTTGGGAAAAAATCAAATAAAACTAAAAATAAGTAGAAAATAAAATTCTACCTGAGCCTGAGAATCTAATTTCAATATTAGTGACTGAAGGTAAGCTTCACAACCATTCGATTTACCTATAAACCTACATATTTGTATTTTCATTTAATTAGTTAAATAATAATTAATTTACACAATTTTATGTTTTATTTTAATTATAATTTTCAAACTATCAGTAATAAAGTAGATATCCACCTCCTCTTAGGAATTTATATTTTTATTTATTTTAAAATCTCCTCCCCCCCCCCCCCCCTCAGAACAGATCGAATAAATAAGTGTTTAGAATTTATACCGATAAATGTATGTTTTGTTCTATATACCATAAGACGCCATATTATGTATAAAATTAAGTACTTTTTAAATAATCATGTCATATTTGATTTGATATTTCTCATAGCTTCAAATATCTAATTGTATTTATATAAATTCGTTTTGTCATTATGGTAAGCAGGTCACTGAACAATCATTCGTTTGGGAAATAATAGATCAAATATTTATAATTAAAAATACTGATGATAAAGCTCATACAAATAAATCATATATATATATATATATATATATATATATATATATTTATTTATTTATTTACATGAAATAAAGATTTTAAAAAACAACCTCATTGATATCTTTTTATGAATTTAATTTTTCTATTTAATGATAATAATGAAGAAAAAAGTCAAAGCTTTTTCACAACTCAGTATGTTCACCAGGAACAAGTATTTTTTTTTACATTATTGTCTGTTCAATTAAATATTTGCTCTCTCAATAATGAGTATCGTTTTGGTCGGAGTGCAAAAGGCCATTTCTAGAATAATAAAATTTAAAAATTGAATCTTTAATAGTCTGAACAGGTCTTTTCAAGTTTGAGTTGTTTGCCATAAAAGAATTTAGTCTTTTTGATTTTAAGTCGATTCTTCCACGTTTTCAGTAGAGGTTGCCATTAATAGTCAAAACATCAAAAATGGAATGCAATAAGGTTATTCCTCTAGTATTAGATAAGAATCCATCGTTATTTTTGATTTTAAGCCGTTTCCTCCATGTCTTCAGCAATGATTACCAATAATAATCGAAGCGTCAAAAATCTAATGTAGAATTGTTATTCCTCGAGTATTAGATGAGAATCGATGGCTATTTTTGATTTTAACTCGATTCCTCCATGTCTTCAGCAATGGTTACTAATAATAACCGAAACGTCAAAAATCCAATGTAGAATGGTTATTCCTCTACTATTAAATGAGAATCGATCATTATTTTTGAATTAAAATCAACATGAACTGCAAATTGCAAGTGATATCTGATTAATAATAAAGGAATAAACATATTATTTTTGTATTGTTAAAGGATAAATAATTAATATATCCAGTACACACCAAGTCAGCAAAACATGGGGTCAGATAGGCTAGTCGGTAGCGTATCATCCTGCTAACCAAGGGGACCTGGGTTCGAATCCGACTCGAGGCATTCGGCTAAAATCTGACCCCTGGGGTATATGCAAAATTTAAAAAATATATTGTATCGTAAATTGGCTTATGGTTAGAAAGGCCGAAAAGCCAAAAAAAAAAAAAAAAAAAAAAAAAAAAAAAAAAGTCAGCAAAACATATTAATATTTCAAATGAATTTGGATAAAGTTTAGCAACGATCCGTTGCAGTTTATTTAGTTGACGAAACACTAAAAATATCTGGAATCATTTGCGGCACACCTGAATATATAAAATGTAAAAGTTTATGATACAAAAATGAAAAAATTTAAGTAATTACAAATACTATTTCAAAGTTACAAAACTCATGCAATTTTAATTATCTTTCAAAACCCCTCGCGGCACATTTGAAAATCTCTCGCGGCACATTTGAAAATCTCTCGCGGCACACAGGTTGAGAAACACTGCTCTAGATAATCTAAGATTTTCTTTCAAATATAGTATATACCATATATTCGGACGGAGGGAGTATGAATTAAGACAAAATAAATGAATTTGTAAAGTAATTGTTAAAAAAATGATAATTGTATAAATCCAAAACCTAAATAGGGTTTGGATGAGATTAATAAATAAATACATTTATTATTTAATACAGGGCGAGGCATAAAGATCTACCACATTTTGAAGAGGTATAAAAAATGGAAAAATTTAACTAGAAAAAACTCAATATATTTTTGAAAAGAACATAATTTTTTTTTAAATGTGTTTTAAACATTATATCAGACGAAAAAAGTGTGTCGGGGCCGCGGGGGGGGCCAAAAAGAAAATTCTACCAAACTCAACCAAATTTTGTATACATATTCTGTTGACCCCCAGAAGGCTAGAAATGCAAAAACTAACCACCCAAAATGGGTGGGGAGAGGGTCAAAAATGAAGATTCTAGCACTTTCGACCAAACTATGTAAGTATACAATATTTGGCTAGTTTTTGCATTTCTCGCCTTTTTAAGGCTCACAGAATATGTATACAAAATTTGGTTGAGTTTGGTCGAAAGGACTAGAATTTTCATTTTTAACCCCCCCCCCCCTTTGTCTGATAATGTTTAAAACACATTTAAAAAAATATATTTTATGTTCTTTTCAAAAATAAATTCAGTTTTTTTCTAGTTAAATCTTTTCCTTTTTTATACTTCTTAAAAATATGGTAGATCTTTATGCCCCACCCTATATAAAAAAATATTGACTTTACCTCTTGTTTTTAATTTATTTTAATAAATCTATATAGGTATTCTCTCGGGTATTCTATTAGTAAATTCATAATTATTCCAACATTCTATTCAATTAATTCTATAAATTATTAAGTGTAAAATCAACTGGTGAATGCACCACACAACTTTCTCTCAGAACCAATGCCGTCCTAAGCTGAGTTGGGGTTCATTATAAGATATATTCTTCAAATTATCTACTATTTGTCTCACTAGTGAAGTAAATTTGATTATTTATCTTCTCTTGGTGCTTCTGCATATACCGTTAGGATTTATTCGTTTCTATTAGAACATTCTCGATTATAACAATTAAATTTTCCTGTTTACAAACAAATTTAAGTTTTTCTCTTTCACATTTGCGTGTTTTTCTTTACATACCAACCAGTGGGAAGATCGATTACATCAATTATTTGTTCCCTCGGTTATCCTGAGGTTAAACCTTTCCGAGCACATGTTTAAAATAATTGACAAGTGAAGTGAATTGCATGTCAAAAAGACGAATACGCACGGATAAAATTGGGAAAAAGAAGAAACAACGGAAAAGCAATTCTTATTGGAATCTTATTTACAATTTATTGATATCATGAATCTAGTTGAAATTTATTATTTATTTTAATTTCACTCTATGCTTATTAGAAATTGAAATCGTTATTCGAATTGGCCTTAGCAAGAAATTAATTTATAATGAAGGCCATTCAAGAACAAAAAGTAATTAGGGGCCGTCCATAAATTACGTCACACGAATTTCAAGATTTTTAACCCCCCCCCCCTCCCCCTGTGTCACATTCGGTTACATTGAGCCCTCCTGTATTGTGACGTCACACTATCACTTTTATGTTTATTATTTATTAATTTGAAAGTTTATATTAGGAAAATAAGGACAGGTTTTTTGTGTCACTTTTTTATTTATCCACCAACGTTTCGTCGACTTTGCCGACTTCTTCAGGGCTTCAAATAGTCATGTAACACATTCGTCTAAATTTTATTTTTATCTTCGAGAGAAAATTTAGACGAATGTGTGACATGACTATTTGAAGCCCTGAAGAAGTCGGCAAAGTCGACAAAACGTTGGTGGATAAATAAAAAAGTCACACAAAAAAACTTGTCCTTATTTTCCTAATATAAACTTTCAAATTAATACAAATTATGGACGGAAATGATAATAATTTATGGGCCGGTGATTATGAAAGTGGCCCAATTCATTGATGGTTTCAAAATATTAAAATTTTTGCAATATTTACAAGATTTGGATTCTGTATAAATAAGAATCAGCTACAAATACATTTAACTGTTTGCAAACAAATTCTTTTAAATATTTATACCGCTTTCAGTATTGATTTATATCTATTAATATTTAAATTATTTTGTTGGATAGATACCCATCTATTCATGTTACATCAGTAACAGACCTGCACCTGTAGGCGCTCCGACCGCGACCGTCCACCTGGATCGTTAACATTCATTCACTTAAGGACACAACAAATTCTCAATACTAACGTTTATAAGAATAGTTATAGATACAAATTATATAATATACTTGTATATAAGACAAGTTTTTTAATCTCAGAAAATAATTTATAAAATAATATTTATTTATTTATTTATTTGGCTCAGTTTACATACACAGTTTACATATATATTAATACATATTGAACATTAACAATATTTATCAATTAAAATTTGAATCAAAATTCAAATCATGAACACAACTATATGTATTATATTAAAATGAAATAAATTAAAATTTAACCCTCTGTAAGATTAATCTTGAGTCGAGGGTTAAATTTTAAGAAAAATTAACAGAGAAATTCAAAAACATAAATTTAATAAATTACATTAAATTAAAGACATAAAAGAACAAAGACAAAATAAAAAGTAAAACAACATAAAATAAAGTAAATCAAAACAAAATAAAATCATCATACAAATTCACATTCTTAGAAAGCCTTAGAAAGCATATTGCAGTGGCATACCTGTTGGGGGGTGCAGTCCTCACCGGGCGGCACATATTTTGGGGCGGCATTTTTTATATTTAGTTATAGTTGAAAAAACTAACTTGTCAATGTCAATGTAGGGTATAAAATGTTATCTCTAACAATTTTGCTCGGATACAGATATCAATGGTCCCGACGTCGAGTAGAAGTTCTATGTATTACTCCGTGCTCGATTTTTATTGAATGCTTAGTTTTTTTTTTTTATAAATTATGTATATGTTTTGTCTCCTAGGTGGGGAATCTGCGGCTCAATTACAATTATTTATTTATGTTTATTAATTTATAAAAACCACCATTTGATTGACTTAGAAAGGGCGGTAAATTAGAGACCCCTCGGGGTGGCAAAAGTTCTTGGTACGTCACGGTAATATTGCTATTATTAATTAGTCTAAAATTAGTGGAATTAAAGTAATATTAAATAAATACTAAATAATAAAATATTACATTCAATGAATTTTTGAGAATTTACTCATTTCTAATATAGCTTATGCTCGCGGTACACGTGTCTAGAGACTCCAGGTTTAGGGGTTAGTAATTATTTAATTTAAGTCGGACTAAGAGAAATTTTGAAAATGTGATTCTCATAAAAATCTGAAGACCAAAATTTTCCTAATACAATTTCAATAATAAATGAAAGTAACAATTTACTAGTCTCCTAACATGATAATATCACCCTTATGCCAAAGAAACGAATGTGCAAAAATCTTGTGTTGAGTTAAATCTGTTTGAAAATTTAACCATTCCATTATATTCGTTTCTATGGCAAAGAAATTTTATCAAAAATTGGATTAAAAAATGACATTTGTGAAAAATCAGAAAATTCTTGACTCTGGCATAAGGGGGACGATACTCTATACTTAATTACATTAATGGCTAAGTCAAAAATATTTTGAGACCCATGGTTGTAAAGAAAATGTTTGAAATCATATTCAACCAAATTAAAAAACCAAATTAAAAAATTAATTGAGGATAAAGATGAGAATTATTTTTAAGACGTATTCTTTCCACAATTTTTTTTTTTGTGAGTGAACTAATTAGCTAGAAAGTTGCATATTGTCACGAAGCTTATGAATACAAGGTGGTTTGTCAAATTTTAGCTTTTTAAATACAAGTTCGTTTGGTTGAATTTTTGATTAGGAAGTCCAGAAGCTAAATAGCTCAAAATCTAATCTGCTCTACATTTTGCAAATAAAAACATTTTGACCCTAAAAATAATTTTTTACAACATTCTGGTCTTGTTGTATCGTGCATTATCATATTCTAATTAGTCAAACAGAAATCATATTTGAAAATTATTTTTTCCACATTTCTCTCATTTCTTTATACGATAAGGTAAAATAAAAATGAAAATTTCTAGATAATTCAATACTTCGGCCCATCCAATGGACCCAAGTTTGCCATGCGTAGCGTGTGAGACTAAAATGTGTGTTGTTTTAGATTGTTTATAATATGATCCCTTCAAAATGGCAAATCTTGAGGAACGATGAACCTGGCTGGCGTGCGTTGGTTATGCACGGGCGCGCACCCTTGTTTAACCCCTCCAAAAGGCCTGGAAACTAACAGTCCGTCCATTGAAAACATTCACGATGCGTATTTTTATGATTCATTCAAATATTACCAACGGTTATCCTCATATTTATATCTAACATCTGAACTTCATTTGTTTGCTAGGTCTCATAACGTTTCTAATCTGACATTTTTTTTAATATTGAACAGATTTAAAAATTCGTTTGTTTTGAGTCAGAATCTCATTAATACTTAAATAAATAACATTTTTTTAAATATACCTCTTCCTATTTGAAAAATTTTATTTCCATTAGTAATCAAAATATGTAGAATAATTTAAAGAGTAAAAAGTCAAGATTGAAGGATATACTATTTCAATCAAAATCTAATCCGGTCTTAATCTCACTTAATTTGAAGTTCCTATTGATTTTTGACGTGGATGAGTCTTTCAATTTCCGCTATAGTGGAGTCATTACAGAAAACCCGATGATAACGCAATCGTAGTTATAGTTTTGCGTTACAGTCTAAAACTTATCCTTTATATCGAAAATCAAATTAAATCACTTGGTAATTAAAGAATCAAAGAATTCATTTCACCTAGTAGGAATTGGGATGTCACACACATGGCGGAGTGGGGACTGGAGCTATGTTGGGATCGTTTGGCCGTGTTTGGACAATTGCCGAAATGTATCATTTGACTCAGTGAAACTACGAGGGTCGTTGAGACTTCATTGACAGTTCTGATCATAAACTATAGACTTAATGTATAAAACATTAGTTTCGAGTTGTTCTGGTGAAGTTGTAGTGAGTTGATTTTGAATATAATTTAACAAAATATTGCCTTATACTCATCTAAAAGCCAAGTCGAAATACAGAAATCTAACAATGCTGGAAGGAGTATCTCAACAACATTATAGTGATGTCTTTCGGGCTTCTTATAAACCATGTTGCGAACAAAAGAAAGCTTCAGCGGCAGCGAAATTACAATACATATATTTAACCTAAGATTCATAAAGAATTAAAAAACAATAATT
Organism: Forficula auricularia; assembly: GCA_024734495.1. Classification (NCBI taxonomy): domain Eukaryota; kingdom Metazoa; phylum Arthropoda; class Insecta; order Dermaptera; family Forficulidae; genus Forficula; species Forficula auricularia. The sequence continues at coordinate 89,879 of JALMQS010000192.1, forward strand.
AATAGAAATAAAAATATATATAATTGAATGTAATGGAAGGCAGCCCAGGGGTAGTGAGGAAAGAAAAAATTACACATATCAAATAAGGTGTAATTTATTGGAATCCTTCCTCCTTTCCTTTCAAACCGACGTTTTAGAGGATTTAATTAAGAAAAGGAGGAAAAAAATTTGTTTTTCTATGCCTTTGTTAAAAAAGAAGAAAGTTTTAAACACTGCTGTGGAGAGAAGAAGGAAACATTTTATTTGTTTCATTCATTGACCCTTTGAAACCCTGAAGAAGGAGGGAAAAATCCTCCGAAACGTCGGTTTGAAAGGAAAGGAGGAAGGATTCCAATAAATTACACCTTATTTGATATGTGTTAATTATATCTTTCCTCACTACCTCTGGGCTGCCTTCCATTACATTCAATTAAAATTTCTACCAGTCCGTCTCTCTCCAGAGAAAATTTCGTTGCAAAAAAAAATATTTTTTTTTTAGTTACTTTACCATATTAGACTATTTGTCCTTAAAATCGTGTTTTTAGTTAATTTATTAAATCGTTTTAGCCCTTTTTCGAAAAATAAAAAATAATAGAATTCTGTTTTATTTTATTCAGATCTCTAAAAACACTAATATTTTTCTCCAGGCTTAGTACGCACTTAAAAATAATTGGAGGAAAAACTAAATCTTTTTCAATATTCAGAACGATATTTGCAGTTTTGGTGAATAATGCAAAACTCATGTTCGATTGTTTATTATTTTTTACTATAGAATCGGAATAAAATCTCAAAAAATCTCATTTTGAATAAATTTGGATTTTTTAACCGGAAAATCTGAAGCTAGAAAGCTCCATCAATTCTACACATTGGAAATAAAAAAAAAATTAGCACATGAACAAACTTTCTACGACTTTTAGTTCTTAAGTTATCGTGAATTCGCGAGAATCTGAATCAAAACACAGAGACAGACTTACAGATAGACAGAAAAAAAAATCATGGATGATAATTATTTTTCTTTTTTTTTTTTTTTTTTTTTAATGCAATCGAATGCAAAGAAGGGGTGCACCAGTAAAGATGTAGCCCCTATGGATCTCGAAAGACCCTTGCATTACCGAAGAGAAGGGAAAGTTGTTTAAGTGAGAGGGTGTAGACGTAGGTGTCTATGCACCCTGGTTTTGAAGGTTTGAAGATCATAGGTGCTGGGAAAGATAGAGGCTGGGAGAGAGTTCCAGTTTCTTGAAGTCATGGGGATATATGAATTCGCGAATGAAGTGGTCCGGCACTTTTCTAATTTGACCGTGAAAGAGTGTTGGGAGTCGGCAAAACGTGTGCTGCGTGCAAAGCATGTCAGGGAATGGCTGATTTTATCTCATCAGAGCACCTGCCGTGATAGTATCTATAGAAAAGGGAAAGGGCGGAGACATCTCTTCGATGAGCCAGCGAGTCGAGGGAGTCGGTGAGGGTAGAATCGTCAATTAGCCTGACGGCTCGTTTCTGAATTGCATCAAGGGTAGCAAGAGAATATTTTGAGGCTCCTCTCCACAGATGAGAGCCGTATTCGAGACAGGGGCGGATTTGGGCCTTGTAGATGGTGAGAAGTTGTGGGGTTTGTAAAATCGCTTGGACCTGAATAAGGCCAATCTTCCTTACTGCAGATTTCGCCACAGAGGAGATGTGTTCATTCCAAGACAGGTCAGATGCGACAGAGACGCCCAACATGGATAGGCTGTCACACATTTTCAGGGTATTCGAATCAAAGTGAATATCAGGGAAATCTCTATTTTCGCGCCTAGAAATTAGACAACATTGAGTCTTGTTTGAATTGAAGTTAACTAAATTTTGAGAGCCCCATTTATTCAGTTTGTCTAGGTCGAGAGTAATTGAGGAGGCAATATTGATTCGATTATTCGGGAGAGAGGGTTTGCCGTGTAGAGTGCTATCGTCGGCGTAACAATGAGTGGGGTTTGCCGTTTGATCAATAAGGTCGTTTATATAAATAAGGAAGAGTGTGGAGGAGATTACAGAGCCTTGGGGAACACCAGAGTTTGTGGAGAACGATTCAGAAGATGTTCCATCCACCACAACTTTTATACTTCGGTTTGTCAGAAAGCTTTCAATCCATTTGCGAAGTGTTGGTGCGGAATCCAAAGGCTGGTAGTTTGGCAAGAAGATTTTTGTGCCAAACCTGGTCAAAAGCTTTGGAGATATCAAGGGCTACAGCGAGGGTTTCTTTTCCGGCCTCTAGAGTATTGTTCAAGGTGTGGGTGACATAGGTTAAGATGTCGCCTGTGGAACGATTTTGTCTCAATCCATATTGCCTATCGTGAATTAATTTATTGTTTTCTAAGTGATGAAGGACGTTCCAGACATTTTTCAACACTAAATGAGCAAAAAAAAATGATTGAACTTTTTGAGTGAATTCAAGGCTCGCCCGGCAAGCAGGTTTCATTTGCCCCCCGAAAGCACCGAGTATTAATGTAATGTCAAGCAAGATAAAACAAAGTTCGAGCTTTTCTTGAAAACGTCATGTCAATTTGGAATGGTCATATGAACTTGTGTGGGGAACTTGAATTTTCCAAAAAACAACAAAGTTAATTATAGTAATTATATTCCAGAAGTAAAATAATGATGTAATAAAACTTATTCATGCAATTTCCTTTCATACTTTCCTTCTAGTATTCAGCACGTCACGATCGAGCTTTTATTATTATATTTTATAAGTTTGCTACTTAGAAAAGAAAGGGAAAATGTTATCCTTACAAAAATAAAACAAGAGTTTCATTAGAGTTTATTATTATTTTTATACTTTGCGTGAAAAGAATTTCGATTGAATGAATAGTAAATAAATCTCCAGCCAGTCAATGAGAAGAGAAAATGCACTCACCCACTGAATGACTGGCGATTATTTGTGCTAATAAGTAAATGTACCAAACTCCAAAATGTAAACATTTTCTAAAATAATTAACCCGAAGGTTTGAATATCTTTTTTTGAAAATTAGATGGATTTTTTTTTCAAAAATACAACTCAGTTAGTTCGATCCTCGAGACAAAAACACCACGTTTGCACACGTCTATTATGGTGGTCCTTATTTTGGGTATTTTCGAATTTTTCGAGGTTCATATGATTCGAAATAAATAAAAAAATATCCCCCAAGTTTCAAGTCTCGATTTCAATTTTAACCTGTGACGCACAGTGATGCATGTTTCCGATTTAAATAACATGGGGTTTTTGGCATTGAAATATCAATTTTTTATTCCAGCCAAAGTAATCGTTCAAAAAATTTGAAACTCTGTTGACTTTATCCTTATAATAGTAGCTATACCTCAGAATTTTAACAGATTTTTAGCTATTATAATTTTGGAGTGTATAACTTACTACACTAAGATATAGCAGTATTTTATCTAGCTGTAACTCCAAAATTATAATAGCTAAAAATCTGTAAAAATTCTGAAGGATACCTACTATTATAAGAATAAAGTCTACAGAATTTCAAATTTGAACTATTACCGACCGGAATAAAAAATGTATCGTTAACTATACATGTTTGAACCGGCACAACAGTATCAACGGTACCATTTGAGTTAGCTCATTTGGTTTCATCATATTTACAACGTTCTAGGAGCTTCTATTTGACAAGGGACAAATGAACAAAAAAACGTCTTAAATATTTTAAAAAATTGAAATAACAAAAAAACTGTGGGTGATGGAGAAATTCAGAATACATATTTGAAAATATGATAAAAATAAACTGTATTAAGTGCAACTATTGGTACTCGTGATACAAAAATCATGTTGACTAATGTAATTAGTCGCTACTAAACACCTTAAAGATTCAGGATTCCTTTTCCACTTTGGGTATAATTCAGAAACCAACCATTAAATTATAGGCGTCTAGACCAGTGCATCTCAACGTGAGATCTACTCTCTTAGGGCCGGTTGTATGTCGCAAAGTAAATGCTTTTTACCACTAACACAGGGTAGATGGTAAATGGAGAGACTGGAATGGTCAGTGCCTGGCATCTGATTGGCCTTCCCAGTCCCTCCATTTACTATCTACCCTGTGTTAGTGGTAAAAAGCATTTACTTTGCGACATACAACCGGCCCTAAGTAGCATTTTATTCACTAGCTTAGCGCTAGCTTCTACCAACAGTGGAATATTAATTGTTTATTTAAAAAAAAAAAAAACTAGTTCACTTAGGTACCATATAATAATTGTAAAGTATTATATTAAAAAAAAAATCAATTTTCGGGGAGGGGGTTGATCCAGTGGATAACGTATTTGCCTTCTAATCAAGCTAGCGCGAATTCAAGCCCGACTCACTGCAATCTGACTTTAATCTTATCCCTACATAATTAATGAAAAATTAATTAATAAATAGTATCATAAAAATCGTTAATGCCGAAAAGCCAAAAAAAAAAAATTACTGGGAAACTATTTTGAGGTACCTATTCTTATATATACCTACTTATAATATAGAATCATTTTAGGTTAAGGGCGTAAAAGATTTGGTTTCTCAAAGAACTGAATGAATCATTGGGAAGAATGACGTGGTTCTCTGAAGGAGTGTGAAATAGTTATAGATTATATATAGTGTATTTTGTTAGAAGAACATATATGATTAATGACATGGCGGCTATTAATTTTGAATGTCGTACTACCTATTCAGGTCAAGGGTTGATCGAAAGAGCTGCGAGTGTTAAGGGCAAAGTCATTTCTAAGAAGCTTTCTGTCTCGAGGTATTTACTATTACTATACCGTTTGTTTTGACTTTTGTGAAATTATTGAATATTTTCTTAGCTAAATTGTGCCCAACAGAACATTGAATTTACTTGAAAAATGTAGTTTATTTATTTATTTCGTATAACAAAAGATACAGTAAAGTCCAACAATATTAAATACTAACGATGGGATAAAACAAAGTACACAATATAAAATAAAGTACAACATTTAATATATAAACAAATGATTTAAAACATTTAATAATTCAGAAAATAAACAATTAGGTCAATTTAATTTTTATATTAAAAAATAGAACATGATACAGATAAGAAATACTATAATTAGCTTGCTACAATTCTAAAAAAGGTAAACCTTGAACTATAACATGTTTTAATTTTAAGTCAATAATAATATTGACTAACTTTTGCTTATATCTTCATCTACCCTGAAGGAGTAAAACTTTAGCAAATATTTATTGATATAAATAGAGAGGGAGCCTCAGAATTACTTATTAAATAAGTTAGAAGTTTTTTTTTCGGAGATGGACTGATATACAAAATGTCAGGATCATTACTACTGTTCTACTGTTAATGGGAAGTCTTAAAGTATTCTCTACATACCAACTAATACTGAGAGAGGGGGTAAGAAGGAAGAGTAGGTACTATGTGCTTTCTTCAATGACCCTTTTGAACCCTGCGGAAGGAAGGAAGATCCTCCGAAACATCGGTTTATATTATATTATTATAAGGGAAAAAAAATTTCCAATAAATTTTATTATTTTGTAAGATTGAAGTAATTTTTGGAGACGGACTGATAAGTGAAATTGAGAGGATATTGATGAGGCAGTCCAAAAAAGAAGAAGATAATTTATAGTAAAAATGCAATTGGATGTTGATAGTATAAATTATCTTTTTTCTTTTTTGGACTGCCTCATCAATTCCACTCAATTATTATTTTGTTAGAAGTAGCCTCTTGTTTATTTCGGGACTGCCTTCATCCAATCTTGACTTATTAAGTGTTTTGAAGCATTTATGAAATTCATTCAGGGGCTCACACATTGGAGTCATTTTTTTTTCTTTTATCTCCACATATATTTTTCTAAAATTTTTGGTAGCTCACCCATCCAACTCTTTTTGTGAATTATAAGTATGTTAGATTACCTACAACGTCGAAGGTAGCAGCTAAGCAAAAATTAGGTGTACTATCCACATTTTTCACATGAATTTTTTCTAACCACAAATGTTTAATTATTGTTTATATTAAACGTAAATAAAAATGTTGTACTGTGAATAGATATTAAAAGACATGATAATAAATTATTTTTATTATTAATCAAGTATGTTAGCAGGTATTTGGACGGGAAAGTAGCAAATCAAAAAATTCTCATCGATTTACAAGACGTTTGGCCAATTTTATTTTGACTTCATCAGGCGGCTAAAACACAAAAAAGAGTGTTTAAGAGAAATTACAAAAGTTTTATTTCTTTTCTGACTAAATTAACAAATGATATGATCGGATATGATATTACACATAACATACTTCAATGATTATAATTAATTGTAAGATATAATAGATATGCACATATTTTGATTTGCTACTTTTCCGTAAATACAAATACCTACTAACATACTTGATTAGTTAAATAATATGGATTCTATGGACTTTAATTATTATTATGATTATTAATGTTTTTTTAATTTTAAATTTAATTCAGTCTTATTTATCAAGGAATCAAAACTTTAGGAAAGTGAAATTAAATTATAATATTATTAAAGATTTTCAAATGGAATAAAGGAAGATCATAAATTTTTCTATATGAACTTGGGAAATTTCAAATGCATTAATGAGATTTCGTCAAGGTCCTGGGCACCTGAATGGAACCCCCCCCCCCCCCCCTACACACTTCTCGATTAACTTCTTTAGATTGATGATTCACTTTGCAAAACGATTTGATTCTTTTATTCCAAATAGAAATAAACTATTTTTTAATTAAATTTTTTTTACTATTCCAATAATTCAATCGACTGAAAATGAAGGAGTTGAATGGCTCAATTAAATTTTTCAATTGCCTCGTCTGTCCTTGAATACATTTCTATAATTAATAAATATGTTTTTACATCTCCTAAGCTTTATTTCGTATTGGTGATTCGATTTTCTGTCAGTATTTTTTCACCTTGGTGTTTCCGAAGAGTAATTTGCATCGTGGATGGAATAAATCGAAAGCGTCGCCTGGTCACTCTTTACCACAACAAAGAGTAGAACTCTCGGCCTTGCTCTCGAAATTATATAAACAATCCAGATGGGAACTGAGACTGAATTTAACTTAGATATGAACTACTATCCCTAGAACTTGTTGATTCATTTGTAGACTTACTAATCATATTCCTAGATTTATAAAATTAGTTACAAAAAAACAAAATATTCATTAATGAATTATTGTTTTTATAAATAAATAATATAGTAATAATATAATTTTAAATTTTCTAAAATTAAATCTTTCTAAATTTAAATTATGCGATTGAGGGTTAATTTAAGATATTCATGGGTGAAAGATATAACAATTTAAGTATAAATGACTTGCCTGCTTAGGATAGAATAAGACATTATTGGTCATTAGATCAGGCTTATCCAGTGCTGTTGCATCCTAAAAATAAATAATATTGATTTCAAATGTCTTTAAGCTTATAAATTTTAATTAGTTTCATTGAAGGTGTTATTATATATTAGCCAAAGTAGGAATGCACCGAGTAGGTACAATAAAATTCCCAGAGTAAAATGTTTCAGCCTAAAATTTATTGGGCCATCTTCAGTTATTGGGCTTCAGATATATATAAATCATTGTTAACATTACTATCATTTTAATGTAATTTTTGTTTTTCAGAGGATGAGGAACAAAATAAGTGTTTGTTTACGACTTATCAATTGCAACGTTTCGCCACTTTAATTGCAGCTTCTTCAGGCTCTACAAAGGAGCAAATACATACATCAAAAAAACACATTCAAAAACAAAAATTCACCCAACTCAAAATCAATTTCATATATACCTTGATAAATAAAGCTCCAAACACTTTGTCATTTTTTTAAGCTCTGTAGACATAACAACTCAAAAACACCAATATCAAAAAATATACAATCATAACCCTTACAATTTCACTGGTAAAATTAAAAACATTTCAAAATTAGTCAAAATATTATAAAACTATTTACAATGCACAACTATATACAAAAATCAGTCAAAATATCTTAAAAAATATATATATACAAGCGACGGGAATTTTTTCCTTTATAAATTAATTTATCTTTGGTACTCTACGTTGGTCAAATTCAAATGATCTCCAAGGTTCAACATACTACTATATAAAAATAATAATAATTCCTTATAATAGTTTCCAAAGAATCAATACATTAAATCTCAATCATTATGTCATTAGGCTCTTTTAAAATTAATATATTACTATTTACATTTTTTCACAAGTCCAACACCAAAATTTAAGTAATTAATCATTTCTTTATTCATCGTTTTTTATTATTAAGAACCCTATAATTGTTCAATAAATTATTATATATACAACTTAAATTATTCGTGTCTGTCCTGAAATTCACAGAGTCATTTAAATATATATATATATCATTTCACTTAGCTCTCTCTTAAACAGGTTTTGCTCATAATCGAGTATTGTCACTCCATCGAAATCAAAATTATGATTCTCTTCAAATCTGTGCGTAGCTAATGCTGTAGAGCCTGAAGAAGCTGCAATAAAAGTGGCGAAACGTTGCAATTGATAAGTCGTAAACAAACACTTATTTTGTTCCTCGTCCTCTGAAAAACAAAAATTACATTAATAAATTATGGAACTGAATTCCAATGATGATTACTATCATTCTTATCATTATTATATCAATTTATGTTGTTAAGGTTGGTTTTTAACAATTATACACATATTACAATACGTACATATGATTGAACCTATTTTGTTAAAGGAGAATTGTGTAGGTTCTTGGTGACACATATTAAATGAAGTAAAAATAAACTGCAACGGATCGTTGCTAAACTTTATCCAAATTCATTTGAAATATTAATATGTTTATTCCTTTGTTATTAATCAGATATCACTTGCTATTTGCAGTTCATGTTGACTTTAATTCAAAAATAATGATCGATTCTTATTTAAAAGTCGAGAAATAACCATTCTACATTCGATTTTTGACATTTCGGTTATTATTGGTAACCATTGGTGAAGACATGGAGGAATCGACTTAAAATCAAAAAGACTAAATTCTTTTTGATTTTAAGTCGATTCTTCCACGTTTTCAGTAGAGGTTGCCATTAATAGTCAAAACATCAAAAATGGAATGCAATAAGGTTATTCCTCTAGTATTGGATAATAATCGATCGTTATTTTTGATTTTAAGCCGATTCCTCCATGTCTTCAGCAATGGTTACCAATAATAACCGAAACGTCAAAAATCCAATATAGAATGGTTATTCCTCAACTACTAGATGAGAATCAATCGCTATTTTTGATTTTAACCCGATTCCTCTATGTCCTCAGCAATGGTTACCAATAAAAACCGAAACGTCGAAAATCCAATATAGAATGGTTATTCCTCAACTACTAAATGAGAATCAATCGCTATTTTTGATTTTAACTCGATTCCTCTATGTCTTCAGCAAAGGTAACGGATAAGAAAACAACGCAGTTGCTATGGTTACTTATAAAATTTCCTCCCAAATTTTTAGCATTTCACAGCGAGAAGCCTATCCATTCTTACTTAAGTAAGGTTAAATGAGCTATATTAAAACGATCCAATGAATAAATTTTAAAGAATTTAAAATATAAAAATTAAAAAAAAAGTACTATCTAAAAAGTTTATTTAACCTTTTATGTGGTCCCCAAAGTACTTAATTAGGATATTAAATTTCATCAAAATTGGTTAAGTCATTTTCAAAATATTTAGAAAAAACTAAAAAAGTACTGAAATAAAGTACTAATGTTTGTGGGGCGATATGTACCAAAAACTAATCAGCGCTCATTTTGTTAAACTAATGGTAGGTTTTAAATTTCATTTCAATCGGTGCAACGGTGTGGAAAAAATCGTGGGCCAAAAAAACGATAACATACATACATACAAGCATCCATCCATCCGCACGCACTAAATGAAAAAATCGCACTTTTTGGCCTCTGGACGAGACCCCATGTAATTTTTGGCAAAACCGTCACGTGCTAAAATTCAACCTAATTGAATACTGCAATTTGTGACTTTAACTGAGACCATGGGTTCCGTAGTTTTTTCCTGAGGACCCTTTGAAGTCGCGCTTGCCGCCAGACCGATTACAATACTTTCCCCATGCTTCGCATTGGATAAAGTAAAAATTTTCAAAAATTTTCTTTACTTTGAGTGAACCTAATTTTTTGTCAACAATGTAGGTTATGTCGTTTTAATTAGTTTATATTTTAAGAGACAATAATCTTTAAATAGAATATTCACGGGTTTTTGGACAATTTTTTATTAATGTTAAATTTCAATCTTCATACGACGTTTCGTCATTTTCAGGACTTTTTCAAGTACTGAAAACAACTGTTATAGGATAAATATTATGAATACATTATTTATTATCTCGATTGATTTACTATTTTATCATCGATTAATCTTTTAAGTAATTGAGGTGGGTGGCATATAGCCAATTATGTATAAATTATTTTAATTTGAAATATTATGCATTCATTTGATTTGTATGATCTAATTGTTCTTTTCTCCTTTGTTTTCAGTACTTGAAAAAGTCCTGAAAAGGACGAAAAGTCGTATGGAAATTGATATTTAACATTAATAAAAAATTGTCAAAAAAACCTGTGAATCTTTTATTTATTATTAAAATGGACATAAACCAACTAAAAATAATCTTTAAAGTTGAATGCCCAAATATTTTAGTAGTACTTTAGAGCTCTGCGGATAATTTCATGCAAGCAGCATGACTAGAACTCGATCTACTATTTCAATTTTAGTCTACCTTCAGGTCTGAGTTTTCTTTTACAAAATTTTAATTTTTTTAATTATCCAACCCATTATTGTTTTTTGATAACAAATTATTTTTTAAGGGTCGTTAAAACGAATTGATTGCATTGAGATCAAAAAACTTCCATAAAAGCTATATGATCTAACAAACCAAAAAGAGAAAGCTAAAAAGATTTTTATTTTACAAAATTTTGGATTCATTTCCTTCATTAATGTGACTATTGAATTCATTAATAAAATACACCTGTTATTTCATCATGTAAAATTAAATTAAAGAGACATTTTTGTCTGTTTTAATCCATTTGGAATGTACCATGTTAACAATAATCAAACAAATAATTAATTAATTACTTTATAGTTCACTTTATTAATTAAAAATTTATATTTAATACAAAAATTTATTTTTTTTGCTTATTTTTGAAAAATAGATGGAATTTTTTCAAAAAGAGGGGTCGAAACCTTCTGACATATAATATATACATAAGATATCTACTAAGATTTTTGATTAAATTATCCATATTTATTTTTACATTTAATAAAAATTTAAAAATATATTTTACATTAGCTGAAAGATAATAAAAATATAAAAATTAAATTTTACGACCATGAATTTAGGTCATTTATCAAAGATTTTAATAGATATGTTTATATTGCATGTAGAAAGGTCTTGTCCCCTCAAGAGTCGAACCCAAGCACTAGTCAGTCCCTTGAGTCTCACTAGTGCTTGGGTTCGGCTCACGAGGGGACAAGACCCTCCTACATGCAATATAAACATATCTATTAAAATCTTTGACAAATGACCTAAATTCATGGTCGTAAAATTAAATGATTATATATCACAAGTTGATTTTGAGAAAAAATTCAATCTTTATTTCTCAAATGGATACTCATTTCTTTATAAAAATTAAAATTCAAGATATGTATCAATTCTCTTTAATACTATTGGTTTTTTACATTTAAAAATAAATCGCTTTAATAAAATTTATATGTTTTAGTATTATTTATTAAATAGATTCAAGTTTAATTATTGATCTATATCTATACTTAGAGTAGAGACAAAAGCCCTCAAGGCTGAATTTATTTTCCTATATTTTTCACTCTTTCCTCTCGTGAGAAGTACACTTCCTAGAGCAAATTGCGTTTCCTTTGTCTTTGTCATTTCATGATGTTACCACTCTGCCCCCCATGTTATTCCCAGGCATTTCAAAGTGTTTGTTCTCTGGGGTAGCCGATTGATTCGGCTCCTTTATGAATAAATGATTTCGAAAGAATGCTCCAATATTAGCTGACAATGACCTTGTCGTGCAGGAATAATCTTTCGACACCTTTTGCTTACAGGTTCCTGCAGGTTGCTGGTTGATGGCTTCCGCTGCGCTGCTCCTCTACGCAAGTGCAGCGCCGCCGATCCTCTACCTCACCACCATCATGAAAGTGCTCATCTTGCCGGAAGATACCCAGCCCGGTACCATCGTCTTCCGTCTTCAGGCCAGCGACTTTGAGCACAACTATCCCCTTCAATTTAGTATTTCAGGTAAGGTCTCCTTCACTCTAATATCTCTAAGGCCGAGGTTACACTGGATAAGAATTCGTACGAAAATTTATTCTTACGTCTTCGTAAGAGTTCATACGAACCCATCAGAAGTAAACAAATACATTGTTGTTAATAGAAGTGTTTACATTGCTCGCGCCATTTTCTTACGAGTTCTTACCAAATATTTCATCCTAAATTTGTGCATAAGTACATTCAACCATATTACGGTTATCCTATACTACTAAAGCGCATTTATGCAAGCCTCTGTACCTATGTACCTATGTCCCCACGCCCAGGGGCCCGGAGGTGGGGTCCAGGGAGGATCCAGAGATGGCAGGTACTAAAGGGTATTTCTTTCTGTTTCTGTACCTATATCCAGGGGGCTACTAAAGGGCATTTGTGCTTGTATATATACCTATGTTTGTCCATCCCACCAGGGGATGGGGGTTGGGGTCCAGGGGTGGGGGTTTGAAGGTCGGGTTCAGGACATGGGGAGTCAGGGATGTGGGGGTCCAGGGGTACTACTTTTTTGTGAAACCTACCTCGTATCTTACTCAAGTTTTATTATTGTACTAAAGGACATTTCTCTCTATGTCTGCACCTATATCACAAACTACTAAAAGGCATTTGTCCCTGTCTCTGTATGTACTTATGTTTCTATCCCCCACTCCACCAGGGATTAAGAGGTGGGGGGCAAGGGAGGGGTTCGGAATCCAGGGGAAAGGTGGGGTTCAGGATGTGCGGGGTCCAGGCCTAGGAATAGTCCAGGGAATAGGTGGGGAGTGGTTGAAGATGGAGGAGAGGGAGTGTTCAAGTTACGGGGGCCCAGGGATCGAAGCCCCTTGGCTAGCAAGAGGCCCACCAAATCTATCCTAGAACTCTCGAAAGTTTCATCTCAACAGATATCAAAATATAATCAAACTTAGATGGTGTCATACGTGTATATTCAAATAATTTTTGTTCATTTTCTCTAAGCTCTTTATATGAACTCTCAAATTCCCCATTTTCACTTCTTGATGCCAAATATTTATGAACCCATATCCATTTGTTCAAATTTTCCAACAAAATAAATTTTATGACCAGAATATCTGAACCGCTACCACGTTCGCAATGAATGTAGCCACTCTATTCGAAACGAAATATTTCACACGAGCCCGTAAGAATAAATTTTCGTACGAATTCTTATCCAGTGTAACCTCCGGCTAATCCTGAATAACAAATGACTCAACCCATACTGGCTTTCTTGACTCGCCATCTCATCGAAGAAGCGTTCCGCCAGGGTGGTTAAAAAACAACTTTTTTATTTTGATCAGGGCACTGGTAAAAAGTGGTTAAAATCTTTCAAAATTGGTTTTAACCACAATTTTTTTTTTTTTTTTTTACTATTTAACTATATATTTATATATTTTATATGTTCCTTTCATTTTATACTTTTATTCAGTCATAGAATTAAGAATAATAATAGTTATGTGTGTATAAAAAGTGGAAGTTATCCATGGTAATTAATAAATAACTAATACAAGAAACCCATATGAGGAAAGAAAATACCTACTTTCGTTTATTACTTTCTGCGAATCGGGTACTTTTTGTTTAGGTGTTAGGAAAAAACATAGTTCGTTTATTCTCTGAAACCCTAATTCAAGTTAAAATTTGTCTCTGCCGTTCTACACAGAACATAAGCAAGTTTACGGATTCAGCGAACTTGCACTTTCTTTCATAATATAAAAGCAAGATTTGAAGTAAGGGTCAGAGATGTTAAATGAACCAATTTCATGGTTCATTTTTCAGGAACTTGTACCATTACCAACTGAAAATATCAATCAAATTATGTTATTCAAGTGGCCACTCAATAAAAACCACTGGTCCAGGATGGTTTAAACCGGTTTAAACCAGTGGTTTTAACCACCCTGGTTTCCTCTTTCTCTTTTTCATAGATATATCATGCCATGTATTCTGATGGGTTATAATTAATAATAAAAAAAAAAAAAATACTTGTTATGATAGAAAGGCAGTGAGTCAAATCAAAACTCACTCAAAATTTCCAATTGCTTTTTTTGATTATCGCATTCAAAAATGTCTGAAATCAACTAGAAAATTGTCTTATATACTTATATCGTTGAAATCGAAGGGTAAACCGCGATTGGAATTAGGTGTACACGTCTTTGGAATTATATGGCATTATTGTATTTTGGAATTTATTAGATAATGCCCCTTCATCTTTTTTCTTCTACTTGGAAATGAAAGGTAAGTGGAAGTAGGTGTACAAAATATTAGGTCACGGTTCACCCCTAAGTTGAAATATTCAGAATGGGTACCGAGTCTTAAAAAAAGTTTCTTCTTTTTTGACTAATTTTAAATATTACGTTACTTGCTATTAAAATAATATTTTTGTTAATGAGCAGGATCTTTGCTTCAAATGAAACCCGCCCCCTGCACTCCAGAACATATATTCTGCAAAGCAAATGTGGTGCTGGCACAGAAGTTAGTTCCCGGCCGCGAATACAACTTGAAACTCACTTTGAAGAACTCGAAAGGTGAATCAACGGGCCCTCTGGATTGCTCCATTCGCTCCACAAGGCACATCACTCACTATCAAGCGCAAAACCTGGCCTTCCCAGTGCGCCCGATGCCGGCCATGGTTCCCGAGGACGCTAAACTCAAGACTAAGGTATAAACTCGATCATCATTTATATGTATAAGTTGCAGTAAAAATCCGTTTTTAGTAAGAACGCGTTCTTACTAGTTAAAACGCGTTTCGCTGAATACCTTTATCTCAACTAGAGTTTACTGATGTTGGTTGAGTTTGGTTCAAAGGTCTAGAATCTTTATTTTTGAGCTTCCGCCTCATTTCGTGTGTTTATTTTCAAAAATTTTTAAACAAAAATGTCAAAAATTATAAGAAAAGTTATAGAGGATGTAATTTTGGACATTTTCGTTTAAAATTTTTTGAAAATAAACACACAAATTGAGACGGATGGTCAAAAATGAAGATTCTAGAACTCTGAACGAAACTCAACCAACATCACTAAACTCTAGTTGAGATAAAGGTATTCAGTGAAACACGTTTTAACTAGTAAGAACGCGTTCTTACTAAAAAACTGATTTTTACTGCAACATATATACTATCTTTATACATATTTAAGTGGTGTAATCAGATGAGCCGGGATTAATTGGGCAGTCTTCATTTATAGTTAATTTATTGTATATGGTTTGCAATTTAAAGTTTTAATGAGGTTTTCTTTGGAGGGACTACTTTTCCAAACGAGAAAGATTGATTTTTCTCCTTAGGTTTATAAAATAATACAAGAACTAAATAATTGTTTTTCTTTTATTTTTTTTTTTGTTCATTTTAAAATGTTTAACGTTTCAACTTATACTGTGTGTCGGTATTATAAGGTCTTTTTTTTACATAAAAAGAACAACATGTTCAAGGCAGGACCTTGAATTCTGCGAACTACTCGGCCGCAGAAGTGGTTAACTGAAGTAGAGCGCCAAACTATTGACCATTAGTCCATTATAATATATTAGACTTATATTATCAATGAGGTGAGGGGCGCCAAAATATTATTCGCTTACACTAACAAAAACTTTATTATTCAAAATAGTAATACTGTACTACATTAGATTGGATTGATCAAGAGTTATTTGGTTTAAGTATTTTGTTTTGGATATATGTTTAATTATTTATTATTTTTTTTTGTCTTTTCGGCCTTTCTAGCCATAAGCCATTTACGATACTATTTATTTTATTTTAAATTTGTCCCTACCCCCGGGGTCAGATTTTAGCCGGATGCCTTGAGTCGGATTTGAACCCGGGTCCACTTGGTTAGCAGGATGACACGCTACCTCCTAGCCTATCTGACCCCCCAGATTAATTTATTTTGGTATACAATTTTAGAAAAATGCATTTCACAGTTTGACAAAATAGATAGACAACGAAAAAATACAAGGTATGGTTCAATGATATTCATCGAAAAATCAAAAAAGTTTTAAGTATTAGTAGAGATTTATTAAAATATTTTTACTAGAATAATTTTTAGAATAAAGTAGAAACAAAACAAAAGAAAGAAGAAAATTAATTATCAAAACAGAAAAATAAGTTATGTTATTTTATGGGCTACATTGGTCCAAATTTTTTAAGCAATTAAAAATGTTGAATTGTTAATCTTTAGTCTTTCATTTAATTGAGTTATTCAAGTCATTCATTTTGAGTCGATTGAATTATTGGATTAGTAAAAACAATTGATTAAAAAATAGTTAGTATAATTCTATTTGGAAAACGAATCAGTAAATATGCTTTAAATATCCCACTTTTACAGAATTTTATTAGATTTGAACAAGATTTCTTAAAATAGTGAATTATGTATTAGAAATGCAATTGCAAGAGAACCCCTGTCGTTTATGCAACCAAATAGCAAGACTTGGGAGCCTGTTGCCTATACTCCAGGCGCCCCTGCTGAAAGAAAGAATTTATCGAAAATACACCTTATTATATATTTGCTAAATAACAACTAATTAAAATTAAATAAATTATAAATTTAGATGTTTATTTATTTATTTATTTGATGTATAATAGAGTTAATAATGTTTTTTTTTATTTCAGCTTTTTGAAGTGATTGCTCGCAATAGTCCTAAAAATTCTCGATTCACCCAATTGGAACTCGATGGCGACCCAGATAATATGTTTGAACTCGTAGAAGGGCTTGATTCGAATGAGACAGTTCGTGGAGAAGTATTTCTAAATAAAATGCTTGATTTTGAAACACGGCCTTTGTATCGATTTCGAATCCTTGCTCTAGATCCGTATGTTGAAGGCAATGACACCCGGAATATCATACCACTTGATGTCGCAGTTGTCGTTCAGGATGTGCAGGTATGAAATAAATAATATAATATAACGCATTTACATTCTATACTTAAGTACCTATGCTTAAAATAATTAATAATCCAATGATATATAATTTCACATTTAAGTTAACCTGTCTGCCTAGTATTGAGCTCACTCATAATGCCTCAAACGTGTAAAAAAATTATTATTAATCGTCATGTTTTCTGCCTCTGTGTCTGTCTGTCTATATATTGACCAGATTTAGATATCGTTTTTTTTATATTACACCTGTTTGTTAAGGTACCATCTCCAATTCATAATTGTTTCCATACTAGTATTTGAAAGGATATTATACCTCATGAAATGAGTCCTTTTCCAACTAAATTCAAACTTTAGTTTGTAGATCTGGTTATTACTTATTTTAGCAGAGAATAAAAGTATAAATAAAATGATTTGAACTTAAATATTAACAAAAAAATTACCTTGATTGCGAAATAACACTTGTCTAAATCAATCTTATATTAAACCATTGGAGGGGAAAAATGAGAAATTTCCTAAGACTTGGTATAATCTCCGGAAATTTTGATGATTTTGCAATTTTATAAACCAGTTCCTTTATAAGTTAACGAACTTACTACTATAACAAAATTAATTTATCTACATCCAATCGGGTATTTGAATCTCATGACACAACACAACTGAGAGGATATTTCTAATTATAAAGACTGGTGATAAAGGTCATGCCATTGAAACAGTCTCTAACAAGGAAATTATATATATACAATATTTGTACTAAGCAGAGGAGATTTCTCCTTAAGAATTCACTAATACGCGAGTACCTAATATTGGCTATTATCATCCGAGGGAGTATTAATATTTTAATGATTAATTGCTGAGGATTTAAAGATTTTCATTTTATGAGCTGGAAGAGGATTTGCTATTCTACCGAAAATTTAAACCTCAACAATAATTTCAAAATCTTAAGGTGACATCTTGTAGAAACATTTTTCTAACTTCAACAGTCTTAAAGAATATTCTTAGAATTTAATTCTTTCAACATCTTATTTCAAACATTCCGAGGAATAATTTCGAGTAGAGAGAAACAACCTCAAAATTTTTATTAATACGTTTTAATAGGTTTTGCAAGCTATTAACCTATTTTTGAAAACAATACTTACTTTATTTTATTCTTTCTAATAAATGGATCTGCTTCGCTGGTGGTGTAACTCAGGGTGATTCTCTTTGTCTTAAATTGGTTCCTATGATTTTACTGATTTTAATTGAAATAAATGGATATTATAAAAAAATATAAAAAATAAGAAAAATAAAAAGGATGATTGCAATACTAGAGGGGTTGAAGTGAGTTTGGGAAGGGTAGGTAGGGTGATTTAACGACTAAAGGAGCGGAATTAAATTTCTCTTTAAGGTGTACTCGAAAGAATGATAAAAAAAAACAGAGATTAATATATGACAATTTATTTATAGTAGCAGTTGGAAAATTAATTTATATAAAAAAACAAAACAAAAGGAAATGTGTAAATTTAGAATTGATTTATGATTATTGGACTTGCGCTGATGTTCAGATGGTGAGCAGGTATTATCGCAATGGGTGCGAATCCAATCAGTTGTAGAACGGAGGTATGGCTCGTCTTTCGGTATGGTGACCAAGCAGGAGGTGGTCCCGTAGACGTCCGGCTGTATTTCAATATACCGTCAAAACGAAGGCGCCAGGCCAAGATGAATGATAGAATGGCTCGTATGTAGAACGAACGCGATGGAGCGTATAATATATTAATAATAAAATAGATTATATATATATAGTGAGCATATATTGGTAATCCACATATAAAAGGTAATGTATTATATAGTATATAGTATTGATGTGTTTTATACTATAGCAAAAAAATAGTATTGTATAGTAAAAATATCAATGTGCTAGTAGAAGCAGTAAGCATCTGATAATTGCTATATGATAACAGAAGCAGCAGTCATCTCATAGTGGTATGGTATGGGCTCGCTCTCTTGTCACGAGATTTCTCCCTCCTTCATCGCTTTTTGTCTGCCTTTGTCCGATATCTTTTTCCATTACCGTTTCTCCAAATATATTCCAAAAATACACATCTCATTAAGAATTTAAAAATAACAAAATTAAATTTTAATATTAATATATTTTCTCTGTTTCTTTAATTCCCATTGATTAATTTATATTCCCTTTCCTTTGGATTGAAACTCTAAAAATAACTCCCTTATGAATTGTGTTTATCTTTCCTGAATCTATTTCACCCACAATGTAGGATACATTGTAACGTATATATATTATTAGTAGCGTATGGACCTGTCCCTTAGGATCACGCAAAGCCCCTTAGTGTGTTGATGTTAAAAATACTGATATATATATAATTTTATTTTATTTGATAGAGTTCCGAAGGCTTACTAATATTTGTTTTAACCGCAATGTACTGAATGACAAACGAATACCTATTCATTCAGGTATTTGTGTTCATGGGAATGAAAATATAAAATATTTTTTTATAAAAATCATTGAAGATAAAAACAAGCATTCGAAATTACAATATTGTCTAAATCAAATAAAATTATATATAGACGTAAATATACATTTATTTATTACCATTAAACAGAAAACATGTTCATTGAATTGATCATAAAAAATAAAATTAATTGTTGTAAATTAATTTTTAATTTCGTATTCTTGGTTTTGTTTAAACAATAAAATTCTTCGTTTCTAGGACATGAAACCTGAGTTTATTTCCCCACCACCACTGACGAAAGTGGGAAATACGACCCAACCTGGAGACGTCATTCTTCATATTCAAGCTAGAGATGGCGATCGGGAACATCCTCGGCGAATCTTGTACGGAATCGCTCCAGAAAATAACGCGTTTGCTTCTTTTTTTGATATTAATGAATCAACTGGAATGATAAAATTAACGAGAAACCTTTCTGAACTTGGAACGATTCTTCCCGAGAAAGAGCCTGTCATGCTAACGATAATTGCTCAAGAAATTCGAGACTCTCCAGATGAACCACCGGCTCTTTCCTCTTCAGTCGATATTGCTCTGTTCTTTAATTATCACCAGGTAAGATGAATGAGAGTAGAAAAACAGAATACAAAAGGCTGTATTATTAGCCATAATGTTGAAACTAAATAAATATTATAGAACTAGATAGATATTTTATAAAGATTTTGCATTCTATCTATTTAAATAAAATTAAGGTTTTGTCTGTACATTGGTGCAAATAAAACCAAATTTTGGTTGCACACGTTTCAAAGTTATGAACGAAAACACCCTCAACAAAATATCTGTCTGTCTGTCTGTCTGTTTCTGCGCGTGGGGGTGCTGGGGAAGGTGTTCAGGGGGCCTAGACCCTTGGCTAACTAGAGGGGCTCCGAAGGAGGACCTCGCAGTCAGTTTATTAATAAAATTATTGTTTTATATACATACAAGTATAATATAACTTAGTTGATCCGAACTTTCCGAGTTGAGATACTAAGGCTTCCTGCAGAACAGTTGGTGGCTTCTCTTGTAAATAAAAATTGCTTTTTCTAAAGAAAATAGATTTGTTTATTGGAATTTGTAAAAAATTTTCGATACAGTTTCAGTAGATATTCTCTGGCATCTTCAGTCTATAGAAACAAATAAAAATGCCATGAGCAGCTGTACAAGCTTTGACATATAAAAAAAGAGTAAATACCTACAAAAATATTCTCATAACAGTGAAAAAACATAAATAATTGAAAAGCATGAATTCCTCAATTCAAATGAAAAACACACAAAAAAGAAAAGATCACAACAATTGTCAAGAGGTGAAGCTATAATTATCTCGTTTTTACTGTTCCAAGTACTCTAAAAAATGGCCTTCCATTTCAACCAATATCGCAATGCAATTGTTTTATCAGATAAAGAATACAAGCAAACTTTAAAAAATGTATAGGTATATTTATATCTATATAAATATATCGGAATTTATGTATTGGTTTATAATTTCAATAGTAAGAGTACAGAAGAGTACAGATTCATAAATTAATTCCTGTGAATACATTGTAATAGACTGATGAAGAGGGCAAAGCCCTCGAAACTATAGTCTCGTTATAAATAAATAAAATTTATAATTCCCGCAGAAGACACATTCTTTTATTGTCTCCTTCAGTAAGAGTACAACTTGTGGACAGTGGCGGATTAACGACAGGAGCCCACAGAATCGCAAACCTACTAGATTTTCAGTAAGTGAGTGTTTCGAGACTTGGGGTTCGGAACCTCTGAAATAAATAAAGAGAACTTAGGGAAATTCGATATAGATTTTTTTGATAAATCAAAAAATATATATACCGGGTGAGTTTTTTATCTTGAAACAGTCTTATAAATCAAAAACAGTGCATTATAGGGAAAAAAGTTTCAAATAAAAGTTTGTTTATATCGAGAGGGAAACTAAACTTCACTAATGTTTACGTCCTAGAACAAGCTTTCAAGGGTATTTCAATGTCAAGTTCTGTTTTTTAAATAGAACCCTAAATTTTTTTATACGTCTACTTAATCTACGATACAAAAAAATTGAACAACAATAATATTTCATGGGTATTTCAATGTCAAGTTCTGTTTTTAAATAGAACCCTAAATTTTTTATACGTCTACTTAATCTACGATACAAAAAAAAACTGAACAACAATAATATAATAGGTTTGAAAGGAAGAAAAGAATGATTCCACAAATTACACCTATTTGATATGTGTTAATTTTTTTCTTTCCTCACTACCCCTGGGCTGCCTTTCATTACATTCAATTAAAATTTCTACCAGTCCGTCTCTCTCCAGAGAAAATTTTGTTGCAAAAAAAAAACTGAACAACTTTTATAAGATCTATTTTTTTATACGACATTAAATAAACAAAATAGGTAAGTCGGGTTGTCTCAGTCGGCTAACGCACTGGCCTCTCTTCGGCATCGATCGATTATGACGATGTTGGAGTGGAAGGCCGGGGTTCGATCCTGGCTGGCAAATAAAAATTTCTACTTGCTGAAACTCGGCTCCCTCACTAACCCTACTAACACTTTACTTATGTGATTTGTTCCCGGTGACATTAAATAAATAAAAAAAAATAAAATAAACAAAATACATGAATCAATTAGATCTCAAGAAAATTTTAATAATTATTTTTAACAATTATTTAACTTAATTATCAAATATTAATGATTAAATATTTAATTATTAAATGAATAATCATTAAATCGAAAAGTCACAACAATGAAAATAAGTGTTTATAATGAAATTAAAACTTCGTTATACTCATATTTAACAGATTATTTTCTACTTAATATAACTATTTAAAATTCTTGAGTTTAAAAAAGTTTATTTCTCGTGTCAATCCAGTAGATAGTTACATTGTATTACTATAATTAAAATGGTCTTAATTTATGCGGTGAAAGTTGAAGAAGTGTTAAGGGCTTATTGTGTTGTAAAATCTGTTTAAAAAAAAAACAGGAAATGTAAAGGCTACGAAGAAACTGGAACAGGCCAAAATAAGGAAATTGGAACTGGAATTCATCCAGAAGACTTGCAATACACTCTGGAACAGTGTCGAAAAATTATTATTAAATTACTTAATAATTAATTATTTAATCATTATTTTTTTGCAACCGAATTTTCTCTGGAGAGAGACGGACTGGTAGAAATTTTAGTTGAATGTAATGGAAGGCAGCCCAGGGGTGGTGAGGAAAGAAAAAATCAACACATATCAAATAAGGTGTAATTTATTGGAATCCTTCCTCCTTTCCTTTCAAACCGACGTTTCGGAGGATTTTTCCCTTCTTCTTCAGCGTTTCAAGGGGTCAATTTTTTTTCTTTCCTCACTACCCCTGTGCGGCCTTCCATTACATTCAATTTAATCATTATTAATTGATAATTAAGTTAAATAATTGTTAAAAATTATTATTAAGATTTTTTTTGGGATCTAATTGATTCATGTATTTTGTTTATTTGATGTCGTATAAAAATAGTTCTTATGAAATTTGTTTAGTTTTTTTTGTAGATTAAGTAGACGTATAGAAAAATATAGGATTTTGTTTAAAAAACAGAAGTTGACATTGAAATACCCATGAAAGCTTGTTCTAGGTCGACAAACAATAGGGTAGTTTAGTTTCCCCCTCGATATAAACAAACTTTTATTTGAAACTTTTTCCATATAATGCACTGTTTTTGAGTTATAAGACTCTCTCAAGATAAAAAACTCACCTGGTATAAATGAAGTACTTCGGCCAGGCTGAATGTTAGGTGTCACGTCCTAAGTTGATATATAACTTGAAAAATCTTTATTTTCTTGAGAAGAGTCTTGAATAAAAGTCGAAGTATATCTTGTGTTGTTTGTCTTCAGGCTTTACCTCCTCACTTCTCCTCTCATGTTTACATGGTACAAATTGACGAAAACGCACCACAAGCCACGCACTTGGTGTTATCAGGTTCTCATGAACTCGAGGTTCGCGATGATGACCTAGGAAAAGATAGTGTATTTGCCATCGAACTGGAACATAATAATGATACGTTTGAGGTATAGATTTATTTTTATTTACTCTTGTTTTTAGATAATTTAACTTAATTTAATTAGAAAATCATAAGATGGTGTCATCTATTAAACCCGATAGAATTAATTATTTTTAATTATATGTCAGATGGGTTGTTTTTCAGCCCCTCGTGAATCGAACCCGAGTGCCAGTAACAGCACTCCGGGCCATCTGGATCACATGTGAGGAGAAAACCCCTCTGACATATTTAAACGCGTTTACTCAAAGATTTAAATCTTTGAGTAAAATATTTATCGCGTTTACATATGTCAGAGGGGCTCACCTGTGAGGAGCAAACCCCTCTGACATAAGTAAACGCGTTTATTCAAAGATTTAAATCTTTGGGTAAAATATTTATCGCGTTTACATATGTCAGAGGGGCTCACCAGTGAGGAGCAAACCCCTCTGACATATGTAAACGCGTTTATTCAAAGATTTAAATCTTTGAGTAAAATATTCAACGCGTTTACATATGGCAGAGGGGTTTGCTCAAAGATTTAAATCTTTGAGTAAAATATTTAACGCGTTTACATATGTCAGAGGTGTTTGTTCCTCACAGGTGAGCCAGATGGCCCGGAGTGCTGTTACTGGCACTCGGGTTCGATTCCCGAGGGGCTGAAAAACAACTCATCTGACATATAATTAAAAATAATCCATTCCATCGGATTTAATAGATGACACCATCTTATGATTTTCTAAGAAAATGTAAATCTATTACCATTGGCAAATTGAAATCTTTCTTATTTTAATAACATTTTTCAGGTAACTCCTCGCGTAGGTGAAAAATATGCAGTCCTTTCTCTTCTAGTTCAAAATAATGCACTACTTGATTATGAAACACATCAAGTTCTACATTTAGACATTATCGCCAAAGAAATTAAGCCAGATCCCGGATTAGTTAGCAAAGCTCGTGTAATTGTATATATTAAGGTAAGTACGAATTAAATTTTATTGAATTAAAAATAAAATCTCTAAAGGTGATTGCACTTCACTAATTAGGATGTGAATGATAATTCACCGGAGTTTGATCTACCTGCCTACACAGCGACAATTGCAGAAAATATTACAGCAGGAATGTCGATAATCCAAGTTCATGCAACAGATCGCGATACCGATTATTTTGGGGAAATACGTTACACTCGAATTATGGGCCATAAAAATAATACACTTCTTATCGATCCTAAAAGTGGAGCCATTTCAGTTGCTGTTGTACCTTTGGACAAACGACTTGATCGAGAGGAGAGCAAAGGTACTGGCCTGTACTTTATATAAAATTTTAATTTATTTTTTTCAAATGAACTGTTTTTTTTTTTTTTTTTTTTTATTAAGCAAGTATTAATTTAAATTTTTAACAGGAATACCAGGGATTTGGACAAAAATTAAAAACAAAGAGTTTTTATTAATTGGGCCAGACGTTTTGTCAATTTATTTTGACTTCCTCAGTAGCCTTCCTGAGTGATTAAATTGGGCAGCGAGGAAGACAAAATAAATTGACGAAACGTCAGGCCCATTTAATAAAAACTGTTTTTAATTTTTGTCCAATTTTTTCACCCTCCCCCCCTTTTTGGGTGGGTTGTTGGAGAAATTTTTTTAAACAAAAGTTGTCAGAAATCACATCCCCTACAACTTTGTTTATCATAAAATTTGTCGTAGGGTTAATAGTTTAGGAGTTATTTGATCATTTTCATTCGTGCGCGCCCTCAAACCCCCTTCTGGGGTCAAAATATCAAAACGTTATATAGCTAAAAACGTAAGTTAGAAAACATCTGATGTAAATATGAAATTTCATAATAATCCCTTCAGTCGTTTTTACGTGAATGGTGAGCAACTTTTCGGAAACCACTGAAACAGACATACAGACAGACAGGAATTTTGTTGAGGGTGTATTCGTCCATCACTTTGCTTGAAACGTGTGCAACCAAAATTTGGCGTGATTTCGAGCAATGTACAGACAAAACCTTAATTTTATATATATTGATAGCTATTTCATATTTCTAGCTAATTTTCCATTTTGTTTTAGAATACCGATTCGAGGTGGAGGCGCGAGACGAAGCTGGTGAAGGTCTTCGAACTACCGTTCCTCTGAAGATCACTCTTCTCGATGTTAATGATAATCAGCCGATTTTCGATCATGATCTCTATGAAGTATTATTGTCAGTAGATCTTGCTTCTTTTACATCGAGAATTTTCCTTCATGCTACGGATGCTGATGCAGAAGCACCCAATAACATTGTACGTTATGAAATACAAGCGGGGAACTATGAGAATAGGTACAGCATTAATAATAGTACTGGCGAATTGACGGTCGCTAAACCAGAACTTGAACCACCACAACTTTTCGCTGAGTAAGTTTCTTTTTTGAATAAATTCATTAACCCTTTTTATTTTGCCATACATTGAACACCATACATTCGAGATATTAACTGTTTCGTCAAAATGTCAGTTAGTTAGTTAGTACGTTACCAAATTTTTGTGTACTCTCTAGCTCAATAACTAGGGTGAATTAGAAAACGAAATCTCACATATATGTATAACTATATATAGTTTTGATGGATTGAGATTAAGAGCTTATTAGATTTTGGTTGAAATCGAACAGAAAAATTAAGGAGTGGGGGGGGGGGGGGGGATTAAAAATTAAAATTAAAGTTTTTGCCGAGAGTAGCAGAATTATTATATATTGAAGGAGACAATAAAAGAATGTGACTTCTGCTGGAATTATAAATTTTATTTATTTATAACGAGACTATAGTTTCGAGGGCTTTGCCCTCTTCATCAGTCTATTACAATTGATTCACAGGAATTAATTTATGTATATAATATAAATTAATCGTTAAATTGAAGGGTTGGTTTTGTCACAAATATAATAAAACAATAATTTTATTAACTATTTGTATTATTTAATTGATAACTATACAGTTTCAGTCACCACTGGTCGACCATCCTCAGTAGTTATCTCGTTCAAGAACCGGAATTTGTCATTTCACATGAAACATTCATTCTTAAATCTTCAATATAGATACATCACACAATTCATTACAATCACACACACATATATATATATAGCAACAATTTATAAAAACGTTTATCACTGAACTAGAAACTATTTTGAATTCAAAATATTGTTTTATTATATTTGTGACAAAACCAACCCTTCAATTTAACGAAAAATTTAAATCAAGTCACTTAAGTTCTGGAAGAAATTTAATAAATATAAATTAATTCCTGTGAATCCATTGTAATAGACTGATGAAGAGGGCAAAGCCCTCGAAACTATAGTCTCGTTATAAATAAATAAAATTTATAATTACAGCAAAGACACACTCTTTTATTGTCTCCTTCAATTAAAATCATAAGATTTTCAAAGTAATAAAACAAGTAGCTCATCTTGGCCTGCGCACGCTGTGCGCTTTGAGTCGTCTTAAAGCCTACAATTTATGCAACCATATTATCAGCTTAGAGAAAAATAATAGAATAGTCAAGGCGCTCTTGTACAGTGCTGCCCTCCTATCCTTAGATTTTGAATGATGATTTGATCAAACACGATAGATCAGAGTGTCCAACCTTTTATCTTACACGGATCACATTTGAAAAAAAAAATTGTCTCGGACCCCGTATAAAATATTATAATTCTATTGATATTTGTTATTCAAAAAAGATAGTTAATTATTTTTTTAGCTCTTAGTGAACTTGTAATTTTACTTTTCGTAAATTTTATACTTGAAAATAGCTTCTTGTATATAGTGTAAATACATACCTACATACTTACAAAAAGTATATTATGTATTAGTATTTGTTTATATTTTTTCCTGGCTAGATAATTTATATAAAATTCTAATAAAGAGACAATATTCAATTTTTCTTTCAGATCGGTATCTAATTGTTGTTCTAGAAGATTCAATCAAAAAGTTTGCAATTAGAAAATTTATTTCTAATGAAAATGGAGGCAAAAATGGACCAAAATGATGATTATTTTTTCGGAAATCCTAAAATCTAGTTTCAGATTCAAAATTTAAAATTAGCACTTTTATTTTTCGAAAACTTCACAGTAGATTTTCAGATGTATTATTTTAGAGAAAATAAATTATCAGGCGTGTCTGTTTTCCAGTACCTATTTACATATACAATGTTTTAAGGAATTTTATGACTTTATATTGGGCCACGAGTAAGACAGCCCTGGTTTAAATAGAATGGGATTAAAAGTATGTTAGTACTTTACCAAATTTTGTGTACGCTCTAGCTCAAAAACTGTAGATATCCAAAGGAAATTTCACATAAAGTTTTATCGTATTGAAGTTAAGAACTAATTAGATTTTGGTTGAAATCGAGCACCAAATTAAGGAGGGGGAGGGTTCTGAAAAAAATTTAAATTATAAAATTTTAAAAGTAAAAAAAAATCTAAAAAAATGGAATTTTCTATTAAAGGATCCTATAATAAAAAAGAGAGTCATTTTTTTTTCGGGGACCATAATTTATTAGGGGTTCAAAAAATAGAAATAGTCCCTTTCATCGATTTGTAACGAATTTCGCATATGCATCCTATATGACCTTATGAAAATGACTCATTATTAGAAATTATTAATGATTGCTAATGGGTCCAAAATTAAGAGATGGGGAGGGCTGTTTTTTCATTTTTTTATGCCTCTTCCCTATACAATCAATAAATATTTTTTTCTTTTAAATATATCTATACGTAATTACGAAAGTCGTGTAAGTAACAAAAAATTATCTCATATTTATTGTTGGTTGTTCTGACATGAAATTAAGTATATTCAACAGAAAATTTGATGTGCCATTTGGCCTTTGAATTTTTTTTCCTACGACATCTATTTAAAATTTTGAGCTTATAAAAACTTTTGTCTGGTTCACAGATTAACCGTCCGTTCTTATGATCTTGGCGTGCCGCATCTTTCTTCGAAGACCCTGGTTCGCATCTATCCACCCGAAAGTCGCACTCGAACTCTAACATTTATTGTCCCTGGCCGAGTAGAGGAGAACCAGGCGAATATTCCTATGGTTGAAAAAAGAATAGCCGAGATCTCAGGTGGCAGAGTTAATGTTCATAACATAAGCCGATATACGGGAAATGAACGAGGAAAGGACCTTACATCTTCATCATCAGACATACAAGATTTGGAAAAGTTAGTTAACTAGCATGGTCTAATTTATTAAGCAGCAATTATACTATTTATCATTTAAGGATTCAGAATTTTGAAAAGCTTACAGTTTTTTACTTTATCCATAGCTTAGCATGGGTAAAGTATAGTAATCGCTCTCGCGGCAAGCGCGAGTTCAAAGGATCCTCAGGTAAAGACTACGGAACCCATAGCCTCAATCTAAGTCACAAATTGTAGTATACATTTAGGTTGAATTTTAGCACGTGACAGTTTTGCCAAAAAGTTCATGGGGTCTCGTCCTCTGGACGAAGAGGCCAAAAAGTGCCATTTTTTCATTTAGTGCGTGCGGATGTATGTATGGATGTATGTTATCGTTTTTTCGGTCCACGATTTTTTCCACACCGTTGAAATTGAAAACCTACCATTCTTTTAACAAAATGAGGCGCTGATTAGTTTTTGGTACATATGGGCCCACAAGCAAGTTCTAATTTATTAAGCAGCAATTATACTATTTATCATTTAAGGATCCAGAATTTTGAAAAGCTTACAGCTTTTTTTAGCTTTGGAAAGAGAGTATAAATTCTGTTACTTTTTACTATACACGAGTATATCGTAGGCAAATAGTTTTTGTCTAATCGATATCATTACAATAAAAATAAAATGCTTTGCCCAAAAACAGTACTTTTAAATTCATTTCCAGAAAAATATGGTTTAAGTTTATATATAAATAAGAATATACTATCTTAGAAAACTTTTTACCAAGGCCAAAACTATTTGCCTGAAATAACTATACACTTTAAGAGGTTTAAGGGACTTAATATTTTGTTAATAAATTGTTATACTATTTTTTTAAATTTCTCAGGTGCTAGTACAATCTTCCAAATGTCATGAAATTTTTTATTTAATTTTTTTTTTTAATAAAAATATCTCTATATTATACATATATTATAAAATTAAGGTTTTGTCTGTACATTGCTCCAAATTTTAGATGTACACGTTACAAGCAAAGTTATGAAAGAAAACACCTTCAACAAAATGCATGTCTGTCTGTCCGCGCAACTTTTATTACCAATTCTGGTATAAAAACGAAACGAGGCATTTTTATGAAATTTCGTATTTGGGTCAGATATCTTCTAAATAAAAATCTTAGCTATAGAATATTATGATATTTTGATCCCAAAAGGGGATTTTGGGAGGCACTCTTGGAAATTATAAAATAACTCCTATATTATTAATATTCTGTTCAAAGGAAAGTTGTAAAGGATATGATTTCTGACAATTTTTGTTTAAAGGAATTCCCCAAAAGGGGGAGGGTCAAAAAATGAAAATTATATAGAAACTCAACAACCATCCAATCACAATGAGGTAGGTTCAAAAAAATTAATCCTCCACCAGGGTTCATGGGGTTCGAATGGTGATCAAAGTTAAAGGAAGAGGAGAGAGTCCCAAGGGTATGTAAGGTTTGGTGGGATGATGGAAGGGGATTAGAGTAGGCAAGCAAGAAGCCTTTCACAAAAAAATAAACTTTTAATTAAATTAAATTTTGCAATTAATTTAACAAAAAATGATCAATTTTTTAACATATTTCTGACTTGAATTAAAAAAAAAATAATTAAAAATTAAGATTAGTTCACTCATTTACGGACAGTAAAATATAGAGGGATTAAGTTTGAGAACACTCTCTCTTTTTTTATGGAACACATTTCAAGAGCTAACTCCAGGGTCTTCCCTAGCATAGGGTAATTCTATGCTTATGAAAATGGCCCTTAAACATATTTAGATTTATTATAAGTATTAAATATTCGAAATATCTGATTCATTTTGATAAATTATTGAAAAATTTTGCTTCCAGAAGCGTGGTAGTTGCAACAATTCACTACAATCCTGATCGTAAGACAGTGGTCGATCTCAGTCGACTGACGTATGGCCAAAACTCATCGTCCCATCAGAATTCTAATCTGAATAAAGCTTCGGTGGGCAGTATGCCTAGAGGAGCCCCCGGCTTCATGTTCTGGCTGATGCTCATTCTGGCCTGTTTGATTATAGCCCTAATTCTGTACTTGTTGTTCTGTTGCCTCTGTCCAGGATGTCCACTCTACGTACAAGCTAAGTCAGTAATATTTATATTTTCTATTTGCTTTATAAATATTAAAAAAACATAATATTATTAAGTACTAATTTATTTCCACCATTATTTTAGAAAAGATGCAGAGAACCAACAAATACACGAAGAAGTGAAAACAGTGAAGATGGTTGTGGAAGACCCAGGGCCCGGTAAAGAAACAAAATCATGTCAAGGTGGGTTCATTAAAATGTAAATAAAAGTTATTATTTTTGATTTATTAATTAACTAAAATACAAAAATAAAAGTAAAAAAAAAGAATGAAAATAGTATTAACTAATTTGTGCAAATAAATTATTATTTTTACTTTGAAAATTTCATCAAACGTGATAAAAATTAATATAATTATAAATTTATAGCTGGGCAGTTTTCTGGTCGAGATCATTCAGGACGACGACGAGAAGCTTGGAGTGGTGATGCAAGACTTTACCAATCGTGGCGTTTTAATCGTCGAAACATAAGAGGAAAAATCCATGCTGCACCTGCCGCTGCTGCTGCTCCTGATGAGGGTGTTCCAAATAGTCCTCATAGAGAAGATTCTCGTCCTGCACTTGTTTATACGCGAGAATTGCAAAATCGTTCAGTGGCCCCAAACGGTGATGTCTTTGTAGAAGATTTAGAATATCTTCCTGGAACCGTTCATCATTCTCGTCACTATGGACCAAATAGGCAGGATGGAGACAGCGATTCCATGAGGCGCCATGAAGCTGAGAGAGGTTCATTATCCGCTGATGGAGCAATACATAATGAATGGGTAGATCGGAAGGAATTCTGGAGACCTTCTGGACATGGTCATATTTCATGGCGTGATCGAGATTACAACCATGAACGAGATAGAGATTACGCCTCATGGCCAGATAGGGATAGAGAGTCACACCAATGGAGAGAAAGAGGCAAAGAGCGCGATTTGGTCAATTGGAGAGATCACGATAGAGAACGGTGGAGAGATAGAGACGTTTTTTGGAGAGAAAGAGAAAGAGATAGAGAAAGGGAACGAGAACGAGAACGGGAAAGGGAACGAGAGAGAGAGCGTGAAAGAGAACAAGAGAAAGAACGCGAAAGAGAACTTGAAAGAGAGAAAGAAAGAGAACGAGAAATGAATTCTTGGAAAGATCAGGAAGAACAGATTTCTCCTCGAGATACCGAAGGGGAACCATCTTCTAGAGATAGAGATCAGGTATATTGGAGAGAAGGAAATGCAGAAGTGATGCGTCTAGTAACAAGAGGGCGTGAAGAGCAAGGAAAGGATATAATTATGAGACGATTTATGGCAGATCAAGAGCTGCAAGAAGCCCTACAACTTGAAGAATTATTACTTCAACGAAGAAGAAGATTACTAATGGAATTGACAGCTGCAGAGGAAGCATTAGAAACACAATCCTTGCCTCAAGTAAATGTTATGGAACCGTCTCAAGCTGCAAGTACTCAGACATCTCCCCCGCCTGCTGATATTCGACGTCGAGCACGAAGTGATACGGAAGAAGATTTAACAAGTACAAATGGAGAAAATGTAAATAATGAGCGTATAAATAATCGAGGCAAAAGAACAAGAGGACGGGTATTAGGTACAAGAAGATTACTTAAAAGAAAAGTACCCGTTCCAAGAATTAAAACCCCAATTGCTGAAGAAACAGAAAGCGCTCTAGAAGCTGCTGAACGTCAAGGGTATTCAGAAACTAAAACCAGTATGTTGAGGAGACGAAAAATTGCTGAAAATACCCAACAAATACCAGCAAATTTTACCTCCAGTGGCTCATTAGAAGATGAAGAAGAAGAGACAGAATTATATATTGAAGAGGGTGATGATGAAATTTTTGAAGATTCTCTTGAAGATGATGAAAATAAAACGAAGAAAAAAAAATCTAAAAAAGAAAAAGACGAAGAGCACAAAGAATATAAGATAACAAAAGAAGAGTCTGAGGTAAAATTATTAAAAAGTAAAAATAAAAAAAAGGAAAAACTAAAGAAAAAATCAGCCATTCTACAAGTTCTAGATGATCCAGAAACCATGCGGTCTAATTCAGTAACAAATCTTCAAACCCCAAAAGTTGTAGACCAAAGACGAGGTAGTGAGCCTAATATCCAATTACTTACAACGAAAAATACAAAAGAATTACATTCTCCTGAAGATACCAATGAAAATCAGGATCATTCCCGAAAACCACGATACATGGAATGGTATAAGAGTAAACAAGAAGTGAAAAAACAGCAACAAAATAAAGAAAAACCAAAGACAGGGCTGGTTAAAAGTGGTGTGAAAGCGAAAACAAATTCAAAGACAATAGGCAAGACAGAGGAGGATGATATAGATTCTGGAATAGCAATGTCGTCCCTTGTAGCAGGACGACCAAAAAGAATCGCCCATCCACTTCTAGAGAAAAAGAGTGTATTTACAATAGCCTACCATGATATGGACACTCAGCAACTCAGGCCTGACAGCAATACTCCCACTTATTGATTTTCTATCAATGTGTATATAATATATATTATTATTCTAGTCAAACTTTATAAAAACATGGACTAAATATTTTTGAAAATGAAAAGAATTGTGTTTTTGTGTGTTATAAACTAGTTTTATTATATATTTATTTATTTAAAAAAATTTATAAGAAATGTATATAAATATATAACAAACAATAAAAATAATATATACCTACCTGCTGGCGGACATAAAAATTTGGTAACTTCTAAAAAACTATTTGATATTTTTTAGTTACAATTTAAATTGATGGATTTTTATTATCAATAACAATTAACTTGTTTTTGAATCATGGACTCATGGAAGCAGTAGCAGATCGGGAGGGAGGGAGTAAAAGGGGCCACTGCCCCCGAGCGCCAATCTAAATGAGCTAAAATTGTGACCATATTTTGTTTTATTAAAAGTTTTTCACTACTATTATCTTTTCGACTGTATTTACAGAATAACCTGAGGCCCTTAAACGGTTAGTTTATTTTGTACAGAGGAACCTCGGTTAACGAACTTAGCCGTTCCAAGAGTTTGTTCATTAACATACTTGTTCTTGAGTTTTCTTTGATAAAAATAGAGGATTTTGTAGAGATACTAAATTTTGCCATATATTATTCTTTACCGATGCCAAAAATAGGAATGCCATTCTCGTGTTTTGCAATAATTTTTTATCTTTACCGCTAAAACTAAAACGCTTTCTACTGCCACTATCATCTTTCAAGCTGAAATATACATTATATGTAGTATCCCCTTATGTTGTATGAATATTTTTATAAATCTTTTCCTTTTGGAATTGTATTGAAAAAATCAAAACTAGTTTTCTTCATAAGACATTTTTTGTACTTAAAGTAAATTTTCTGAATTAAGACTTTTACAGTAGAACCTTGTTATCCGAACTAACTGGGACCAAAGGCAAACCGGATATTATACCATAAATTTGGATATATGGGTAATAAAAACAAAATAAATCTTCAAATAACCGAATTTGAATTTATTACGATAAACAACCCAGACTGGCCATCGCAATACGTCCCCATTATATTCTATAGAATATAAACGTGAAAGTAAAAATATGTTTATATCAAAATTACATAGAATTATTTAAAAAAATACATACGTTAATAAAAATAAAATAACTTTTAATATCATTTCATTTCAAATAATTGGTCCACTGTCTTTTTTTTAATTAAAATTAAAATCAAAGCGAATTTTTGGTGAAATTATAATTACATTCTTGCTATCAGAGTTAAAAATTATTATCTAAGTCAGGGGTTCCCAACCTTTTTTTTACTCTAGAGCACATTCTAAAATATCGGTAGGATGGCGGGCACCACCTATTTTAAATCGACAAACTCCTTCCATAACTTGTCATTTTCCCATAATTTATTTTCTTATTTTCTTATAGTCATAATGTATTAATAAATAATAAACAAAAATGTTTCAAAATAATAAAATTATTTGGCATTTTTTTCAAATTGCATACACACAGAGAAATGTATTTACAAAACGTAAAGAAAGTAAACAAAACACACAAACACAAAGAAAACATTTAATTAAAAAATATAATAAAGTCAATGTGATCTTTGGCATTGCATTTCATTGCCCAGAGCTTCATAATTAGGAGCGTATGACGATAATCCTGTTAGCAGACAATCATAAAGATGCTCATCGGTGAGTCGAGATCTATATCTTGATTTTATTAAGTTCATGTTTGAAAACAATGATTCGCATAAATATATCGAACCGAAAAATGATTCAATTTTATATGCCGCTTTTTTCAACAATGGGAACTTTTCTCTATCCACTGTATTCCAAAAGTCCTCTGACATTAAGGATTTTAGCAAAATATCATTCTTAAGGTCCAAAATTTCTAACTCTAGTTCTTCTGTCTTACCTTTCTTCTGTCTTACCTTGAACAAAATCTGCAATACATGCGGCTATTTCCATAACATTTATTTGGCAAGTAAAAGGAGTGATACAGAAGGAAACTATTGGCTCAATATGTTTAAACTGCAAAAATCTCTCTTCAAACTGTTTTTTTAACTCTTGAAGATGCTTAATAAATAATGTCTCATTTAATTCATTGTCACCTAGCATTTTCTTCATATGTGGGAAATGCACGAGAGAATTGATCTGCAGATGTGATATCAACAAATCCAATTTAGCTTTAAATGACTTTACAGAGCTTATCATTTCAGCTATGCTTTTGTCTTTACCCTGCAACTCCAAATTTAAAGAATTCAATTTTTCCATGATGTCTGTGAGAAATCCCAAATCAATCAGCCAGCCAGAGTCAGCTAGTTCATCATAATTTTCCTTTCTATCGTTTATAAATGTTTTTATTTCTTCAATTAAACTCACAAATCTTGTAAGAACCTTTCCTTTACTGAGCCAACGTACTTCAGTATGCAGAATAAGATCATGTTCTTTATCTTCAGTATCTTCTAACAGGCCCTTGAAAAGTCGGTGTTGCAAAGGAGCTGCTCGAATAGAATTGATTATTTTTGTAACTATTTCATGACGTGTTCAAATGGCAAAATTTTACAACACAGAGCTTCCTGGTGGATAATACAATGGTAGGACATGAAGTTTGAAAATGAATCATCCTTCATGCAGAGGGCAATAAATCCTTTGTTTTTACCCATCATTGCTGGCGCCCCATCAGTGGTTATTGCAGACATCTTGTGCAAAGGCATATTTATTGACTTGGCGTATGTTTTGAATGTATTATAAATATCCTCACCCCTTGTCTGTCCTTTCATAGGTAATATTTGTAACATATCCTCTTTTACTGTGAAGTTACTAAACACCATTCTCACCATAACTGCTAACTGTGCGGTGTCTGATATATCTGTTGACTCGTCAAATTGTAGCGAGAAACAGTCACATATTTCCAAGTCAGTTTTTAACTGAGTTTGTATGTCTGTTGAAATTGCATGTATTCTTCTTGTGACTGTGTTATTTGACAACTGTAAGTCTTGTATTGCTGAGACAATCTCACGTTTGTTAGAAAATCCATCAAACAAACAATCGGCACCAGTCAAAAATAGTTCCTTAAACAACTCACCATCAATGAAAGGTTTCTTCTTTTTTGCGAGCATGTGAGATATTTTGAAAGAAGCAATAGTGGCCTTTTTAAGAATTTTCCACATGTCTAGTGAAAACAGTCTGTTGTGCTGTTAGACTTGATTTTAGATTACACATTTTTTCTTTCTTACTTCAGATTTAAGAGGATAATTCACATTAAAAGTGCCATGATTTGTCTGAAAGTGTCGTTCAACGTTATGTTTTTTCGGCACTGCAATGCTACTACCACACAACAAACAAACGCATTTATTTTTCAAATTAACGAAACAATATGATTCCTCCCAGTCAGTGTTAAAATTATAGGTTCGTTGTCTTTTACTTGGTCCACTCATTTTAGGACTAAAATAAATAATAAAAAAAATAATAATTGAACTACAATATAATATCAATGTTATAGCGCAAGTCTGTTCTGCATTATATGCATAAATATATTATAACAAGAACTATAACTATCTCCTCAATAATAATAGTTTATTAATAGATCATCGCTTATGAATACAATAAATTACGCACCTCGCTTTTAGCCTGTTAATTTTTTTGGCGGGCACATACGAATCGTTCCGCGGGCGCCATGGCGCCCGCGGGCACAGGGTTGGGAACCTCTGATCTAAGTGGACATTTATTAGAATAAAAATGTCTACAAATCTGGTCCGGATAAACGAGGTTTTACTGTATTATTATTTTGTTCTGGAATATTAAGAAATTTATCATTTTGTAAAATGAATATTATAAGGTCTCGAAAATTAAAAGAAAATTTATTTGTATTTCTCAGTCTTCAATCAACTGATTCTTTAGTATAAAATTAAATGAAATTCGGTTACAAGCTTAATAGGCAGAAATCATCAGTATGATCGCTAAAGTCTCAATAAAAAATGCGGGAAAATGGTAAGTAAACCCTTTCTACACAGGAACGTACTGAGGGCCCCCCACTCCTTCGACATTAGATATAAATGAAAATCAAATATGAAATATATTAATTTAACAAAAAAAACAAATCACGTAAAAACATATGAGATATTTTTAATACCATGTTCAAGAAATAAATGACTCCCACGAAAACCTGCCCAAGTTAATTCGCTTTCCTGGTGAGAATCTCAATCTACAACACAAAATATTAACTCTTTATGCATACCTATATTATATATATGTTATCCCATCAATAAGATGAGATTTTTTGAAATTTGGGATACTTAACCATTTCTCATTATATAATTAAACGACCTGTTAAGGACCTGCCTTTTAGATATTTGTATTTAGTATTTTTAATAGTAAAAAGCAAGTAGATATCTTATCGTAACTTAAGAGATATTTCATAATCAGTGAAAACACATTTTGCTCCCTTTGATCCTCTTAAGGGTTGAATTTCAAAAAATTCTTTCTTAATGAATCTCTATGACATAGAAGTAATATCTTCCCCAAATTTTATGTTTCTATGTTCAGTTATTTGGGCTATTTCCATGATGAATGATCAGTGAGGGAGTAAATGAGTGATTGTATCGGACGTTATTCCTTGAGTGAAATTTTTCTACTGTACATATATGCATAGTGTATGTTAATCTCGTTTTGGCTCGAAAGTTGAGCCTCTCTGGAACTCAGATCCCATTTCCAATGATAGAATGACTCCTACAAAATATAATTAAACATACATAATTTTCATACTGGATACCCTTTGTTTTTTTAGTTTAATTAGGAATTAATGTTTGCGACGTGACCTGTTCCCACTAGTTGTCTTGAATTTAAAATGTCATGTAATCAAAAAGTTGAGCTTTTTAGAAATTCTTATTTTTTAAAATATTTTTTCAAATAATATAACTATTATTCTAATTACTAAGTTGTTGTAGTGAAATAAGGACAATAGTTTATGCAAATATTTTTACTTTATCCAATGCGAAGCATGGGAAAGTATTGCAATCGTTCGCGCGGCAAGTGCGACTTCAAAGGGTCCTCAGGTAAAGACTACGGAACCCATGGACTCAATTAAGATCACAAATTGTAGTATTCAATTAGATTGAATTTTAGCACGTGACGGTTTTGCCAAAAATTACCTGGGATCTCAAGCTTGAGTTGTTTGCCATAAAAGAATTTAGTCTTTTTGATTTTAAGTCGATTCTTCCACGTTTTCAGTAGAGGTTGCCATTAATAGTCAAAACATCAAAAATGGAATGCAATAAGGTAATTCCTCTAGTATTAGATGAGAATCGATCGTTATTTTTGATTTTAAGTCGATTCCTCCATGTCTTCAGCAATGGTTACCAATAATAATCGAAACGTCAAAAACCTAATGTAGAATTGTTATTCCTCAAGTATTAGATAAGAATCGATGGCTATTTTTGATTTTAAGTCGATTCCTCCATGTCTTCAGCAATGGTTACAATAATAACCCAAATGTCAAAAATCTAATGTAGAATGATTATTCCTCGAGTATTAGATGAGAATTATATTTAATTAATGTCAACATGAACTACAAATTGCAAGTAATATCTGATTAATAATAAAGGAACAAACATATTAATATTTCAAATGAATTTGGATAAAGTTTAGCAACGATCCGTTGCAGTTTATTTATTTTATGCCAACGTTTCGTCAACTTTGTTGACTTCCTCAGGGCTCAAACAAGTTAACTTCTTTGCATATTTGTCATTTTATAAATATTCATTCTTAGCAAACACATATAGGCCAGTCATCGAACAGATTGAAAATATTTTCTTATTTAAATACAATAAAATATTTTTGAAAACCTGTTCAGTTCAAACGGCTTAACGAATTTCGATGAAATTTGGTATAATCATAATGGGGACCTAATTTTTTTTTTTTTTTTTACTATAAATTTCAACAATATGTACCAAAGTATCCGTACCTTTTTCGAAGTATCTGATTTTTAATTTAATTTGAGTAAATAAACGCACCGTTTTAGAGTAACTGCTAACATATTTCTCAACAATAATATAGCAACATAACAAGTTTATGTGTATAGGTATTATTTTTAGGGAAATGTTAGCATCCAACCAAAGTTGCTGTATATGGTACTTTTTTTTTTTTTTTTTTTTTTTTTTGTGGCTTTTCGGCCTTTCCAACCATAAGCCAATTTACGATACTATTTATTTTTTAAATTTTGTCTCTACCCCGGGGGTCAGATTTTAGCCGAATGCCTCGAGACGGATTCGAACTCGGGTCCAATTGGTTAGCAGGATGATACGCTACCGATTAGCCTATCCGACCCCCCCATATATGGTACTTTATCCATAATAAAAATCTAACGGACATACATTTCGTCAATCTTG
Source organism: Forficula auricularia (assembly GCA_024734495.1). Classification (NCBI taxonomy): domain Eukaryota; kingdom Metazoa; phylum Arthropoda; class Insecta; order Dermaptera; family Forficulidae; genus Forficula; species Forficula auricularia. The sequence continues at coordinate 129,598 of JALMQS010000192.1, forward strand.
TTGAAATATAAATATTTTTTTTTTTATTTAAAGGATTGTAGGGAGTTGGATCAGAATTTAAATCAAAGTTTTTTTAATTAAATGGGCCAAACGTTTCGTCACTGATTAGCGACTTCCCCAGTAGCTCATTTTATAAACTTATTTATCAGGTGTTATAACTACAAGAAAAAACATGCCAAAGAGTTATGTCTTCACCGAATCATTCAATTTGTTATTAAGACAATATAAAATATTAAAAAAACATTTGTATTTGTTATTCGTTATAATAATTATATAAAAATCAAAATTAAATAAAATCTTTCATCAACCATAAATTTAAATTCTGATCCAACTCCCTACTATCCTTTTAAATATTTGATTATGGATGCGAACAATGAAATATTTTAAATACATTTTTTATGATACAATTGGTTGTCTTAGATATTTTTTTCAAAGCCCTAAGTTTTGAATACCTGACACTTTTTACAAGATCACATTAATTTAAATAACTTACCTAGCCATTAACAAAAACATAAAATTTATTTTATATTATAGTTATTTTTTTCTAATATGTCAAATTTCACAAAATATTTAGGACAGTATAATGACTCGTATATTATTTTATAAGATCATGAACGAGGCTTGATGAATCCGGTGGAAGATGGAATCCTTTGAGAATGATGATTATTTTTCAAAAATAAAAAATCTTCATCATGGTTGTTAATTTATTTTATTTTGATCATGAAACGTTTCGGCTTCAACTTGACGCCATCTTCAGTCTGCAATTACATTCAACATTACCTTACATTAAATTTGATAATTTATATCTTATAATTCACAAACATTATAAATACCATGACATGATGTTGATAAAATACATGATTACATATTACATTTCAATGAAGTATGGTTATTTTTTAATATGCTTATATAAATGTCATGACATTCAAATATGTAGAAAACTTTTCAATCAGTGTAAAAAGATAAAACGAGATATATATATTTTTTTTACAATTAAGTATATCAAATAAAAATTCCGCGAAAATTTGGAAATTTTATTTTAATCCGATAGATGGAGAGAGTATTAGTTAAAGCTGGTCCAGGGATCATCAATAATTTTATAGAAACATACCAGTTTACTTGAAACTAATGGAAGGCAGTCCAGATATAGTGAGGTAAGATAAAATCAACACATCTCCAAATAAGGTGTATTTTATTAGATTCCTTCCTCCTTTCCTTTCAAATTTGGAAATTTTATTTTGATCCGATAGATGGAGAGACTATTAGTTTAAAGCTGGTCCAGGGATCATCAAGAATTTTATAGAAACATACCAGTTTACTTGAAACTAATGGAAGGCAGTCCAGATATAGTGAGGAAAGATAAAATTAACACATCTCCAAATAAGGTGTATTTTATTGGATTCCTTCCTCCTTTCCTTTCAAACAGACGTTTCGGCGAATTCTTCCTTCCTTCTTCAGGGTTTCAAAGGGTCAATGAAGGAAACAAATCAAATGCTTCCTTCCTCTCTCCACATCAGTGCTTAAAACTTTTAACTTCGGAGTTAAAAGTTTTAAACAGTGTTGTGGAAGGAATCATTTTATTTGTTTCCTTCAGTGATCCCTTGAAACCTTGAAGAAGGAGGGAAGAATCCTCCGAAACGTCGGTTTGAAAGGAAAGGATGAAGGAATCCAATAAATTACACCTTATTTGGATATGTGCTAATTTTTTCATTCCTCACTACCCTTGGGTTGCCTTCCATTACTTTCACTTAAAAGTTCTATCAGTCCGTCTCTCTCCAGAGAAAATTTCGTGTAAATATACCAGTTTACTTTTTCGAGTATTTTTATGATTTTCGATACCGGGCATGATGGAATTTAAATAATAGATGAGAAATACTTCGCTGTTTGATTGATTGACATTCGAGACCTCCGGCTGCTGTTTGTCCCGAGGCGCTATTCAGACAAAAGGAGAGATGCGGCATCCGATTTTGCGCAGCTTGGTAATAAATCAGCCCGTAATGAATCCCGATGTAATTGATAGGGCCTTAGTGCGCTTGATAAATGGCCGCAGTTTTTCCACATGTTAATTATTTGCCTTCTCGGCGGCCACAGTAACTAAAAGGGCGAATGGGAACGAGACGCAGATACCGAGAAGGAGGAGTTCTTCGTGAAGAGCAATGAGGATGAGGATGAGGAAGAAGCTCCGCCGCCTGCGGGATGTCATCAACTTTCCCGGAGACACCCTCTTGCTTCTGTTTTTCTATAATTAATGACACTATCGCGCATCGCGGCTTTTATTAAAATAACTCACCATTATGAAATGTAAATAAATGAGGCGAGTCTTAACGCGCTCATTCCCGCTTCATCTCTCGGCGTGTCTTTCTGTTTTCACAGGAGTAGGAGGACGTCGTGTTTGTCTTGATAAGTTTAAGGGAAGTAATCGCCAAAGTTGATGGTCATTAAGAGAGATTTCAAGCTAGCTGAATGAAATATCAAGCGGTCTTTATTTGATACACAGCATGGAATTTCTTATTAATCTTTATTTACTTTTGGCTAATAATAATTAAAGGGAAGATTACCATTCCATCATGGCACAACTGTTCAATCCTGAAAACAACAACAAATAAATGAATAAACTCCTTTGCACACAAAATTCACCTGAAATTTTTTCATTTTTCGATTTTAAGGAGTCGATATGTCAAAATTGATAAAACGGTTTCATTGTGACATTTCATTATGTGTTTAAATCAGGAGTGTCCAACCTTTTGGCTCGGACCGCGGATAAAATTTTATAATTCTATTGAATAAATAAATAAATCTTTATTACTCGACCTGCTTAGAGGCAAAAATCCTCGGTGACTAGGTCAGCAAAACGTCAATACAAATTAACTACATAAATTAATAAAACATCAATACAAATCAAATTAAAAACTAACAAACAAGAAAAAAAATAGAAATGTATGCTCATTAACAAATAACATGATCATAGATTTCCATTAAAAGATAAAACGCAATTTAAATAATTCCGAGAAAAAACCCGATACCAGGAGAAAACGGCGCATTAGCCATCCCCACATTTGTCATAAGTTGTTAAGAAAACCTGGTCAAAACCTTAACAAGGATGGTATGACCTCTCTCTACCTCATGTATTGATATTTGTTATTCAAAAAAGATAATTAATAATGTAAAAATAAGAACTTTATTATTTTTTAGCTCATAGTGAGCTTGTAATTTTACTTTTGGTAAATTTTATACTTAAAAAAAGGTTCTCGTATATGTGAATACATACCTACTTACAAAAAGTGTTATTATGTATTAGTATTTGTTTATATTTTTCCTGGCTAGATAATTAATATAAAATTTTAATAAGAGACAATATTCAATTTTTCTTTCAGGTCGGTATCTAATTGTTCTACAAGAATCAATCAGAAAGGTTTCTAGTAGAAAATTTATTTCTAATGAAAATGGTGTCGTAAATAGACTAAAATGATGATTATTTTTTCGGAAATCTTGAAATTTAGTTCCAGATTCAAAATTTAAAATTAGCACTTTTATTTTTCGAAAACCTTACAATAGATTTTCAAATTTCTTATTTTAGAGAAAAAAAATTACCAGGCCAAATTGTTGTGTATTTTCCAGTATCTACATATAAATCTCAATGTTTAAAGGAATTTTATGACTTTATATCGGGCCACGGGTTGGCCAGCCCTGGTTTAACTCGAATGGAATTAAAGAACGATATGAGAAATGATAATTTATTTTTAATATAATAATCCCTGACTTGGGAGTACTGGATATGTTAATTTTTTAAAGAAGGATGAATGAAATTCAATTGCTTCTTTTCAGAAAATTTTTATTGATTCAAGTGGTTTATCCAAATATTTCGAGAGCACTACGGCATCTCTTATTCAGTGGAAACCACCCACTCACGCACTGATTAGTAAACCGACCCCATCAGCTTGCACAAATCAACGAAAAAAGCTTGACACTATATACAATTTCACAGTACAAAATGACAACCATATTTCTTAACATTAAATGTTTTAATGAAGTCTGAACTCATCGAAATATTATAAAATATTTTTTATTTTATTAAGTTAAATCTTTCCTAAACTTTTTCATCCTTTTTTAAAAAATTAACATATCCCAGTAAGCACCAAACCATTATAAATATATGATTATAATTTTAAAATATCTTAAAAAAAAGTTAATCCGGACATTTGAAAAGGAGCTAATCGAAAGTTTTTGAGAAATGTTTTCAGAAGAGAGATAGAGAACTTTTCCTAATATAGCAGGTCTCTCCTTGTCCTCTTCAAGGTTATTTGCTTTTTTTTTTTACTTCTCTAAAGTTTCGAACATTCAAATCTTGTTCAGATCATAAAACCTAAAAGCACTGCTCAAGTTAAAGGAACTCGTTGCAAATGGCGAGACATGATCTCCTTTACTACCTGTAAACCCAACAAATAGTTTTTAATATCCCAAATACTGCTGTTTTCAGGAATATATATCGTCGGTTTGGAACAAGACTAGGATATCTGATGGTGGAGAAGGGTATCAACTTAAACGACAAAAAGCTATTGACAACATTTTAGTGAATGTCTCTGAAATATGTATGTTCTACAAGGGCCCTGTGGTAGTGTTTAATGTAAATGTATTTAAACTAGATAGATTTGCAAAACTTTAATTGACTACCCTGTAAAATAGTAATTTTTCGTGTTATCATAGTCTTGTTCCAAAACGACGATATATATTAGGTATAGTAGATTCTAGATAGAAAATATATGCAACAGTAAAACAATGGTACAGACTGATGTCTCTAAAAAATCCCATGTATTTGGTTTTTAAGACTGCAATTAAATTTTTCGTAAAATCGGCACGTTGGATTTTTATAATTTTTATCTTCTTCACACATTATTCATATTAATAGTTAAAGTTTCAAATTTCTTATCTATGGGAATTTTTTTGTTTTTTGGATATTGCTATCACTCTCAGGATTAAATTGATGGTTGGAATTCATAATTCGCAGTTTTCAGGAGAGTCCATTTTACTTGGTTCCGGTGAAATTTATCGAACCGATGCATTACTTTCACTTAAAATGGATATTGGCAAATCGGAATAAAAATAAAACAGCATATTAAAATAACTTTATAGTTCCACGAATGAACCAAAAAATATATTTTTTTCTACTCGGTAAGCTGGACCTGGCGGGCGTGCCAAAGTTCACTGAAAAATGTTCATTCTTTTATATCGTAGTTAGAAATGTCTGAAAAGTGGGGTAAAATTATTTTCAAGCATGATTTTTTTGTATTTGTCTCTCTGGACCCACCATAAATCAAAAATTAAAAGTCAGGAAAAGTTTGATTTAGTGTCAAAATATTTGTATTTCTAAAATAAACTACTGATCAGATTTTGTCTGGATTGTGTGGTTTGATCTGATCAAATAGCGTATACCCTGGACTAGTTGAAAATTTAACAAATTTCGAGATATTAACTTTATGAATATTCACATAATTACATATGTATTTTAAATTGTTTCAATTTGCTTTTAAAAATATATTTTTTAAAAAAATACCCGACTAAAAACATTTTATTTTATTATATATATCGTATGCCCTCTGATTTTTACGATCCATATAGCTAATTTTACGACTACAGCACTGAATATTTTTAACAGTGAACATTTATTTTTATTGTTGTAGTGAAAAAAGAACCCCGAACTGGTCCACTATTACATTAAGTTTTCCTATTTTCTTAGTTAAAGATAGCCACAAATGCTATATTTATTCATCATTATTTTATTACCTGTTTGTGGTCCGGGGAAATCGTCCTAAGGACCGTCCACGGTCCATAAACCGCGGCAGTTGAGATACTCGGGCCTATAGGGTAAATTCAAAGGGTGAACCACGATTGGAATTAGGTGTACACGTCTTTGGAATTATGTGGAATTATTTTGGAATTCATTAGATAAAGCCCCTTCATCTATTGTCTTCTACTTGGAAATGAAAGTGTAAGTGTAAGTAGGTGTACACGATATTATGTCGCGGTTCACTCCTCGGGTAATGGGCATGTCCTCACAAGTTTCTTTACCTTAAAAATTACTACTAATAGTATTTTTTGTATTCGAATTTTATGATTTTAAAAAGTAAAATGTAATGACTTATTCATGTTTAAACAAAATAAGTTTTGGGAGAGATTCGGCCCTTAAAAATGGGTAGCTAGAGCGTGAGTTGTGAGTGAGATGCTATCGGATGGCCTTCTCAATCAATATTAATCTCTTCTTCATAAAAAGCGCCAGTCGAGGAAAAATAATATATTATTTAATGTCCAATTTAATTATCAAATGAGATCAAATCACTTTATTTTTCCCCATTTGAAAATATTAAATATTTCAATTTATTTTAAATCTGTTGAAATGTATATAAAAACATAATAAAAGTTAAAAGTTAATTAATAAATGTAATTGATTTGATCTCATGAAATGTAAATATTTAAGAGGAAAATTGGAAAAAAATTGAATTACCAAATATCAACCAAAATTAAATTTTCATAATTGGAACTGTTTATAAATAAATAAATATATTTGTGTTTTATTTAACTTCACTTCCTATTTCTATAATTCTTTATTAATTTAACGATATTAATAACAGAATGAATCGTAGTTTTCCACTGCACCGACATGTTGAGAGACACTTCACATCAAAGTCAATTGAAAAGATTGCGTTGAAACGAACGATATTGAAAATGGGCTTAATATCCTTTTATACCTAGATTTTTTCTTATTTTTCTATTTTTTACACCCCTCTATATTGTGTCATTACTATTGCAATATTGGATCCCATTTACACGCAGTTACAACTGTATAGGATCGCTTTTAATACAGGGAGGTCTACGGTATAACATTGGTGGGACGAGAAGTCAATTGCCAATGTTTTTATTTTAATTCCTTAATTAACTTTTAAAATTATTAATAAGCTCATTTTGTAATACTTTGATTAGAATATTTTTTAAATCATATGTATCCTTTTTGGTTCTATTAGCTGCTAACTTTTTTTACGAGGGCGGGCTGCTAACCCTACGCCTCAACCCTCAAACCTGGAGGCCCAGTATCTTTCTTTCTTGGTCTGGCTGTTCATCCTTGGCCCATATCTTCTATTTTAAATATTATTCAAGTCCAAAATCCCGAATAAAAAAAAAAACAAAAAATTAAATATGAAAATTTGAGTGTCTTTCTTATCCCTCTGTAAAAGTGGATGGAAATTTTTTTTCAAAAAAAAGAACAATTTCCGGGTTTCATACCTGTATTTTAATTATATGAATTTATTTATTTAAGAACAATTTTATCAAAGATCTTTGTAGATTATTATATGTACCATATATATTGTATTATATTATATCGGAAGATTTCGCCCCCTCAGTAGTCGAACCCGAGCGCTAACTTGCTATCCGGGCAGTTACCCTAACCCTAAAGACGAATTTCAGGCAAGAAAATTTCACTCCAATCATAAAGAATTGATAATTAAACTTCTTCATATTAAATATATAATAAAAAGGTCATATACTGAAAACTTTTTCCAGCTAAGGCAGAAATTTACTTATCTATTTCTTTTATGATTGGAGTGAATATTATCTTGACTTGTTTATATATGTATGTCAGAGGAAATTCGTCTTTAGGGTTAGGCTAACAGCCCGGATAGCAAGTTAGCTCTCGGATTCGACTCCTGAGGGGCGAAACCTTCTGACATATATTATATACATAATCCTATACTACTAAAGGGCATTTGTGCCTGCCTCTGTTACTACCTATGTCCGTCCCCCAACAAAAACAGTCGTCATGGTTACCTATTTAAATGAAATTATCTATATAATATAAAATTAAGGTTTTGTCTGTTCATTGGGGTGCTGGGTGGTTTTCGGGGGGGGGGTGTAGTGTAAGGGTGGGAGTCCAGGGGGCAAACCCTCTGGCTAGCAAGAAGACCGCCGAAGGCGGGCTTTGCAGTTAGTAATCTACTAAGATCTTTGATAAAATTGTCCTTAAATAAATAAAATCTCATATAGCTAAAAATTAAATATATCGTAATAATAATATATTTGAAAATAACGTTACATAAATAGAATGTATATCTAACACCTCCAAAAAAATAATTAAAAGTCTACATACATGTTTTTCAAGTTTAATATATTTCTATGGATTGTGATTTTTTAAGGGGATACATTTTTTGACCGTTATACTATATTCAAATAACATCTACGGCTAAAGAAGTTTTACTTCCTCCGTGAGCTTATGTGGATAAGGCTCATATATATATTTTAATATGCAATCAATACTTTTCATTAAACTATTGATTAATATTAAATTATTTAAATATAAATTTGTATATAGATGTCCTATTGAAATTTTCCTACTTATTGCACTCGTCAGTTTTCAACTGAAAGATTATAAATATATTCTTAATATACCACTAAAGTTTCTGCATTCAGATTGTATTGGTCTGGATTGTTTCCATTTCTAACCAGAATATAATTCCGACCAGGATGAGGAGGGTCGATAAGTCGTAGCGGGCGGGGGTGAAGATTCACCCTCCCGGGCGTTGGAGAAAATCCGAAATATTTGTGCGGGAGTCATTTCGGGTGACAGCACGAGATCGGGGGTTGTTTCTTAGCTTGGGGGTGGGTCTGCCCGCCATCTCCCTCGTTGCCAAGGCAACGCCGCGTTCCGCCCCCGAACCGCCCCCGAGCCTCCACCGCCACTGCCGCCGCACTCCAAGCGAATTGTAATTATTGTGGATTTGTCAGGGCTGATTATAACGCGCCCGAGCCAGAGCCAAAGTCTTAAAGCGGAGTTTTACGACCCCGAACTTGAGTAGTAAAAATTTTACGCATCTTTTGGTCCATTCATAAAACGCTCCATCAAACTTACTAGCAATTAAACCCTTTTGGGGAAACAACCCCCGGGGACTTCCACCCGCCCTCCAATGCAAATATAAAAATAATGAGCAATTCGTGTATTATTTTCGAATTTTCGTAGAACGTCGCTTTATTTAACTGCTTCCAAATAAATTGGTTGCCATTTTTTAATTAGCTCCAATTGAAATAAAACAATTAACTTTCATTTAGGTTAAGCTTAAAAATTATTATTTTTTTTTGTTTTCCCAATATATATAATGGAATCAAATTATTCTACTTTTCATAAATTCATTTGTTTGTCTCAATTGAAAGCTTAATAATAATTTGATATGGAAATGTTTAATTAATAAATGGTTCAATTGGGACTCTGTTTAGTATCAGTAGCAAAAATACTACTCATTATATTTATATAAATTGAAATTGAAATATGCAGTTAATTCGTTTTCGAGTGACCTAATTTTTTTAAATGAAGATATATAATTATTTTAAAGGAATTTTTTCTTAATTGGACATTTATTTCTAAATGAGATGTAGATAAATTTTTTTTTTCAAACCAAAAATGGACAAATTAAATTAAATATTCTATCAAGTTTTTTTATTTCAGTTATTATTGAACATCGTCATCATATGATAACGATACTGAAGCGGATCAGTGGCTTAGCACTCTTGGACACCCGACTCCCCAAAATAATTGTTAATTACCAGGTAGTTTCTCCAAAAAATTTATAATTATTTTTATTTTTTTTAATTTTATTAAATATGTTTCACCTCGAACCTTCAACATTCTCCCTGAACAATAACAAGAAAAAAAAAAGTTTGATTCCCCGACACGTTTTTGTCACTAGTTGTTAGGAGAGGGAGGGTGAATTCGCTATTACTTTATATGTAATTAATTATTAACTCAAAATAACTAAAAGAACATCTGATATTTCTTTTCAAAATAAGTTGTCCTATCTGAAATTTTTTTCTTTTTTATAACTACTCATATCCCTAAAGAAGGAATTGAAAAATATTTTATGATAAATACAACAAATAAAATAATAAGAACTCAATAATCAAATAAAATGCACTAAAAGGTATAAAATAATTATCTAATTTTGTCACAACTAAACGAAGAAATTGTTACATGAAATCCCTTTTGAAGTCGGTGCCAAACATATACATTTTATGAATCGCACTCGACGGATCTTACCACGTTTGGCGGGTAATGAAGACAACATCACGTAAGCTCGCTTATATAGTTTGTTTGGCACCGACTTCAAAAAGTGATTTCATGTAACAATTTCATCGTTTAGTTGTAACTAAATTAGATAATTATTTAATACCATTTAGTGGATTTTATTTTATTTTTGAGTTATTATTATTTTATTTGTTGCATTTAATTTTTTTGAAGTCGGTTTTTTTTTAAATTATTTTTATTTTTCACTTGTTAATGATGTTGAGAATAGTGACTTCTGATAATACCTTGCATGCATCTCGTAAGAGAAAGATTCGAGCGAAGGAATCAGAAATTGATAATAAAATTTAATTCATTAGTAGAGAAATTATCCCGAAACGTTAGCGGCTTTTAAATGAACGTTTTAAGATTGTTTTTTTTTTTTTTTTTTTTATAAAATATTTTATTTATTATAATTTCGATTATTTGCTCATAAGAATTGGAGATTTCCTTTATTTTATCATTGATCATATCATCATAGAGCTTGAGCAAATTAATATGGGACCACCCCTAAGGTATCCATTTCCAATAAAAAAAGAATCATCGAAATCGATCCATAAACAAAGAAGTTATTCGTGAACATACATAACAAAAAAGGTTCAATACCAATGAAATTTATACGGGACCAATTGGCGACTATACTGAACCCAAGGCAAAAAAATCATCGAAATCGGTCCACATGGTAAAGAGAAATCGACAAATAAACATCATCAGAACTTGACAAAATTAATATCTGACCACCCCTAAGGTATCCCCTTTCCAATAAAAAAAGAATCATCGAAATCGGTCTATAAACAAAGAAGTTATGCGTGAACATTGAACATACATAACAAAAAAAGGTCTAATACCAATGAAAAAAAAAACGGGACCAATCAGGTGAGACTGAACCCAATGCAAAAAAAAATTATCCAAATCGGTCCACATGGTAAAGAGAAATAAATGTTCAAACACAAAAAAAAAACAGACTTATTTATAACAGACAGAATTTATAACCTCCTCCTTTTTTTCAAAGTCGGTTAATAAATTTAAACCACGACAATGTCGTTCCTTATGTTTATTTTAATCCAATTAAATTGGCCTCAATCCTGATATTTCACTTGACTATTTTTTTAGAAAATATTTTGAAAAACGAGTTGCTCTCCATATCTTAGAGTTACAGCCTTGGCCAACCAGCTGAACTAATTGCCTATAAAATAGTTTTATAATCAAACTAATTTTTTATCAATAAATAACTACGCAGCCATATATATTATATAAAAATTATTATTTATTGATTTGTTGACAATTTCATAAATTAATCTTATCTATTTTAACAAAATATATAGGTATACTTAACGTGTGTATGTATTTTAAAAAGTTTTTTTGTTGAAAATATATTTTTTTAATTTATAAGGAATAAATCAAAGAATGCGTCTTCGTCAAAACCTTTAAATTTTATTTATTTATTTATTTTTGCAATGATATTCATACAAGAAGAAGTTGCACCAAAATGGTGTAATCTCTGTAGTTCGGGGTTGACGCTTCTTTCATCGTGAAAAGAAAGAAATAATTTCAGGTATGTAGTATATGTAGCCGGAAAAATGGACGGAGGAAGCAAGTTCCTAGTCTCTATTTTAGTCCAAAATTAATAAAACATTTTCATCATATAGTTTTTATATAAATATAATGTTCACTTATTTATATCACACAGAAGACCCAGGCTTGGATTTATTCCTTAGATACTATATTTTTCTTGTTGTCATTATGGTGGTCATTAGGCTGATGAAATGCGAGCTTAAATATTGGGGTGGATCAATGAAAAAATAAAAAAATAAAAATATTAAAAAATTATAGTTAAAATAGCTATTAATAAGTAAAATTTTTAGTCTGAAATCAAATATAATGTGTGGACAATTTTTAACCATTGAACATGATGTTAAAATCACAAACTTTAAAAAATTTACTGGTTTTATTTTGAACGTTTTAAATTATAATTCTAAAATCATTTTCAAGTGATAATATATATATATAGATCGAATAAACTCAGTCAAAATTAATTTTAATAATTTTCACTATGAGTGTTGAAACCCGAAAGAATTCTTCAGTTCATCAAACTAACCAGCAAAACATCAAAAAAATTAGCTTCTCTATAATATATTGCATGTCAGAGTGTGTTTTTGTCTCGAGGGTTGAACTAACAAGCGTGTTAGTACTCGGGTTCAACTCCTGAAGAGACGAAGCCCTCTGATATGCAATGTAAAGATATACTCGGGGAGTGAACCGCTATTGAAATTAGGTGTCCACCTCTTTGGAATTATATGGAATTATTTTGGAATTACTGGAAATACTTGGAAATTTTTGTAATTACTTGGAAATTATTGGAAATATTTGTAATTACTTGGAAATTATTGGAATTACTTGGAAATATTTGGAATTACTTGGAAATAATTGGAATTACTTGGAAATATTTTGAATTACTTGGAAATATTTTGAATTATATTATCCGTTTTTTTTTTTTGTTTTTTTTTTATTTGCTGTATATCGCTGTAATACTGGCTTCATTGGGGGGAAGGAAAGTACACTTAAAATATTTTCATTTCTGGTTTTTGTCCGAAGTTTCTTTTTGCCGAGAGTAGCAGAATTTTCATAAATAGAAGGAGACAATAAAAGATTCTGTCTTCTGCTGGAAAAATAAATTTTTAATTGATTTATAACGAATTATCGTTATAATCGTTGTCTCATTCTACTTGGATTTTCATGAAAATATTTGGAATTACCTACGTGGAATTACTTAGAAATATTTGGAATTACTTGAAAATATTTGGAAGTACTTGGAAATATTTGGAATTACTTGGAAATATTTGGAATTACTTGGAAATATTTGGAAGTATTGACATTTTTTGGAAATATTTAAAAGTCGAAGTGGAAGTAGGTGTACACCGTATTAGGTCGCGGTTCACCCCTCAGATTTTCTACTAAAATCTTACATTTTTGACCTTAATTAAATTCTTTCTTGATATTTTTGGTTTTCACTGGGAGCTGTATTTTTGAAAAAAATCCATCTAATTTTCAAAAAAGGATACTCAAACCATCAGGTTAATTATTTTAATCAATAATTAAATTCTGTCAGTTTTACCTAAAGTCATTGATAACTTAAATGTCAGTTCTTGATGAAAACTACTTCACGCTTTTGTTATTTCTTATTTAAAACCCACCCCCTTAGGACAGAATCCAGTCAGTCTGGTTCAATTCAGAGCATCTTGTTTAATTCTAAATTGCATTTAATTCAATTTCAAATAAATTGCTTCTGGTAAAGAAGTATTGCCGAATTATTGCAAGTTGATTTAGCTCGTTAGGTCGCGCCAAGATAAAGTGTCTCGTTTAATTAAGCGAAAGGGTGGCAAACAAATCGAAGAGGGGCGGCCGACGCTCCAGGCGTTCCACGCTCGAAAAAACCCGGCCCGTTTATTCATCCGGCCCTCAAGGCTGCAGCCAGTATTTCTTATCATCATCTATTCCTTGCACAAAATGGAAGCTTACTTGACATAAAATGGCGCATCAAATTTTCTTGTAAGATTAACTTTACTGCCGAGCGTTGTATTTTATAAGGCAGTCGTAACAAATAGCTCGTCCTCTGGGCGTTTACTTGTCTTCCGTTGGGGGTGGTGGCTTGCTGCTCACTGCTCGGTGGTCTCCTCCAGACAATCTATGGAATGTGTCTTGTTTAAGTCCCTGATTAACTTCCGCCACATAGTCCACGCGGAAAAATCAATTAACTATACTCTCCAAATTCAGAAACAAATCTTTTTATCTTCAATGACGCATTTGCCTTGTAATGAATTTTTTTAAAAATGATATTTTATTCGTTTTAAAAAAAAAATCATAAATAAACTAATCTCCAGGCAAAATTAAAATAAGCATGGGTGCCTACAGGGGGGTGGGGATTGAAATTTTTGCATTTTTGCATTATATGAGAAAAAAAACGGTCAATTCTCATAGCTTCAACAAAAGGTATAAAAATGGGGGTCATCTAGCTAAGGGGTGGATGGGCACTCCTGTAATAAGGTTTAGAATCCAAAGTTAACTAGATATTTCATTTATTAAAGAAAAAAAGAGAATTCTACTTATATAAGCAATTTGTTTTAAAAAAATTTATAAATAAAGTAATCTCCAGGCAAAATTAAAATAAGCATGAGTGCCTACAGGGGGGGGGGGGGTTTGAAATTTTTTGCATTTTTGCATTATATGCTAAAAAACAGTCAATTCTCATAACTTCAACAAAAGGTACTAAAAAGCTCTTTTAATTCTTTAGAAGTGAATAAAAAGGGGCGTACTTTACATGAAATTGGGGGAGGGGGGAGTCATTAAGCTAAGGGGTGGGTGGGCACTCCTGTAATAAAGATTAGAATCCAAAGTTAACTAGATATTTCATTTGTTAATTAAAAAAAAGAGAATTCTACATACTTACCATATATGTGCAATTTGTTTAAAAAAATTATAAATAAAGTAATCTCCGGGCAAAATTAAAATAAGCATGGGTGCCTACAGGGGGAGGGGGGGTTGAAATTTTTTGCATTTTTGCATTATAGGATATGTTTAAAAAAATGGTCAATTCTCATAACTTCAAAAAAAGGTACTAAAAAGCTCTTATAATTCTTTAGAAGTGAATAAAAAGGGGAATACTTTACATGAAATTGGAGCGGAGTGGTGAGTCATTAAGCTAAGGGGTGGGTGGGCACGCAATAAGGATTAGAATCCAAAGTTAACTAGATATTTCATTTATTAATAAAAAAAAGAGAATTCTACATTTATGTGCAATTTCTTAAAAAAATATAAATAAAGTAATCTCAAGGCAAAATTAAAATAAGCATGGGTGCCTACAGGGAGGGGGGGGTGAAATTTTTTGCATTTTCCATTATATGCTCAAAAAGCGGTCAATTCTCATAAGTTCAAAAAAAGGTACTAAAAAGCTCTTCTACTTCTTACTAAAGAACCCCTCCGTCCTCTTAATATTGGGCCCATTAGAAATTAATAATATCTCCTTTTAATTATGAGACTATATTATTAGAAATATCGTATTAACTAACAGACATTTTGACAAAAAAGTTATTATCTCGAAAAATATAATTTTTTAAGTATTTCGTAATATTTCGATTGTGAGCCATTTCAATTAATGAAATTAGAAGAATATCAACTTGAATGGCGGGAATACTTTCTTCTCTTCGTTCATATTGTGCGAATGTTTGCGTATTTATGTAAAAGGAAAAACAATATTTCTAAAGTAGAGATAGATTTGGATATTTGGCCGTTTTAAAATTTCAACTAAATTAAATGGAAAACGTTTTAATTTATCGTTTGACTGAATAAAAAATATCTGCAGTGATTTATATCCATTTGACTCTGGAAATAATTGATTAATACCAAAATATACCATTAAACTTGTGCGATGTAATGCTAGATTTATTTCCCTTATCCAGTATATGACTTTTCTCCAGCGCTCCACTTTTTTTTTCTTCTTGCCCTTTTTTTTGTTTCCCTCTCTGTCTTTCTCTTTTTCTGTCCTCTTCTTGTCTGCAAACAACAGGAGGAAATAAAAACCTTCCCCCAGGAATTCCTCAAGCCGAATCTATTTTTATCAGCGGAGCGCGCGCGACCTAATCCAGACTTTAAATCAATAGCATTAGGAGCAGTGGGTACTCGAGAAGAGAAAGGGTGTGCGCCCCAACACCCAACCCCTGCAGAAGAGGGTGCGAGAAGAAGAAGAAGACGCCAAGAAGAGACACTAGAAGCGTATTAGATGCCGATAGAGAAAACACCCCCCACACATACACACACACACACCGAGAGACATTAGATTCGCCAGCGACCAGCGAGCAACCCTCAGCATCCTTCTTCATTCATCCCCCTTTTTCTCCTTCGTCCATCCCCCTTTTTCTCCGTCTTCTTCTTCGTCTTCTTCTGCACACTGGCGTCTTTATTTCTCTGTAGCTCTCAATTATATTCGCTGCTGCTTGAGCCGGGGGTGGTTCTCACCCCCTGTGTCAGCCACCCTCCTCGCTCTTTCGCCTCTTTGCTTTTCTATTAGCCTTTTATGATTTCCTCCCCAGCCGACGTTGCTAAGCCGAATTAAACAAATTACCCGGACTTTGAGCTTTTCAAGATGCAAAGGCTATAGGAACAGCAGCGAACGACCCCACTGGATCAGCCAAAACCAATGTATCGAATAGCCAAAGAGAGCAATTACGTCTCGCATTCAACTTGATTGCTTAATCATCTAATGCACTCATGGTGCTTTATTTATTCTTTTTATCGTCTTTTGATTTAATTGATCTTTTCTATACAAAGCGACCCTTTAAATAAACCCTGGAAAGTTAACAGAATGTGACATTTGCAATCAGTTGATGAATTTAATTAAAAAATTACTAATATACGAATGGATTATTTATAAGTTCAAATAAATTAATTTTATTTCAAGGTAATAATTATCTCCAGATAAGTGAAAGAGTGGGTACGGGATAGAGACATTTGAAAGCGAGTGGTTGCGTCAAACCACTCTTCGGGCTGAATACTCATTAATAAGAAATTATAGATAATTGAAAAAAATTTGTTTTGCCGAGAGTAGCAGAGTTGTTGATTCATAATATATTTATGATTTATAATCAATGTGGCTGTCCTCTGCTTGACGCAAATATATATAGTCGCTGATCTTACAAAACCTCGTAAGTCCTAAATTCAAAGTTTGCCAGAAAACAAGAAAAATAATTTTAAACACGAATACATATAAATAAAATGCAATATTTATTATTTTTCCATAGCTCGAAATTAAATTGGAATAGAAATAATGTTTCAATAGACAGACGCGCCGTGAAAAGTTGGTCGGTATAAACGTATAGGTAATACATATTTGACCAAAAATCGGACTTACGGGGTTTTATAAGATCAGCGGTGATATATAATGAATTAAGGCTATAGTTTTGAAAGTTTGACCTTAATCACCAGTCTTTTTAATTAGAAATATTTGATCTATTTCTTAAGAGTTCACATATACCCGATTAGATGTTTTCGGTTTACTGTAATAATAATAATAATAGTGAGGTGGTCAGAAACTAATGATTGTAATAATTATATATAATATACATATTTATCATCATTGGGATTCAGTTCCATAATTTATAAATGTAATTTTTGTTTTTCAGAGGATGAAATGATGATGAGCAAAACCTGTTTAAGAGAGAGCTAAGTGAAATGATATATATATATTTAAATGACTCTGTGAATTTCAGGACAGACACGAATAATTTAAGTTGTATATATAATAATTTATTGAACAATTATAGGATTCTTAATAATAAAAAATGATGAATAAAGAAATGATAATTACTTAAATTTTGGTGTTGGACTTGTGAAAAAATGTAAATAGTAATATATTAATTTTAAAAGAGCCTAATGACATAATGATTGAGATTTAATGTATTGATTCTTTGGAAACTATTATAAGGAATTATTATTATTTTTATATAGTAGTATGTTGAATCTTGTGAGATCATTTGAATTTGACCAACGTAGAGTAGTAACAAATATAAAATAATTTATAAAGGAAAAAATTCCCGTCGCTTGTATATATATTTTTTAAGATATTTTGACTGATTTTTGTATATAGTTGTGCATTTTAAATAGTTTTATAATATTTTGACTAATTTTGAAATATTTTTAATTTTACCAGTGAAATTGTAAGGGTTATGATTGTATATTTTTTGATATTGTTGTTTTTGAGTTGTTGATGATAAAGTAGAAATGTATTCCAGTGTCTGTGTGTATATTAATGGCAGAACTTAAAAAAAAATGACAAAGTGTTTGGAGATTTATTTATCAAGGTATATATGAAATTGATTTTGAGTTGAGTGAATTTTTGTTTTTGAATGTGTTTTTTTGATGTATGTATTTGCTCCTTTGTAGAGCCTGAAGAAGCTGCAATAAAAGTGGCGGAACGTTGCAATTGATAAGTCATAAACAAACACTTATTTTGTTCCTCATCCTCTGAAAAACAAAAATTACATACATATTTATATTCGTTAAATATACATATTTATTAACACCAAGAAAAGGACAACCTTATTGATTTCTCTCATGAATTATGCCTAAGATTATTTTTATTCCTGTCAAGATCGTACAATCGATGGATTCTAAATTCAGAAACATCCCTTAAATTAAATTAAATTTTTTGAAAATATCTTCTCTCTCTACTCTTCTAAGAAGACACTAACGCTCGATTTATTCAACCAAATTTAAGTGCTACCTTAGTCTAAATATGTTTAGTAAAATTGGGCGTATGAGCTATTTAACAAAACCAATTTTAAATTATTTTCTGTAAAAGAAATAGTGTAAGAAGATTAATCGATTTTCTAATTTACCCATTAGTGAGCGAATCAACTCTGAATTTTTTTTTCAATGATGAAGAGAACATTTTTATACTTACTTCTTCCAAATCTTTGTATCAAAGGAGATATGTCGTAATAAATACACACCAGTTCTAATTTTAATTGAATGATTTTTAAATTATTTTATAAATTTGTATTTTGTATTTACGTAAGATGATCACTTTCCAATAAATTCTTGTCAATCATTGTTTGTTTCATTCTGAAATAAGAGAAAAATAACTGTAAAGAATATCCAATCAACTAAATGAAACAACGTTCTAATAATAAAATTGTGAAATGATGATTTGATTCCAAAATACATTTACCTATAAATCAATAAATTATTAGAAATCGGGAGCTTTCTATATTTAATTATATTAATTGGGTTTAATTTATTCAGGAAATATATACAAAGCGATATGTTACTTAAGTACTTTACCTAGTTTAAGTAGATTATTTTTAAGAAATAGCCATTTGATTATTTCTGGTAAGATTTAATGTACAACACCCTAGAATTATTCATGAAATTGATTCATTATATTAATTGAACTACATAATCTGGACCCCATCTTCAAACAAACCAGGGAATTAATTAACCACTCCGCAATCACTATGAATTACAAAAATAGCAATATCACGTATAAGGGGATGTTTTCAAACAAAAGGGATTCAGAAACATCCCTTAAATTAAAAGGATTTTTAAGCTAACTATAGGTCTCGTTTTGACCGGGACTGTCCCTGTTTGAAGGTATGATTCAGGTGTCCCGGTCAGTTTGTAATTTTGTCCTGGTTATTTCAAATATATAGACTCTGTAAAGTTAAGTGTGATTTAAATATTAGTGAATTTCTCGAGGAGACTAAAATTAACAATGAAATAGAAGAAAAAGTAATAACATTTTCAAGCATAGCTATGCTCGCCAGTGTCGACGTAAGGACAACTGTCGCTCTAGGCGAGTTTTTGTTTGGAGACTCTAAATTTCTAATTTAAGGCATAGAATTATATGCACTTTTGGGTTAATGTGTGTTATATACGTAAAAGGTAGTGTGAAAGGCATTCTAACATAATAATATTATTAATACCGTTCTTCGTTTAGATAAATATTCTTTATTTATGACATTCACAAAAAATAATTAACATTAAATACCTATTAACTTTACTAGATTTTACTTTGGAAAAACACTTTACAATATCTTGCATATCAATTTAATAAGCAATTTAGTGCTCAATCAAATTCTAGCTGAATTAACAAGCATTTTGAGTAGCATTGTAGTGCGAAGAAAGTTGTTAATTAATTTTAACTTGGAGAAGCTTCTCTCGCCTTCTTATAATTCTCTCTAATACAAAAAATAATTTTATAGATTACATTTTTTCATTTATTATTTATTTTTTATTTTGTCAAAAAATAAAATGAATTGCTGGGGGGGTCGGGTAGGCTAGACGGTAGCATGTCAGCCAGCTAACCAAGAGGACCCGAGTTCGAATCCGACTCGAGGCATCCGGCTAAAATCTGACCCCCGAAGTAGAGACAAATTTAAATAAAATAATTAGTATCGTAAATGGCTTATGGCTAGAAAGGCCGAAAAGCCAAAAAAAATAAAAAAAAAAAAATGAATTGCTAAAAATAATCTGAAATTTGGCGCTCTAGGGGGCCGACTAGCTCGCCTATGCCTTCCGCCGGAACTGGTCCCAGCAAGTAATTTATTTTGTAAATTTTAGTCTGATTTTAGTGAAGTCCGAATGAATATTTTCTCTCGTACCTAATAACGAGTACTGTTTTGGTCCAAGCCAAAAAGTTAAAAGGCCATTCCTAGAATAATAGAAATCAAGAAATTAATATTTAATTTAATAATATGAAACAAGTTAGGACTTGTATTTGGAACCCTTGCAATTCTTTAGTTCCAAAGGAAGATAGATGATTCTATAAGCGTCCTTTTTAGTCATTTTCCTCGATCTGATTCTAATGAAAAAATCTCCCATTCAGACGATTCAATCACAATTTCCTAATTCTGAAATTTCCTTTCTTGAATGAAATAATATTTCTACTTTTTTTTTTGTTTAAAAAAATTATACATACAACTATTTAAAATTTCATCAAAGGATTGTTAAAAATTCGACCACTAAGTATCAAACATTGGTAACAATATGCAAAATATTTTGATATTTTATGAAGCAATATCGATTTGAGAAGGGTAAGATATTTACTTGAATTTTGCTTAATACAATTTACATACACAGGGGATGTTAAAAAAAAGAGCTGAACATATTGAAGAATGTGAATATTTCGGAAGGATACAAGGAATGCATATGAGGAACTGGAGAGAGATGTTGAGTGGAGAACTGGATAATATAGTATAATGATATAGAAAATAAAGAAGATAGGCAGAGGACCAGAGGAAGAGTAGAAGATACACGGACGATGATCGAAAAAAGGAAGAAGACAACAGGGAGACAGGAGAATAGAAATAATTTTTATAAAAAAAAATAAAACCGACTTCAAAAAAATTGAATGCCACAAATAAAATAATAATAACTTAAAAATAAAATAAAATACTCTAAAAGGTATTCAATAATTATCTTAACCGAATGTTTTCTACATTTGATTCAATCAGGAATCAACTGTAGGGAATTTTTGTCATATATTGAGTGAAAATAATATTTGAACTTATATATTTCTAACTTGAAATACAATTTTTTATAATTTTTCTAACTGATATAACAAAGAATAATTGATCTATCAATGAGAAGTGTTTTGACCGCGCTTTATTTGAAAAAGATATTTTATCACGAGACTACTGCGGATTATGCTATTGAAGTCTGTTGAGTCTTAAATCTGGACCAAGAAAGAAAAAAAGATGTGATCCACTTAGCTACAATCCAACGTCATTTTGCGTATAGCCCGCTAGACATTCGGATGGATCACCAATTTTTTTACCATCTTTAAATTGTTCCAAGGTATGACATATGTTGTTAATTTTAAGTTGTTGTCTGTGTGATAAGAAATTTTCATTGTATAAAAATTGTGTAATGATGAAATGTTTTAGGCTGATGATGATATAATAGAAAATGTCGAAACGTTCCTGGTAACAATAAAATAAAATAAAGAAAAATGTGTTTTTTTGTCAAAAAAGAATAAAACCAACACCTATTTAAATGAGAATTTGTATCCTCAAGAAGTTTAATTATATTTAGTTATATATTAAAATAAAAAATTCTCAAAAACTAATCAAGAAATTTATAAATAGTTTCATTTCTTACTCTGTCCTGTTTTTCAATTTCTAAAATGCTTCTTAGCATTGCTCTTTGTGAAGTCTCCAGCTTGTTGTATAAATTTTTAGTAATGGACCAGGTTTGAGAGCCATAAGTCAGAACTGGAGTCACGCAGGATTTAAAGATATTTATTTTTGATCTTAAGTCTATACTTTTGTTTTTCAATATAAATTTTGGTGACCAGAATTTATTCCATCCTAAATTTATTCTTCTTTTAACCTCTTTATTTGATCTTTCGTTGAAACTTATCAATTGTAGGTGTTTGTTTCTTTAATAGATGAATAGATTTTTATTATTTTCTTAAAATCGAGAAAATTGACTATACTGTCCAAATGAAAATAAATACAAAAAGATAAACATATTATGTTTCTCAATCAAATCTAAGACCTGTCTCCAGATTGTTTTAAATTCTGTAAAAATATCGAATATTAAACATCCCAGCAACCGAAATAGAAGTAATTGTACAAATTCAAATTGTTAACATGTTATTCTCTTCAGTTAGGTGTTTATTTTCTAATTGGAAGGTGTGTTTATTGATCGTTGTAGACTATTCTATTTCAAATAAATCCTCCTAAAAGGGTTTGTATAAAGGATAAAGGGGCACAGAGCGAGGTGTCAAAAAGCAAAGGGCCCACTATCAACATAATGCACTAATGCCTGTGTTGTTTGTCGCTGGGATTAATAAAAAGGCCAGGTAAATGGATGTCTTGAGTAAACCCACCCCTGTCTATCTGTCACCCTGCCATATGGGGCTCTAATAATATTAGCCAATAGCTTAATACAGGATACATCAAACAGGTTGGTGACCGAGACACAGCAGATGGTCTTCGATATAAAATATTAACAGTGATTTAATTACTTGTTAGGTGGGTGGCTCTCTCCAGTGCTCACATGGCAACATTTTACGTTAAACAAACTTTGCAAGGTTCACCGGGTGTCCCATATGTAAGGTCACCCATCCCAGTAAAAAGAAATCACCTTCAGATTCACTTTTTTCAGGGATTGGCCGATTCAACTTCTTGCCGATGGTCTTGAAGACGTCTACTCGAAGTTGGCTGGGCGAGGTCTTCGCCTGGACAGGCGTCTTCCGGGGAAAATAGCAGCCGTGCCGCAAATTTTCTGCTTATCCTGTGACCCATATGCCACTCGGGGGATCCTCTTCAACACACCTGGTTTTTTTAGTGCGCAATTCGCTTCTCCACAACCTGTTGACCCGAAACACAAATCAATGACATAAGGTCATTCCATTTTTATTTTAATTAAGTACTTGACATCTATCGATGCAATTGAGTGCCTTTTTCTGTTTCACCTAGGATTCGAACTCGAATAATGATCTCATTCCCTTCAATAATACCACATGTCTCTCTTAGCCCCCTTTTCTCCCTCTCTGTTGTTTTGTCATATAGTTATTCAGATAAAAACAATGGATTTTTTGATTTAAACTCCAGAGGATTTATTGGCCGATATTTAAAATTCAACCATCGAACTCGTTTTTAAATTAAACCAAAAATGGTCGAAGATATTCTCAAAAATTAATAATTGTGAAGAGAGGAAAGTTTGATTTAATCCAATTATAATTAATATTGACTCTTTAGAAAAATAAATAATTCAATAATAGTTGTCTTTATAATTTATAAAATATGCAAAACAAAGTGAATGGTGAAACTTTTAATTTTTTTTTCACAGAAATCTGAAAAAATATATAGAATAAAGTAAATATAAATTTATTTTTAAGAAAAGATTAATTAACTAGATCCTTATATTGTATGAAAATTACCTGCATTACAAAAGTGACTTTATACACTAATTGTAAACATTCAATTTTGAAAAATAAGAAATAATTTAAGAAAATTTTGAAAATTAGAAATAATTTAACTGATTAAAAAACATAAATTGAACATTTTTAAAGAAACACTGATTTGATTCTTAGTTAGTTTAGTTGTTTAACGAAAAAATATAGATTCGACTAGCTTCACTTAGATTGCTATTTTTGTTAATATATTTCAACATGATCGGTCAATCCTAAGGTATCAAAAAATAATTGTAGTTTATCATAGAAAAGATTTATCTGTAAATGACACATTCGGATGAATCCCATACCACTCGGCTGGCCAAAGAAATAAACCCCTTTCTAGAGCCGAAGGTTCACGAATAGTACGAAGTTTTGACAAAGTGGGAAAGATGTTTCAAAATTTAAATTATTAAATTATTTATAAATTCATAATATATAATCAACAATTTATAATATTATTCGAAAAAAGAATGAAAAAGTTAAAATTTACAAAATGAAATATATTGTATTTTAAAACAGAAGTCTCTAAACTAAGACCTGCATCCATTAAGTCCAACCAGAGAATGCCTTCAATCCAGTCTGCAGAAGGGAGGGTTTGCCTTGCATCCAGCCCGCGCTGACTTTATTATTATTTTTTTTATTAATACAAAAAAAAAATAATGCAATTTACTTTAATTTATTCATTATAAAAAATTCAATCACGGTCATATGTGTATAAACTCAAGAATAAGAACAGACATATAATTTTTTTAATTAAATTAATTTAAGGGAGTTCGGGACTGCTCATCTATCTGGTTGATCTTTGAAAAAATCTTTTGTATTTCCGCAAAATGACAACGTCTGCCGACTAAATTTTTTAATAAAAAAAATTGTTAATAATAAGGTTAATTTCGAATAAAAATCTTTGTTTTGATAATATTAATAAAAAGAATATTGAGATAAATTTTTTCTCATTATAAAAACATTTATTCAATACAAAAACGATTTCAAGAAATAGAGTTGGAGTTCTACACTAGTGCTTTTGTTATATTCTGTTGGTTGCAAATAACTTTTTATTTTTTACATTTATGAATAACTAATTAACTAGACTGTCAAATCCATTGAAAAATGTATCATTTGATTCATAAAAGTTGAATTATTGATCTGTATAAATTTGTTGAAAATAGTATAATTTGTATTGAAGTTATAGACCTTGTAAAAGCTCGGTCCATTTACTTCCATGTTAAAATGACAATTTTCAATAATTTATTTCTCGGTAATGGGACGGACGATCAACTTCAAATTTCCTATAATAAATATTTTATGCATCAATGATTCGAAGGTAAAAATTTGAGAATTTTCTTATAAAAAATATAAATAGTACCGAACCCCCTTAATTCCAGTCCCACTTATTTAGCTTTTAAGTGTTGCTTACACATTAAAATATTTTTCTTTTTACATTTTTTCCACAATTATTAGACAGTTACATATTTCTTCTGTTGGGAATATCATATAGGTACTTTTATTTAAATAAAATTAAAATTTTCTCAGATATTATATCATTTCACGTTATTATATAGGGATTTTATGTTAGGCCCCGGGTCTCTTGACTTTGTGAAAGTGTCATTGTGGTTAAATTGAGTTTTTGCCGAGAGTAGCAGAATTTTTTAACACTCTTTTATTGTCTCCTTCAATGTCATTGTAGTCTTCGGGTTCAAAAAGTTTGGGGACCTTTAAAATATAGACGGTGAATATACCTATGTAATAACATTTTACATTAAAAATTAATATGAATCTTTATGAATTACCAATAACAAATTCATTAGGCTTTAACTTTTTTATAAAATTACTTAGTAAAATTAGAAAGTGTTCAATTTTGGAAAATAAAGCATTTCAAAACACAACAAGGTTGTCAACAGTAGAACGAATAGATAGAAATATCATACGAATTTAGAGACTTGGCGAGTATTACATAGTGTATAAGAGAGCTTACTTAATCAGTGATGAGATCATTTCTTAAGAAAATTAAGCTATAATTAAGTTCTTGTTAATTTTTTGTAGTGTTATGAGTTCTTTGGAGGCAATCTTTTGGGGATCCTAGACGCGGTAACCCGAAGACCAAACTGCAAGGGGCATAGGCACCATAAGCACGCTCATAAAGCTTGTTTATCAATAATTACTTACTTGCTTAAATTTTTTTTTAAACCTTTTCGAGATTCAGGAATTTCAAAGTTATTCGAATAAAAAATATAAACAAGTAAGTCAATGAATCTTTTAGATTTATCCACTGTGTGTTTTCTGGACAAAGTAAGCCTTAAGAATATCTATTAGTCCTTAATCATTAGTCTGACCACCAAAGTCTGATCAAAAAATTACTATAGATGTATTAATTTTGAATTTTTTTTTTTGTATCTCCTCTTGAGTCATAAACATACGTTAATTAATAAAGTACTAGGTAATTTAATAAGGTTATTATTAGGATTAATGAATAATTTACTAATTTAATAACATTTATTAGATATTTATGCCATTTTACTTTCGAAATATTCATCTTTTATTTTTAAGTCAGAAGTTCACAAATTTTTGGATTGTTGTACACTTGAAAGACCTGCTAAATATTAAAGTACCATACTGTGCAATATGCATATTTCGAAATTCAGACGTTCTTATATTTATTGAAAAATTCAAAGTTGATATTTTTTAGATACCTAGTTAAGTTTCAAATTCTTCAGTGAGATTGTGCCCACATTTTCGTCTAATCCACTTAATCAATATAATTATGAAATCTTAAATTTAGAGATTATGATTAAAATTTATGAAAGCGAAGATTGCGATTTTTAAAAATTTTATAACACTTAATCAATTTTTCGAAATTTCT
Source organism: Forficula auricularia (assembly GCA_024734495.1). Lineage (NCBI taxonomy): Eukaryota > Metazoa > Arthropoda > Insecta > Dermaptera > Forficulidae > Forficula > Forficula auricularia. The sequence goes on from JALMQS010000192.1 coordinate 156,010, forward strand.
CAAAAACAGCTCAAACAATTTTGATAAAAAAACATTTGAGTTAATATGGGACCACAAGAGCTACAAACATGCTTCTTATGATAAATGGCGTTAAAAATGACTTTTTTTATTGAGATAAGTACTAAGTAATTATTTTTAAAGAATTAAAATTTGAAATTTTAGTTAAATCACACATACTTAATTAATTATAATTATTTATTGAACACGAATAAATAATACAATAAAACTACGACGTTTCGATCGATTTGTCCTACGATAAATCACACATAATTAATTATAATTATTTATTGAACACGAATAAATATTTATAATTAATTATGTGTGATTTAACTAAAAATTCAAATTTTAATCAAATTAATCACAAAAAAGCTTCAACAGCTTCATTACAACTTTTAAAGAACTTTATTATATTTTACATAAAATAAAATTATTTTGATTAGTTATGTCCATCGATTAAATTATTAAAGTTGTTATAGGCAAATAAGAACTATATCTTTTATGCAGATAATTTATATTTTATTGCCAATGTTTCGTCAACTTTGTTGACCTCTTCGGGGCTCAAATAGTAACCTTCCCTGTATATTTGTCATTTATATAATTATTCTTTCTAAGTGAAGTTTTAAACGTTGGCAATAAAATATAAATTATCTGCTTAAAAGATATAGTCAATATTTCCCTATAGCAACTTTAATAATAAAATAAGATGTTTAATCGTTTAAAATTCATTCTTTATGTAAATGTATCTCATGATGAAGGAGTCAACTTTTTGTAATTTGAATTTTTCAAAAATAACTTGGTCTGTAAACAAGTAATCTTTTAATATAGAATATATATTTTTGCTCAATTTCTCAAGAGTGGGAGCGGGAATGGGGAGTATAATAAAATGCGGTAATTGAAAATTGAATAATGACAAAGGTGTGGATTAGAAAAGTCGTTTGTGATGTTACTGAATGAAAATCGTAGTGTCCCAGGCAGCACTAAGGCCCTAAGGCCCCCATGTCGACACCGCTTTAACCCGCTTATCCGGTGGGCTCAGGCATGGTCCTCTGCGAAGCTGAACTGCTGAAGAGCTTAAGAGATGCTCCAGGTCATTGAAATGCCTGCACCAGCCACTGATATAAATTGACCTTGAACAAGTTCGACATTTATCATCGAATAAGGCTTTAGGAGCACTAAAGAGCCACTGTATACAAAGCATTATATCCCACGTGTTGGGGAGCGTGATTTACTGGTCCAGGTCTGGAGGAAGGATGCCGGCTGTCTCTTGCAGCAGCTCTCGGCATCCATTTCCTGGCCAGCCCGGCCCTCCCCAGCGATCGATCTTAATCTTAAAGCACCTCCGTCTGGGCAAAAGCACTTCGCCACGAATATATCAAATTGCACGTGCTAATCACATCGGCTTCCAATCTTAAGAGATTTGTTGCAATAAAAACCGTTATGGGATATAAAACATGGAGAGTGGCTAATCTATCAGAGGATAATAAATAATTTTATAGAAGATATTAAATTTTTAATGGTTGGATGTAAAGAGGTAAAAGCACGCCAATAAATGCACACCACCACGAGCCAGTTTATTCCAGTCGGAATTTTTATTATTAATAAGGGAATATTAAAAAAGATATTTAAGTAAAGCGAATTTCAAGAAAATAATATCATTTTCTTCGGATAAATTTTATATGTTATTCGCATTAAAAAACTCAAGACAAAAATAAATTAAATTGAAAGTTTTTTTGCCGAGGCTAGCAGAATTTTTATATATTGATGGAGACAATAAAAGAGTGTGTCTTCTGCTGGAATTATAAATTTTATTTATAACGAGACTATAGTTTCGAGGGATATGCCCTCTTCATCAGTCTATTACAATTGATTCACAGGAATTAATGTATGATTGGAGAGTGATATTTACACGTACTAAGGGTAAATTATGATTTGTCATGTATCTATAGTCAAACTATAGTCTCTTTATAAATAAAATTTATAATTCAGCAGAAGAAACACTCTTTTACCTAAAGCGCACACTGAGCTGCGTCAAGCAGGCGACGCAGCGCAGCGCAGGAAAAAAACACTGCGTCGCACAGTGTACGCGCACATTGAGAAGCAGTTTCGGGTAGCAGGTCGACGAAAGCACAGAAGTAAATAAGCAAATTTAATGAAAATAAACAAAAACAATTTTTTTTTTTTTTATATAAATTTTATTAAACCAATTATTTTACATGGATTAATGTATACATTGTATTTCAGCTTTGACTCCGGAGATTACTTCTCCACCATCGACTGTCCTTGATCATCTTTTTAGTCCTTGTTTTTAATAAGAGGAAAAAGCTCCGCAGCGCAGGCAGGGCATTTTTTGTGAACCATGTTTTTAAGTAGAGGCGCACATTTTGAGCCGCAGCACAGTCCTGCCCCACGTGCCGACTGCGCCCACTTGTGGAGACACCACAGAAACTGATTCACGCAGGGCGCAGTTTTTTATTTTTTAATTGGTTTTTTATATTAAAACCCACAAATACTTTACAGCAAATATTATTATATACCTATTAAAATTAGGAAAGTTTTCTTTTTTTGGAGGGAGGGAATGAATTAAATCCAATCGACTTGATTGGGGAATAATGGAATTGAAATAATTATCGGAAAAGAGGTTTTTTATCTAATTAGATTTTTCCTCTTATTAAAAACAAGGACTAAATATGAATAAGGACACTCGATGGTGGAGAAGCAATCTCCGGAATCGAAGCTAAAATACAAGGTATACATTAATTAATGTAAAATAATTGGTTTAATAAAATTTATAAAAAAAAAAAAAAAATAATTTTGTTTTGAGAATGGAAGATCCAATCGACTTGATTGGGGAATAATGGAATTGAAATAATTATCGGAAAAGAGGTTTTTTTATCTAATTAGATTTTTCCTCTTATTAAAAATAAGGACACTCGATGGTGGAGAAGCAATCTCCGGAATCGAAGCTAAAATACAAGGTATACATTAATTAATGTAAAATAATTGGTTTAATAATAAATTTTTGTTTTAGGGGATTGGGAAATGGATGGATGGGGAGATTGACTGATAACCAATCGACTTGATTGGGGAATAATGGAATTGAAATAATTATCGGAAAAGAGTTTTTTTTATCTAATTAGATTTTTCTTCTTATTAAAAACAAGGACTAAAGATGAATAAGGACACTCGATGGTGGAGAAGTAATCTCCGGAATCGAAGCAAAAATACAATGTATACATTAATTAATGTGAAATAATTGGTTTGATAAAATTTATAAAAAAAAAAAAAAAAAAATTTTGTTTTGAAAAGGGTGAATGAGGGAGGCCGGGTGGTGAATATGGTATTGGAATAATTATCGGAAAAGAGGTTTTTTTCTTTAATTAGTTTTTTCCTCTTATTAAAAACAAGGACTAAAAAGATGATCAAGGACACTGGATGGTGGAGAAGTAATCTCCGGAGTCGAAGCTAAAATACAATGTATACATTAATTCATGTAAAATAATTGGTTTAATAATAAAATTTTTGTTTTTGTTTATTTACATCTGTGCTTTCGTCGACCTGCTGCCCGAAACTGCTTCTCAATGTGCGCGTACACTGTGCGACGCAGTGTTTTTTTTCCTGCGCTGTGCTGCCTTCGCTGCGCTGCGTCGCCAACTTGACGCAGCTCAATGTGCGCTTTAGGTTATTGTCTCCCTCAACAAAAATAAATATTTGTTTCACATGATGAAGTTTACCTTATTTTAAAGATTACGGAAAAATATCAATAAATATATTTTCTGAAAATTTAAAAAATAGCTTTTTTGATAAGAAAGCGTTGAATTTTTTAATATCATATCATGTAGGTATTTAAAAATAATATTTATATTTTATTTTTGAATTATCTATTTGAAAAACTAGTCGGAATATTACAACGAAATTTCAAATGTAGTTTTGGTGCAATGAGATTAAGATCTGATTAGATTTGATTTTTCCTTGATAAGAAATCATTAAATAAATGGCTTTAAGAATTACACCAAGCAAATAACAATGTGTAATTTAATTGAAATTTTTTATTCAAAATTCTGTTAAAATATGATAAAATTGAATCCAAATATATCCATTGTTGCATGCTAAGCTTTTTTTTTTTTTTTTTTGGTTTTCGGCCTTTCTAGCCATAAGCCAATTTAGGATACTACTGAATATTTTTTTTTAATTTGTCTCTACCCCGGGGTCAGATTTTAGCCGGACGCCTCGAGTCGGATTCGAACCCGGGTCCACTTGGATAGAAGGCTGGCACGCCACCCATAGCCTAACCCGACCCCCCTTATTATTTAATTAATATGTTTATTAGTTGATGATTGTCAAGCAAAGTTATTAAAAAAGAAATTCTCGCTTATTTTAGAATCGATTCAGATTCTATTTTATTTAAAATCTGCCAAAAATTCTATTGTTTATGATTCTTATTAGGATTTTAATGTAATTCCTGAATACATTTTTATGAACTGATGAGAACTTGCATCAGAGGAGGGGTTTGCATCCCATGCATGGATGAAATATATATATATATTAGTTCCAAATTTTTTTTAGTAAGAAGTCAAATAACTTAGGGTGTGGCAACTCCCAAAAAAACCAGGCGGTTTTGCTACATTCAGATCAAGCTTAAAGTGTATACATATATGTTTACTTGGCTAAGGGTAATTTAGAAAAAATTTAATAAAATAATTTTATATTAAAAATAGCTTTGACAGGATATGGCCACGAGTAGATTGAATGGAGGCTCTAGACAGGCTCTAGAAGAAAATCAATTGGGGTATTTAGTAAAAATATTTAACTTAAAAATAAAAATCGTAAAGGAAAAAAAAATTTGAAAAACTTGTCTGAGCTTGTAATCAACGGGACCAGAAGAAAATATATGTCTGCGCACCTCCTGTCGATAATTTCGATAACGAGAAAAATCTGATCCTTTGAATAATTCACTCCCAAGCTTGACCTAAATAAATTTTATTAAGATTTAAAAAAATTAACATTCCAATAATAATTTAGATATTTCTCTATATCAATATACTAAATAAATTAGATAAATAAATCAACTGGTGTGTTCACCACACGACTTTCACATTTTAATTTATTTAAAATCATCGCGACTCTCCTAATTTACATATAAGACGAAATTTCGCACATGCACCGTATACGACCTTATGAAAATGACTCACTATGTGAAAGTGATAGTGACCCAAAAGAGGGGGTCAAAAATATTTTCAAACAAAAAAGAAGGAAACCTGATATTTCTAATGGAATAGCTTCATAATTAAAATGAGGTATATTATAAATTGATAACGAGCCCAAAATTAAGGGAAACGGGAATTCTTTCGTAAATAATTATAAATTATTTTATTAAATATTAAATATGAGTGGTCAGGTGTCTGTGGTAAAGTCATGTGGATGGCCATATCAGTTTATTTGTTAATATTTTAATATGGAAAATCTTTAAACTAACGTCAGAAAAAATATTCAACCAGTGATTAAAAATAATATTTAACTGATGTACAAATATGTTCAGTATTATAGTACGCATCTATTTTTTTAAACAAGTAGAATTTTTTTTATAAAAAGTCAGTCTTGTGGTATTATCTTAGAAAAGACTTAAGAGTACCCACCTCAGATTTTGTTGTTATACATAAAATTACCTTCTACCATATTTTGGGAACAGTTTTCCCGTTCTATGTAATTCTAGTTTATACCACAACGATTAAACTTGTTACTTAAGGATTAACATTGATTAAGCACTGAGAATATAATAGTTTGAAAACGGTCACTTGGTCAATTTTTGTAATTTATGCTGGTACTTCTAAAGTTTTAACAGGTAAATTTATTATACAATAATAGATTGAAAAAGTAGGTTGGGCGAAGGTGTAGCCTCACCATATTAAATGGCATGGTTTGAAGTTTAACACTTTTGATCACTTAAACAAGTTGATTGAGCAATCAACATATACACCTGGTCCAGTCATTTATTATTATTCCTATCGCTCTTTTGGAAGGGTAGTTGATGATAAGGGGGGACCCTTATCAACTTGATTCAGAATTTCTAGAGAAAATTAAATATTAATTTTAAAATAACTAAACGCAATCTAAATAGTATATTTTATACTGAGTTAAAAGAGTTTATTTTCGTTTGAATATCTCGAAAAAAATTAATTTCTATCCCTCTCTTGGAAGGGTAGTTGATGATAAGGGGACTCTTATTTATTATGTATTTATCAACTTGATTCAGAATTTCTTGAAAAAATAAAATATTGATTTTCTAAAAACTAAACGCATTTTAAATAGTATATTTTATTCCGAGTTAAAAGATTTTATTTTCGTTTGAAGATCTCGAAAAAAATTTTTTATCCCTCTCTTGGAATGATAACCCCTCTTATCAACTTGATTCAGAATTTCTTGAAAAAATAAAATATTAATTTTCAAAAAACTAAATTCATTTTGAATAGTGTATTTGATAAAGTATTTAAAATATATATTTTCGTTTGAATATCTCGAAAAAAATCACTTATTGAACCCTCACTTCGGAGGGTAGTTGATACAAAGGGGGACCCTTATCAACTTTATAAAGAATTTCTAGAGTAAATAAAATATTAATTTTCAAAATAGTAAACTCATTTTGAATAGTGTATTTGAATTTAAAATATATATTTTCGTTTGAATCTCTCGAAAAAAAATTACTTTTTCGACCCTTACTTCTGAGGGTAGTTGATACAAAGGGGGGACCCTTATCAACTTGATTGAGAATTTCTAGAGAAAATAAAATATTAATTTTCAAAATACTAAACTCATTTTGAATAGTGCATTTGATAAAGAATTTAAAATATATATATTTTCGTTTGAATATCTCGAAAAAAATTACTTTTTGAACCCTCACTTCGGAGGGTAGTTGATATCAACTTGATTGAGAATTTCAAGGGAAAATAAAATATTAATAATTAAAGAAATCATAGTGAGTTGGACATGACTTTAAATTAAATTAAATACAAGTTTTCATTAAATACGCCAAACGTTTCGCGTATTTAATGAAAACTTATATTTAATTTAATTTCAAGTCAAGTCCAACTCCCTACGATTCCTTTAATTATTAATCATGGACTCGAATAATGAAATATAAAATATTAATTTTCAAAAAACTAAACTCATTTTGAATAGTGTATTTGGTAAAGAATTTAAAATATATATTTTCGTTTGAATATCTCGAAAAAAATTACTTTTTGGATCCTCACTTCGGAGGGCAAGCATAAAGCGAGGGCCAGAACGAATGCTGAGAGTATCTCCCTATTTCGGCTTCACATCCATAGATTTTTTTCTGAGTTTCTGTTTTCGGATTTTACTTTCGAGAAGTGATTGTTGTTTCTCTGTTTCGTATCTGAAATTGAAGAGTCGCTTCTTTATGATGAAATCCTCTGACAGGCTCAGGTCCTGTGCGTCCTTCTCGGTCAATTTGCTGCGCGATTAGCCCTGGGTGTGGCGGCGCCCGGGCAACCGCCCTAATGGAGGGATCAGCTTCCAAGGGGCCCTCGCCAATTAAACATGCAGCCCAAAGGGAGGCTTCGCCCCTAACCTCACCCCGACAAACCTTTTCTTTCTTTTGAACAGCAAACCATCAGCAACCCCTCGCAACTCCAAACGGAATTTAATCGCATAAAACTCATTTGATTCTTTGCCTAGCGCTCTAATGTGCCTAATGTGGCAAATCACAAAAGAGGTCTAATGGCGAAATAAAAGAAATATTATTTCAATATTAATAGATATTAATCTCCAGGGTAATATTTGATAATATATAGCTGTATATAATTTATTCCTTTCCATTTCACTAAAACATTTATTATTGTTATTTAACTATTGAATTATATGAAAAACAATGGAAATGGTTGTTTTACTAAACATAAGTTTGTTACAATATCACTCTCCATCTAATTTTTTAAATTTATATATATATATATATAATTCCTTTTAATATTTATGTTAAAAATTTCTTTAGATAAACACCTTAATTATTATTGAAAATAAAAACTAGAGTAACTTTCAAAGTAGTTCGACCAATTACGGAAATAGAGAGCTATAAATAATTATCTTATCTTAAAACCCTCTGAATTACCAAAAATAATTTCCTTTGGAAAAATTCCCATCCGCTTAACACCAACACCTCCCAAATTGATGTAATTTTGAAACTATAACTACTGCTCAAATGACCATAATGGAGTTATCCTGGTCGAATGATCAAATGTAGTTATCTTGGGTGCCGATGAAGTCAGTCAGCGGATGGACACTGTCTTAAAAATATAATTTGTTGAATTTATTAATTACTGTAGGTACTTGATATTAGAAAAATCAATGGACTGTAACTAAACGAACTTAAATTTAATATATCTCTCAAATGCCTCTAGAATGAAGGTGTGGAAAAAATAAAAACAAAGGCGAATAAAATTGATTTAATTATGTATTTTAATTTATTGATGAAATATTGAATTTAATAGTTATTTTAAAGAAGATGAGTTTATATAAAAAGAAATAGAAATATTGCGTAGAATCTTTCTTAAAGATGCAATGTCTTCTACATTATTTTGCTCTATTAGAATTTGCTTTCCAATGTTTAGCTCTTCTTCATATTTAATATCAGTTTTTAATATAGTTTCAATAAAATCTTTTTTAATTTGCTCTTTGTCTTAAGGTAGTTCTTTCACAAATGCAAAAATTCAAGAAGTCTTTGAAACTTGCAATATAAGTCATGAAAAGCATAATACACATACTGTTAAAATTTGAAGACGATTTACATATCATTATCAATACATTAGTAGTACCTACCTACTGATTAGATATTGAAATATCTGGTTCAAAATGCAGAAAATATTTTTTGAATTATTCTTTTGTGATTTTAAGAGGATGTTATATTTAGAGTTTAGCTATAAATCAACAATTTATATTTAATTTTATTAATAATTACTAGAGCAGCTTTAGTGTACTGAGTCTTGAAAAAGTTTTCACTTAGCGATTCTTTCATTAGAATTTGATCGATGAAAATAAATAAAAAGAGCGCGGATATAATCATTTCTCTTTCTTTAGAGCTAAGAGGTATATTGCAGGTCTCGACTTGTAAGACAAGTTAAAACCTGTTTCAGACTATTACAGATGAATTTCTAAATTTCTATTATACTAGGAATGGCTTTTTGTGTTCGGACCAAAACGATACTCGTTATATAGAGAGAATATTCAATTGAACTTCTTTAAAGCAAATACTTTTTCCCAAACATCTATAAGTTCATCTTTCAAAATTAATTTTTTTAATGCAATTTATAGATTTTAAATGAAAGTCATGGGACAAGTACGTGTAAATTAATTGATTTTTAACCTCATAAAATCAAAGTATTTTCTACAATAGCTGAAGTGATTAAAATAGGAAATCTCGAATATTTTTTTCATATTCTTTAAATTTGCTAAGTTTAAAAAGCATCTTAAATTTTAAATTTTATATAACTGGAACTGAATTAGTTGTATGGTATTTGTTGAAAGTGTTTTTAAAATTTTACTAATTTTCAATTAAAACACGGATGAAAATACTCTTGACATTTGACGCGGCATTCACAGCATCCATGGACCACGCGCCACTGTTGTGCTGCCTTCCATATATACATTTAAATATTCTTTATAAATAAGAGTAGGTATTTAAAAAAAAAAAAAGTGAATTTTATAGATGCTCATTTCATTCAATTAGTGCATCGGGACAGAATGGTTGGCAGATGTTATTTTTGCATAACAAACCCTTTGCACAGTCTTCTGTTGGCGGTGGTCCACTTAATCCTACATAAGTGAACCTACATGGACCGCCTTCAGCTATAAAGAAAACAATTAATATGAGAGAATAAACATATAAATAATATTGATATAACGAATTCTATTATCATAGTATATTTCATTTATTGTACTTACGGATTATTGTTATACATGCAGGGCAACAGCCACACCAAGTCGCATTTACTCTAAATTCCTGATTTTCAGAACATATAGGTATATGGCAATCTATATTTTCACAGAATTCAGGAAGACATACGATGGTATTAGTGATGGAGACATATAAGCCAACAAAAATAAATAAAACCCAACAGGATACGCTGATAGAAGCCTTAAAAATATCAGAAAAAGTTATATTATCATAGTATATTTCAGAATGACATCATTTTTACTTTATCCAATGCGAAGCATGGGGATAGTATTGTAATCGGTCTCGCGGCAAGCGCGACTTCAAAGGGTCCTCAGGTAAAGACTACGGAACCCATGATCTCAATTAAGATCACAAATTGTAGTATTCAATTAGGTTAAATTTTAGCACGTTACGGTTTTGCCAAAAATTACATGGGGTCTAGTCTAGAGGCCAAAAAGTGCCATTTTTTTACTTTATCCAATGCGAAGCATGGGAGAAAGTATTGGAATCGGTCTCGCGGCAAGCGCGACTTCAAAGGGTCCTCAGGTAAAGACTACGGAACCCATAGACTCAATTAAATTGAAAATCATAGATATACTAATAAGATAGAAAGACAGATGACGAGTTTTAAAAATAATATTTTACGCATAGAAATTAACATAGCTTTTGATATGCTATGACGGAATTGTGAATGGATTGAAATTGATCAATGAATGAATGAGTTGTAAATAATAGAATTTCGCTATTCTGTGGATTTGTATATTGTATTGTATATGTTAAAAAAAAAATATTGTATATTTGTATAGATATGTAAGGATTGTGATAAATGAATTGATCAATGAACGAATGAAGTATAGATGTAAGTGTGATATATATTTGTATGAATTGTGAATGTATGTTGTATATTTGTGTATATAAAAAAAAAAAAAAAAAAAAAAAAAAAAAATTGAATAAGTGAATTGATCAATTAACGAATAAGGTGTGAATTGTGGAATTGTTGCTAATTGTACATTTTGTATGTTGGGTGATATGAACCAACCATATTATTTGAGAATATGTTAATAACTAATCCCAGTACGCACTCTTGTGCGCATCTGTCATGGGAGGGGTTTGGTCTATATATATTAGATTCAAAAGCCATTTAGCCATCTAATTAAGAAAAGAAGGGAAAAAAAATTGTCTTTCTATGCCTTTTGTTAAAAATGAAGAAAGTTTTTGAACACTACTGTGGAGAGAAGAAGGAAACATTTTATTTGTTTCATTCATTGACCCTTTGAAACCCTGAAGAAGGAGGGAAAATCCTCCGAAACATCGGTTTGAAAGGAAAGGAGGAAGGATTCCAATAAATTACACCTTATTTTATATGTGTTAATTTTTTCTTTCCTCACTACCTTCCATTACTTTCAATTAACACCCTTTATTTTGATAGTCATTAGATGATAGAAATACATTCACCATAGGTTTCTATAAAAAATTTTCATTATATTTTTGGATTCTAATTCTAAAGCCGTCTTATAAAAATGATGGCCATAGAGTTAATTCAAGACAACAAAATCATTTAGAATTAATGTTACGATCATAGTCATACTATTACTTTATCATACAGTAGAGTATTGTAAAAAGTGATTTTTTTTTTGCTTCGTTTTTTCAAAATATCTCAAAAACGGTAGAAAGTATTTTATTAAAAAAAAAATTGAACGAATCCATGGCAATTCGGTCTACAAAAAGTCCTAAGGGGCCGTCCATAAATTACGTCACATACTAAGGGGGGACGGGGCATATCAGATTTATGACAAAATGTGACAGGGAAGCCCGGGGATCTTAAAAATCACAAAAGTCAAATTAAAAAAATATAAAAATGTTAAAATATATTTTTTTAATTTATTTATAATGCAATAATAATAGTAATAGTGAATAAGGGTCCGTGCATAAATTACGCCACACAGTAAAGGGGGGGGGGGGGGGCAACTCAGATTTATGATAAAATGTGGCGGGGAGGGGGGGTCTTAAAATTGTTATGTCTCAAAATTCAAGTTAAAAAAATTTAAAATATTTTCAAATATATTTTTTAGATTTCAGGGCTTTATTATTCCCTAACCTGAAAATGTTGGTAAAATAAATTTAGACAAAATATTGTAAGCAAGCAATTAGAGTATAAAAGTGATAATGTGACGTCACAATACAGGGGGGGGGACTGAATGAAAATGTGACAGGCGACTAATCCTAATGTTCTCAGCAGAAATCGCTCTACATTAATAAAAGAAATTAACAGCGAAGCATCAAATCTAGAAGATAAATAAAAATAAGCATTTAAAAAATGTAAAATAAAATGTTCATACCATTTTGTAAGAAAACAAATAACAATCACCTTGTCTTTATATAAAAGCTCGAACTTATATAATACTTCTAATAATAAATTCTATATTTTTGCCACGAATTATACTTATAAGCTGATAAACGCTCATTCTATTGATAGCACTTTTCATTTTCAATTACATATATAGCGTTAAAAACAGTTGACGTTTATATATCTATTTCAATTTCTTTGTCAACTTTCCTGGTTGTTATTTATTGAATTTTTATTTAAATTATGATATTGATAGTTATAAATGAATAAAAAAATGATTCAAAAAATACTTAAATAAGTATAATAATATAATATGATTTTGACCTCCAAAATCTCTTTAGGTTACCAATGGATATAGAAAATAGTTTTTAAGGAATTTGGTGTTGGTACTTGGTGAAACATTTTTTAAAATTATTGGATAAAAAATACTTGGTTGGTTTCACCCCCCCCCCCCCCCCTATACCTACCTGAGTGTAAATCCTCATTTCTCAGAGGGCCATTCAAAATTAAACAAAATAGACTTAAAACCTTTCTCCCTCCACTAATTTTAAATATTTACCCTTTTGTTATCTTAAAAATAAATTTTACCATTGACTTGTATTCAAATTCGACTTATCCAGGTCAGTTACTTTCTGTTTCTCCTGAAGATGGGTTAGTCACTCGAAATATATTATATATATCGAGATTAAAGATTCTCCAAAAATAAATTCGTTTTATTTTTTATATCTTAATGTGAAACCTACCAAGTATTTTTTATCCAATAATGATATAGAAAATGGTAAAAATATCTAAGAGTGGGACTATCTACATATTTTCTGTGATAAGAATAAGCTAATAGAGATATGGGGGGTTCCTTTGTTTTAAATGATAGTATTATTCGGCTGATTGAGAACAATGTTACTTTCAGACAATTTGCTAAGGGGGGGGGGGCATTTTAAAGATTGTGGGGTCAGGGAGTGGTGTGGTTGCTTGAGATAAATATTTGTTAATCTACCTTTAATGTTGTTTAATTTTTCTTAGGGGGGGGGGGAGCATTGCACCCCAGAATAAGTGCATGAAAGAAACACTGATAGAGACACCCAATGTGGACATTAGGGTGGTCCTTATTTTGGGTATTTTCGAATTTTTAAACTGACACAGGTTCATATGGTTTTAAATAAATTTAAAAAATATCCCCTAAGTTTCGAGTCTCTATCTCAATTTTAACCTGTGCCGCACAGAGATGCAAGCTTCCCATCTAAATAACATGGGGTTTTTGCATTGAACAATCAAATCTTTAGTGCGGCCAAAGTAATGGTTGAAAAAAATTGAAACTAAGTAAACTTTATCCTTATAATAGTAGCTATCCTTCAGAATTTTTACAGATTTTTAGCTGTTATAATTTTGGAGTTACAACTAGATAAAATACTGCTAAATCTTAGTGTTAGTAAGTTTTAGACTCCAAAATTATAATAGCTAAAAATCTGTAAAAATTCTGAAGGATAGCTACTTATAAGGATAAAGTCTACAGAGTTTTAAATTTTTTGAACCATTACTTTGGCCGAAATGGTTCAATGCCAAAAACCACATGTTATTTAGATGGAAAACTTGCATCCCTGTGCGGCAGAGGTTAAAATTGAGATAGAGACTTGAAACTTAGGGGATATTTTTTATTTATTTCGAACGATATGAGCCTCTGTCAGCGTAAAAATTCGAAAATATTCAAAATAAGGACCACCCTAATGGACATATACAAAACTGAATTGTTTATTGGTTTTAATGTATTCAAAACATACTATTTTATTAATTTAATTACCTATTAAAGAAAACAGATGGGACAACATCATTTCACCAAATCAGAATGCTTATAAAAATGTATAAAGTTGTATTCTTTTAGATAATTCAAATAAAGAAACGAGAATGTTTTTTGCACTAAAAACTCAGTAAAGAACAAATGATATATATAACCTATTTCTATATTGCGCTCAGCCAAAAGGATTTTCTTGACAACATATATATTGTTGTATATAAATTGTGGACGTATGGATGAAGTATATAGTATATGTATAAATCGACGAATTGACCACTTCTTGTAAACCTGGAAAACACAGGACTTTCAATAAAGAGAGGTATTTGGACCCGGTTATTGGTGAGCATTTTCGTTGTGTCATTTGACCTTTCCGATCAGAACTTAGGATTGATTTTATGATACACATAAACGACGAATTGGGATATGTTATATATTTTTTCTTGAATGTAAGAGAAATCGATTGAAAAATAATAGAATTGAAATTAAATTTAATAAAATCAAGATAGAAACATATGAAAATATAAAAATGCAAATAATTAAATAAATAAGTTAACTAATTTTAAAGTTATGTGTCATACGGACATACCCCTTGTCGCCTGTATTTTATTCACTTCATTTTTACCTCCTGAGTTTATTGTTTGGTGAGGTCTATATTTTTTTTTTTTTTTATAATCAACCCGATTAAATAATATACATTCTATAGGGTATAGGGCATTTAAGTATTTTTTTTCAATAATTCCATCAACTCATCCTTCAATAAACTACAGGTTATAGGGTCTAATTAAACAATCTTTATATCAAACAGGGATTTCTTCACAATTCGAAATTAAGGAAGACGATGATTACGTGATATGTCATTTGTATCTCTAATTGATTTAGATGTTTTAAAATATTTAATTTGAATTTAATATATCTATAATACTCTCGTAGTTGAAGAAGCTTATTAAAAATATTTTAGAAATATTTTTGAGTGAGCCAAAAGACAAATCATAGATGAGAGACCAATGTTATCAAATTGAAAGTTTCTTTTTGCCGAGAGTAGTAGAATTTTTATAAATTGAAGGAGACAATAAAAGTAAAGTAAAATAAAACTCACTTTCATACATTAATTCCTGTGAATCAACTGTAATAGACTGATGAAGAATGCAAAGACCTCGAAACCATAGTCTCGTTATAAATAAATTAAAAAATTATTTTTCCAGCAGAAGAAACACACTTTTATTGTCTCCTTCATTGTAATAAAAGTGTTTTATAAAAAAATCCCAATTGAAATAATCGATATTCTTATCTTAAAAAAAATTATTCATTATTCTATATACTTACTATATATACATCTTCGACGCTTGGCATAATATATCGAAAATTGTACTACTACTATCTGCTTGGATACGGTTCGGAGCTGTTTGTCCAAAATAAAATTTTGATATACAAACAAATTTTAAAGCCTGCCTGGTCGTATGCAATTCAACTGTGCGGCTGTTCCAAGAAATTAATTATTGAACTTATTTTAAAATTCCCAAATAAAGTACTAAGAAGTATAGTGAAAGCTCCATGGTATATTAGAAACACGCATCTTCATCGTGACCTACAGAAGGATACAGTCAATGAAGTGATTGTAAATTATTCAGTAAATCATAACACTCATAACCAGAGTCTTTTTGGCCATGAAATTGAAAAAATGAAAGCATCTCTCAACGTAGTTGACAATGTTCGCAAACTTAAAAGAAAAAAAACATGAACTTTAAGTGTGATTTATTTAAATTATTTGATAATATATTTATAATATATCTATATTAAAAGAAGGAATCTAGTATTTGTAAAATCTTTTTCTAAAAATTGTTAATTTATTATTATAGATGAATCATTTGAAAATAATTGTAATTCTTCTTAGAGTGCCATGCACGAAGCAGGCGTCGGCGCCTCTCCAAATATGCCTGTGCTGAGTGTTTAGTTGTTTTACACAGATATACGGGACCTACTTTTTAACGCCGGTTCCGAACGGGTAGTTTGGAGAGGTTGTCTAGGCAATTATACTCTTGGTAGGTTGCCATTGCTTTCCAAGACTTCATACTTCAGGTCAGCTGCCCAACACTCTGACTACTGACCCACAGTCGCCTCAGTCGCTTATTGTAATTGGATTTGATTAAATAAAGCTTGATTTTAATAAAAAAAATTCTATACCTATTTTATTTTGCTTCGAAAATGGGAAATACTAAGTTAATATAATACCCTCATCGGTCTGAGCTCGATGACCCTCAAAAATATTGAATTTGCTTAAAATCTTTTTTTGTTTAAAAATTACTGAAACGTGGACAACAAAGTCTTTTCAAACATTTATGTCTGCTATTGTTACGTACAAATGGCTGTGTGTATGCATGTTTGTCCGGGTTATGTGCGATAACTCGAAAAAGGAAGGCTATAGAAAGACCGATCTGGTGCCAGAATGTGTAAAAATTTTTTAACAAAGAATTGATTAGATTTTGGGCTTTCTCTCTTCAGAACTTCGGTATGAAAAACACTGTGAATCAGAAGAAAAAAAGAAATCTTGACGGTTGTAGCTGATGATCTAAAATTATGCAGAAAAGTTTTTATTAATAAACTGTACTATTTTAGTAAGTTTAAGATTTATAAACTAAATAAAAATTGACAAATAACCAAAATTTACATGGGCTCTAGTTGTCGCTTTTTCTACCAATTTATTTATTTGTTTGAATAAAAAAATAAAAAAAAAATATTTTTGTAATATTGACTATTATAAATATAAAGAAAATTGGATTTGTTCGCATGGACTGTATAAATTCTTTAATTGGCTTTGTTGAAATCTTGCGAAGAGGTCGAAGATAACTAAGCTCAGGAGTTGCTTGGGTAGGATTTCGGAGGGCGAGCCTAACAGGTGCTCAGGGAGTTGTTTCGTCCGGAACACCAGTAAAAAAGCCAACTTACGACCTGGCTGACTTGGTAACAGCCATCATGGAATGTCCCGGACTCCACCCGCCCTTATGGCTCTATGTAGAGAAGGCGAATGGATGGTGATACGCTCAGGTCTCAATGCAACGACCAACTCCATTTTCCATAGATTTATATTGTTATTTTTCGGAAAATAGGCAGCCGGAAATTCTCTCAATTTTTCACTCCTACCCTCTTTTATCGTTGTTTTTTATTTATTTAAAGAGAATGGTTGGGTTAATTTGAAAAATATTCTGGACTATTTAGTTCACACAAAATTCTTAAGGGTATTTTAGAGAAATTTTTAATTTCCCCTACTCTTAGAGCAGTCGGGTTTTTTTGTTGCCAAAAATTTGATTAAAATTTTTTTGTCGGGAGAGGAAAGTACACTCCTGCTTGGTCCTAGGTGGCAGATCAAATTTTAAAATTTTAAAGAAAATAATATTATTAGCCCTTATTTCGAATCTCCTACAACTCCTAAGTAATAAGGGCTTTATTGCCACGTCAAAATAAGTCAAATTAAAAAAATATAATTAATTAAGAAAAGGAGGAAAAAAATTGTTTTTCTATGCCTTTGTTAAAAATGAGGAAATTTTTTGAACACTACTGTGGAGAGAAAAAGGAAACATTTTATTTGTTTCATTCATTGACCCTTTGAAACCCTGAAGAAGGAGGGAAAAATCCTCCGAAACGTCGGTTTGAAAGGAAAGGAGGAATGATTCCAATAAATTACACCTTATTTGAAATGTGTTAATTTTTTCTTTCCTCACTACCTCTGGGTTGCCTTCCATTACATTCAATTAATGTTTCTACCAGTCCGTCTCTCTCCAGAGAAAATTTCGTTGCAAAAAAAATTAAAAAAATATATTCATTAATAAATTCAGAAATTAAAGCAAGAAAAATTGTTAATAAACCGAATGAAAAGAAACCATGATTCGTGACATGACACTCAATTTTGTTGCAGATTAAAGAAATATTTCATTTCACCTACGCTTAGAACAGTCAGATTTTTGGATGCTAAAAATTCGATGAACATTTTTCGCCGGGAGAGGAAAGTGCACTACTGTTTGGTCTTAGGTGTCGGATATAAATTTTAAAATTTTTAAGAAAATAATGTTATTATCCCTTATTTCGATGCTCCAACAACCCCTACTTAAAAGGGCTTTATTGCCAGGTGAAAATAATTAAAATTAAAAAAATATATTCATTAATAAATTGAGAAATTAGAGTAAGAAAAATTGTTAAAAAACTGAATGAAAAGAACCCATGATTCGTGACATGAAACTCGATTCTGTTGCAGCTTAAAGAAATTTTTCATTTCACCTACTCTTAGAGTACACAGTCAGATTTTTTATTGCTAAAAATTCGATGAAATTTTTTTGACGGGAGAGGAAAGTACACTTGAAGAAGTTTTCACTTTACCCTCCAATTTATGTTTGATTACATGTTGAATAGAAGTCAGCGAATCTAGGACTCGGGCTCGATTTCCAGACGAGGGCTCCGTTCATTATGTATTTATGAATTTAATCTAGCATGTCTGATTAATGTTTCATTTGTTTTTTTGAGTCTTTTACTTTAGCTTTAAAGCTATCGACAATTTGCCCCTTCTGATTTTGAAAGTCACAAACCATAATAAAAAATCTGATTTTTCGGACTTTCAAGACATTTACTTGTTATTTGGTACACTCGGAATCAGGAGTAGCTTGACCAAAGTAATTTATTCACTCGAAAATTGTTTCTTATAGTGTTTATAGAAATATGTATCTGAAAAGTTAAGAAAAACCTATGATTTATTTTCTGTTTGTGCCTGGATTCAGATACACATACAATAACTCAATGTAAATAAGCGAGCTAGTTTTGTTACCAAAATGTTTTGAAAAGAAAGAACTATTTAGTTCTTGGGCTTTCAGGAATTAAAAAAATCACAATTTTATAGAGGAAGTTATCGAACGTTTGTAACTAATAAGCTGAAATTTGGCGTGTATGTTTGTATTAATAAACTACACCTCTGTGCCATGTTTAATTTTTCTACGAGGGGTGATCCGCGATTGGAAGTAGGTTTACACCTCTTTGGAAGTATTTTGTAAGTACTTGGAAATATTTGGAAGCACATGGAAGTATTTTGGAAGTACTTGGAAATATTTGGAAGTACTTGGAAATATTTGGAAGTACTTGGAAATATTTGGAAGTGCTTGGAAATATTTGGAAGTACTTGGAAATATTTGGAAGTGCTTGGAAATAATTGGAAGTACTTGGAAATATTTGGAGGTACTTGGAAATATTTGGAAGTACTTGGAAATATTTGGAAGTACAAGTGGTAGTAGGTGTACAGCATATTAGGTCGCGGTTCACCCCTCGTCTTTCTAGATTAACCCGTTCACATAAATTGCCAAATCACTAAAATTTGTGACCATAGTAACTCCAGATTTTTGAAAATGATTTCCTATTTACCTCTATTTTCTTAATTGTATATATTATATAAAATTGAATTTTTTTAATCTCTCCCTTCTTCTAAATAATATCTAAGATTTTAATGGAAAAACATGTTTACCCTTATAGTTTTTATTGCGTTTCCTGTTTGATTTAGAAAGTACCCTGATAGACGATGCTCATTCATTGATAACCAATGGGATTGGTAACAAATCATTGGAAATGACTTCTCCCTCAGAGGGCCACTTGATTAATTAATAAAAAAGTTTTATGAGTCAATGAGCGTTTTTATCCAGTTTTTAATGCGCTATAAGCCAACCAGTGCCAATCAGAGGCAACCGGCTCCTGCAATTAACACCCGGCTTAATGAAATATCCAGTCGGTTTTAATTAATAAAACATATTAGGGAGATATCGTTTTGCTCTTGGTACAAAATATAATTTTCATTTCGCAACGATATCCTTGATGAATTAAACATATTATATAATATGATCATATATCTATAGAAGACAGGAACGGCTTAGCTCTAGAATATTTTATTTTTCATCAGAGCGACAATTTAATATGAGAGTAAAACTTTTGTTTTCGGACTAAAAAAGATAAATTTCCAAATGCATGTTGTTCTATAAATAAAAGTTGTCGCATACAATTTATGCGAAAAGATCTAAAATTAGAACTGCGAATCTTTTTGCCGCCCCCCTCCCCCCCAAAAAAAAAAAAAAAAAATATGCGCTCAAACAATAATAAGTCTGGCCTCCTGAATCAAAGCGCACAGGGTGCGCAGGGCAAGTTCGAGCATTGGCCTGGCCGTACACACTGTACGCTATTTACCATTTCGAGCCGATTTCGACCGCCCTGCAGCTCGAAACCCATATGAGATACAGAGCTGAAAATATACACATGTAATTATGTAATCCATCTTGAGGAGAGTAAGATATTTCAATAATATAGCTTAAATGGACCTAAGAAAATAGCTAATTTTTGCACTCACTGACAGGTCATCAAAACCTATAGGGTATTTCCAATCATTCCAGCATCAAGAAATTTCGCCTGCTACTAGAGTTTGGGACACAAACAAAGGAAAAATTCTAGCCTCAACCAAATTTTGTATACATATTCTGTGGGCGGCCAACTGCTTGTTTAAAGTTTGAATCTCCAAGTTCTTTGAATCTTGCACGTCAACGATTAATTCTGAAATGAATTTCTGTTGCATTTTAGGTTACATGCCTTAAATATTTTTCCATTGAATATTAAAAGCCTCATCATCCTTGATTCTAGTCTTGTTAAGTCGTTTTCATCCTTCCATAACGATTCGACATTCTGTCCCAAGTCATTTATTCTTTTTTTCATGTTTTTAATTTAATCAGTTCCTTGTCTGTTGGATATATTTCTCTTTAACTCTCTCTAGCATATCTTAATCATATTTTCAGCTTCTTCTATCTTCAAAATGAATTTTAAGCACTTAAAATCGATTTTTAACCACTTGTGATTTCATGACTTCTATTCCAAGTACAGAACATCGTGGCAGGTTTTACGAATTATGTACTTTCATAATAAATCCTGTTAAATAAATAAATAATCTTTCTGAACTGAATACTTTTGGCGTATAAAAAAATTCATTCATTCAAAAGACCCTTGTTAAACTCCTAAAATAAGTCAGCAGCTTCTCTCCTCATCTCTGGTTGAGTCCTCAAATTTATAGTATGATCACTGCTCTAAATTTATTAAATTTATAGATAAATGGTCAAAAAAATTAAAAAATTATAAAAGTTCTATTTTGTTTAGTTAAATGAGATTATGATTACCCAAGCCGATAGCTGCAAAAGTGTTTTATTTTGGTGTTATTGCTGTAAGGGTCCCTTCATCCAGAGCCGTGCCGTGGTATGATACAGCATAAGGGAGCGGCATAAGAAGCAAAATAAAAATACATTTTGAACCATAATCTTTATAGAATTTGGTGTCGGTTCTAGGTGAAACATTTTAATAGATAATAAGTAAAAATATATTTTTCTAGGGGGGTTTCACAAATAAAAAACAGTTTTCTTTTGTAACTCCTGATGATGGGCTCATAACCCGAAATATATATAGAGATAAAAACTCAAAACATATATTTGTTTTATTTGTGAAACCCACCTAGAAAAATATATTTTTACTTATTATCTATTAAAATGTTTCACCTAGAACCGACACCAAATTCTATAAAGATTATGGTTCAAAATGTATTTTTATTTTGCTTCTTATGCCGCTCCCTTATGCTGTATCATACCACGGCACGGCTCTGGATGAAGGGACCCTTACAGCAATGACACCAAAAGAAAACTGTTTTCTTTTGTAACTCCTGATGATGGGCTCATAATCCGAAATATATATCGAGATAAAAACTCAAAACATATATTTGTTTTATTTCTGAAACCCACCTAGAAAAATATATTTTTACTTATTATACATTTTGAACCAATAAATAATGAAAAATCTTTACGTAACGCTTTTCTATATATTGGTCTATGTTCCGATAGGGATGTGTACCTAAAACTAGTGCAGGATTTACGTATAAGCTACACTATAGCTTAGGGCCCCCACTTTCTTGGGGGGTCCCCAAAAAAATTGTCATAATATATACTTAAATATAGTTCAGCATTATTTGTCCCAATGCCAATCCCAATGTAAATTGTGTCTTTTAAAAGAACTTTTGTTTCTTTTTACCAGAGTTTGCATTTTTAAGTATATTATGAATAAAAATGACTTTAAGTTAAAGATTTATTATTTCACTATCTATATACTTCTTAATTGTAAATATTTCAGTTTAACCCTCTAGGTATCCGAAAATCATATTTGGCACTGACACATAATATTTGTACTTATAAAAGGCTCCTATCTCAAATAGCTTAGGGCTTTATCAAGTCTAAATCCGGCCTTACCAGTAACTTATGATTATCGCACGCCTCTGCCTATACGCTTTAAGTACCCTTTGATTTCGGTTGTAGTTGATTTCTTTATTGTAAAGTATTTTTCAAAATAAAAATAGTATTCGTACATATTTTTTTTTTTTAATAACAATTGAAGGTTACTTAAAAAAATCATTTAAGAGGCGTCATTTCTAAGACTGCATGAAACTGAGAAAATCTACCGCATGGGCCTTCCTTCATCTTCAATTTAATATGTTTGAGATGGAAATTTAAAATTTACTTCTTGAAAGGGGTGAAAGTAGTTCGTTGATACCTGCTAGTTAATTGGTATACATTCCTACTATTATAATTTAATTACCAGAAAAGATTACTCCGACAACTGTGATGGCCGTGTGGGATGATCATATGGTAGTATAAGTATTAAAAAATAATTATCCATTAAATATCATTGAATGAAAACAATACGTTTTATTGTTTGTTTAAAGAGGATTTCCACAAGTAGCATATGGGATTTATCTCAAATCTATTTATTCTTAAATAAATATTCATTTATTCAACTCACTATCTGAAAAAAAATTTTGAGGCAGAGAACTCTTGCAAGTGAGAATTTTGGTAAATATTTACTAAAGGAGTCATAAAAATTTTAAAGCTCATTTGAATGTTGATTGCTAAAGCTAATTCCATGTTTTTGAGGATTCCGCTGGCAGCTACGATGGCGTACATGCCCACCCATCCAGCCCTCGCCCTTTCCCTCGCCACCATAAACTGAAACTGAAGGCTTGCTTGGTGTACAATATAACAAACACAACGTGAACGCCAGTAATGTCAATCCGATCCAGCCCCGGAGAGAGATCGCGAATTAAAATATGTATTTATTCATTTGTGCGGGAGCCTGCGGGTTCGAGCCCCGGGATTACGGGCCTCGCCGAGCCACAGAAATTACATGTATACGTAAATAGATGGGTGATTTATATGCGGCGTGGCTGCGCGCCGCGCCGGGAATATTGAGTCGGCCAGGGGGGCAACACACACACACACCTACACACAAATACACTAACACACACACCTACACGCCATACACACATCGTTATAGCTTAAGGGTATTTGCTGCAGGTTCAGGTCGAGGACTTTTTATTTTGCTGCCTTGGTAATGATTGCAAAGAAATAAAGAACAGAAAATATTTGGCAACGGTGAACTTTTATTTATTTGCAAATGGTAATTTCAGAAAGAGATTAGAGAAAGTGACAAATTGACAGGTGTGATGAATAGACAGTAAAGCAAGTTTAGGGGGTGTCAACCCCCGGATACACAAATTTTACTTTGGATAACCGATTAAATTTATTGCTTTATTGCTGATTCAAACCAACCAATAAAATCATTTTACTTTATATAGTGATAGAATATTCGTATTTAAAAAAATTTAATTAATTCATCAGGAAAAAAATATCTAAAAGTTTTTAATTCCGATTTCAATAGTGAATAAAAATCTAGTTAAATTTTATTTATTAAAAAACCAGTGAGAAAATAAAAACCTGACACTTGCATTAGACAATGTCATTCTCATTAAATATACAGTCTTTGAAACTGAGCTAAGTTCAAAGTAATTCTAACATTCATAAAACTAATGAACAATACTTGGATTATGCCATTCTTATGAATTAATCTTAAATTGTTAATTTTCTAATTGATAGAGGAAAGGTGCCAAATATGCGATAGTTCCCTGATATGCGATACCCATATTTTAGCTATAAAGAGATGGAGAACTCTTCCGAAAACAATGTGAAACACATCTCAAGATTGTATAAAGACGACATTGATGTAACAGAACCCTGCTTTCGACTGAAGTCCCTGCATAGATTGTATTTGAAATCTCCTTTCCTGAGTTTTTAAGTGTATCATTGAAGTGTATTATTTTTAGTCAAAGGTGAGTGAATAATCTGAAATGTTTTATGTATTCTTGTTTGCCATAAAATTGTCTATAATTAGAGATGGTCAATTAAATTTTAATTATACTTTGTGAAGTGTCATTTTTTATGCAACATGGTTAAGTCCCAATATGCTATAACCCGTATTGCCTAATATGCGGCAGTATCTCATATTGGTCAACCATGATCTTTATTTTTTATTTATTTATTTATTTTTTGTTAAGGTAGAATGGTGTAGGTTCTTGGTGAAACATTAAATAAAGAAAAGAAAATTTTTTGAAATTTTTTTTGGAACTTTTTTAAAAAAAAATTTAATATAAAATATTAGGTAGGTTTCACATAAATACAAGATCAGATGCTTGTTTAGCACGACTCAATATATATTTTAGGGTGTAAGCGTGTCGTTTGTGAACCCCTGAAGATAGGCTTACACCCCGACATATATATTGAGTCGTGCTAAACAAGCATATGATCTTGTATTTATGTGAAATCTACCTAGTGTTTTATATTAAAAAATATTTTTAATAAAGTTCTAAAAAAAAATTTTCTTTACTTTATCATGCTCTTTATTGTGAAATCTTATCCTTTTGAATTAACAGGAAGTATATCCTTCAGAATAATAGCATCTAGTAGTTAATTTCGTTTTAGAATTGATGTATTTAACATGTTTTGGTACTATCCCATATTAAGATACCTTTTTAATTAAATTTCGCAGATTTGTTAACATTTTTATTTTTTGAGATAGCTTTGTAGTGCTTTTGAGTTTTGCAAATTTGATTGATTCCTAATGATTTACACAGATCACATGTATATTAGATATAATAATAATGAACATCATAATAATTTTCATGTCTTAAATCTTAATTTTAAAAAGTGTGTCTCATATTAATGACCTTTCCTCTATTCCTTTTTCTAGTGTAACAAAAATAAATTTTTGAAATTTTATCATTATTATTGTAATTAGAATGCCTATTAGTGATGGCCAGTCTGCTTTAATAAACCAATGACGATGCGTAATCATATCAAATAGAATAAAAAGAAAGAAAGGAGTGGAAGTCAAGAGATTTAACAATAGGAAGAAAGGTGACAAATCAGTGAAGCTCCATCCCAGAAAAAACAGTATATTATCGACTTTAAGTAAAGATAAAAAAGAAATTATTATCATTTCCGTCCATAATTTGTATCAATTTGAAAGTTTATAATAAAAAAATAAGGACAAGTTTTTATGTGTGACTTTTTTTATTTATCAGCTAACGTTTCATCGACTTTGCCGACTTCTTCAGGGCTTCAAAAGTCACGTCACACATTCGTCTAAATTTTCTTTTTATCTTCGTTATCATTGAAGACCATCAGAAACAGAAATTTCAAAAAATATTTGCAACATTCACATAAACAATTTTTCCTTCTTTTCTTTAGATTAACAATTACATTAGATAAAACAGAGACAACATACTAGTATATAGAATGAGGCAACACTGTTTTTAAAACAACAGAATAGAATCCTTTTTCTTATTGATCTTTACATATAGATAGTTCAATTTAAAAAAAAAATGGTCTTTAATGGTAAAGAAGATAAAAAGAAAACATAGACGAATGTGTGACGTGACTATTTGAAGCCCTGAAGAAGTCGGCAAAGTCGACGAAACGTTGGCTGATAAATAAAAAAGTCACACATAAAAACTTGTACTTATTTTCCTATTATAAACATTCAAATAAAAAAAGAAAACTTGATTTTTTTTATTTACTTAATGAATGAAATTGGTGGACCGCATGAAATCCTTTGACTGTAAAGATAAGAAATGGAAAACCTCCTACGCATCACAGCGGAGTGAACTTGATTAACACCTTCATCTAATTTCATCTTCTTCTTTATGTATTATCGACCATTCGGACTGTTGAGAATATACTATCCATAGTAATTTTCTGGAAAATTATGCATTAGGGAGAATTATTTTAATGCCTTCCTCTGTATTCTTTGTGGAACGGCAAATGGAGCACGCGCGCTCCTAGTTGCCTACCCTACAGGCTGCAGGATATTTTCAAAATCTAACATATTGGGAATATTAATCAATTCTGATTTTCGTAGCAGAGGTCAGCAACCGACAAGATGGTTCGATGACTTTAAACGTATCACCAGGAACTGGATACAAACAACCTAAGACAGAACGAAATGGAGAATTCTACGGTATATGTCTAGCAGTGAACTAGAATGCCTGATTTATGATGATGATGAATTAATTCTAATTTATATTTTCTAATTTTCTTAAAGGTTATTACAAACGTATTTGTTATTTGAAATATTTATCTAATCTAATCTATTATTATCTATCTATATCTATCATTTGAAAAGCCACGTGAGTGTTTTCTACTATGATAAATCCGAGATATTATTTTAGATAAGTTTTATTGATGGAACCCGAGTGCCAGAAAGACCAATTGCTATCATAATAAATAAATATTATTCATAAACATTTCGGATTCATTAGAAGACACTCACAAGATTTTTACAAGTACCTACCTATGACTTTACTACTGTCGGCAAAATAATTTTTAAGTTTCCCAGCGCCTTCGAGTTTTGAAGAAATTCAAAAAATTTGATAAAATGAAAAATTTTGACGAAAGAATAAAAACAAGATTTTTTACAAATATGAAACATTTGAAAAAAATTGGAAGGGCGAAAATATATATATATATATATTATATATATATTTTTTAGTGATCATCGAAAAATTTTAAACTAGTTTCGGAAGATCGCAAAATAAAACGTTATTTAATTTCGATGGATTTCCAATAATTGAAATTATAATTATATTTGACTGAAGGTTAAGACATACCCTTTCAAACTGGCGAGGCACTGATGGATTGTATTCATTAAATTCTTCAAACTTGGCGAGGTAAGTTAAGGCCGTGAGAATCAGTTGTTAACTTGAAATTGTGAAAATAAAATAATTTTACTTAATAAATTTAAATAAAATGTTATTTATCTTGTTTTTATTTAACAAAAAAGAGACATTCTACACCATCTTCAGTCTATTTTTTTGTAATTCCAGTAGCCTTTATACAGCCTGTACAGGCCTATTGTTAAATAAAAACAAGATAAATAACAATGCCGATTTAATATTGTTATCATTGTTTGTCATTATTCAGCTCTGAAGATGCCTACAACCAATAGCCGAAACGTTAGCGGGAGTTCATAAATAAAAAGAAATAAATGAAAACTGCACGTCTCTTATTTAAACACTTACCTACTAAATGAATACAACTACAGCTATAAAGAATTCTTGAAATAAAGATAAATAACATTTTATTTCAATTTCTTCAGTAAAATTCTTTTATTTTCACAATTTGAAGTTAACAACTGATTTTCACGGGCTTTACTTACCTCACCAAGTTTGAAGAATTTAGACAATAATTAAATTCCAGAACAATACCTTAGATTTAACTGTTCAAATAATAAACTGAATAAGTTGGCAAATGTGTCGTTTTTCCTCCAAGAGCAACTCCCCGGATACAGAGAAGGTCTGTTCTAATTGGCTGAATTTGTCGGCTTCATTTTGCTTCAGCTTTTAATTTATCCAGCCCCTCCTCGGCAAGGACTATGATGCCCCTGTTCATTGTCAGTCTTATTAACTTGTTCGTTCTTACCTTAACTTTTTCGCCGGTGTCGGTGCCTTATTTTCCTCGTCTCTTCCGCCGCTCTGTGTTTTTGGTCAATTGCTGCAGCAGTTATTTATACATTAATAAAAGCCTCCGTTGAGCCCGGGCTTAAAGGACGGCCCGGGCGAGATTCAAACTCGGTCCCTTATCACTAATCCCTGGCTCTAATAAGCCCAGTACACAGACACACCCACACCAGTGCGTTCTTCTCAACCCGACCGCAAGAGAAACACTCACACCAAGACTCAAGGGGCGATGCACACTTGCACCCGTGCAGATTGCATTCTTATCTAAAGAGAATAAAGAAAAATCAACAAAGCCATTGTTCGCCTTTACTCCTTTTGATAAAATACATTGTTTTATTTTCAATCAGAATAAACAGGAAAAATTTAATAATAATAAAAAAAATTTACCACTTATATAATTTTTGTAAAAACTATCATTGAGATTGTCATCAGGATAATTTGAGTTGTTATAGATAAATTTGATTACATATCAGAAGGGTTCTCGTACCCTCTGAATAATTCTTCAACGAAATTATACTGTGAAGATATGATCTTTGTCTGAAATTTAATATCTGGTTATATCATGTCCGCCCTACTCAACCTTCTTATAATGCGACCCGAAATATTCGTGGGCACTGGTACTGCGGCATAAAAATGATAAAATTAGTAATGAAGTTGTTGAAGCTTTTATTTTTGTGATTAATTTGATTAAAATTTGAATTTTTAGTGAAATCACACATAATTAATTATAATAATTTATTGAACAAGAATAAATAATACAAATATAACTACGACGTTTCGATCGACTTATTCTGCGATCGTTCTCAAATATGAGCACCCACTCCGATTTTAGGTTAACCCGGGGATTTCCAAAATTTTTCGAGTCGCCTTTTTTTCAATTGAAATTTTTCCATGGCGTCCTAAGTAAAAGTACATATATCATATATCAAAACAAATACCATATTTGGACTCAATAAATACTCTTGTATTAGAATCGAAAAAAATATCTTGAAAATTAATAGTTTATTTTTCTACCAAAATCAAAAATTCAGACCACAGGGAGGGATCCTTTGTACATATTTAAGATTTTTTTCAAGGGTGTCAAACTTAAATTTTTTCGCTTTATATCAGAACAAATAGAATCGATAAACATAGGAATCTCGAAAATTAATATTTCCTTTTTCTAATGCTATTTATAAATTCCAAATTCATAAGAGTATGAACTTTTTGTTTTCTTTTTCGAAATTTCTCAAAAAAGAGTGAAAATGTTTCAGCGAAAAAATTTACTTGAAATTTATGTTCAATAAAACTGACTCTAAGATTTTAATTAGTATGAAAGTCTGACTCACTTGGCCAGCTTATTTAGAACTCAGAAGATCTTGAAACTTGAAATCAATGAAAATATAAATTAGTACAATAATTCTCATAACTACTAGTACTTACTCCTAAAGTAAAATAAATTCTATTGAAATATCATGAGTTAAATAGACATTAGTCGATAATTAGCTATCACGTTATTTTTCATGATTTTAAATAATAATTGATTCTCAGAAGTTAGGAAGAAAATATTTTTCTCATATACTTATATATTAGATATGTTTTGTTAATCGTATCCATATTTATTATAGATAGTTGGAATCTTAGGAAACTGGAAAATTAAAATTCAAAACAGAGTTTTACGTTTCGTCGTTTATTTTTCGACTTCCTCAGCGGCTGTAATATTATTTGATATTAAATTTTGAATTTTTCTTTAAATCACTCATGATTAATTATAATTATTTATTGCAAACAAATAATACAATGTAATTATATTGTATTATTTGTTTTCAATAAATAATTATAATTAATCATGTATGATTTAAAGAAAATTCCAAACTTTAATCAAATTAATCACAAAAATAAAAGCTTTAACATCTTCGTTAATAATAATTATTTGATATTATTTAATATTACAACTTCCTCAGCGGCTGTAATAATATTTAGTATTATTTAATATTACAGCCGCTGAGCAAGTCGAAAAATAAACGACGAAACGTCCGACTCATAAAAGTAAAACTTTGTTTTGAATTTGAATTTTCCAGTTTCCTAGGATTCCTACTAACTTTTATATATTATTTATCTAGTCAGAGATTTAATTTTTAATAGGTGATAATTTTCTGTCTGAGAGAGTACATTACATGTTATCAGGTGTCACGTGTCTCCTCGGATTCCTAATTTGACAAGCCATTAGCAGATGGTCCTCTGTAGTCCCATCACTTTCCGATGTTAACCAAACAACTAATCAAATTAATTTATTACCGCCCTGTCAGATGTTTTTCATTTATTGCAATTGTATTGACGACTTTGATCCTATCTATGATGATAAGAAGGACAGAGCTACTGCTAGAATTACAAAGCATTCACAGAGAAAATTGCATTTCATGCGCGCCGTTGGCATTTTCTATTGATCCTTTCCTTTTCCGTCCAAAAATTAGTCAACAGATTAACAGGCTTAGTACAATGGAATCCACAAATGAAATTTAAAAAAAAAAACAGAGTTTGTCGAATGAAATACGTAGGAATAGAGTAAAAAACAATCATCCGGGTTTTCTTTATTAAAGAAATTTAATAGAAAGAGAAATCATCTGAATAAAAACAAAAAAAAAATGAATATAATAATAATGGTTTTGATTATTCTGTTGCGGGAAGAAAGAAACAAACGCAGGGGTGAATGGGGTGCAGCCAAACATCTCCATCTCTATGTATATGTATAGTAAATATATAATAGATACTGTGCGAGTATGAGTTATGCTCGGTTCTCCATTGTCATGCAGATGGCAGGGGATTATGGTCTGTTGGCTGTGGCATGCAGCGCTGCATGTAGCTCACCAGCCAGGGGTGGGGTCCTAGGTACACGTGTGTGGATATTGTGGCCCGGGTTGGTGCTTTTTAATTTAATAAGCCCTCTGTTGTTCACCCCGCATTCGTATGGTGGATGTTTTTTTTTCTTTTTACTCAACAGCCAGTGCCCTCCGCCCTCAATTTCCCCCCGCTTACCTAGAGCAAGCAGTTCGCGATTTAACCTCACCTTCTAAAAAGGATACAAGCTATATATATCATATTGAACCATTTACAAATTTGCAGCTGACTCAGTCTCTATAACTCTTTAATATGTGTCGATTCCCTCCGGCTGGGTCCAATAAAACCAACCACATTTAAATAAAGGATGTTTTTCAACGAGGGCGAACAGAATAGAATTTTTCAAAGTAATTTTAGTTAATTATTATTTAAAGGCTGTTAATAATTTAATAAGTCAATAAAAATATTCACACGAATCAGATTATGTAAATATACAGTCGACTCTCGATAATTCGAACACTTTAGCTGTTAACTTCGGTAAATCGAAAAAATGCTGTGTATTTTGATACGCTCGATAACTCGAAATTCTTTTCGTAACAAGAGGGGGAGAGAACGTTCTATAATTCGAATTAGGCTACTTCCCCTCTGTATAATTCGAAATTTTTCTACCAAAATGCCTAAGAAAATGCTTTGGATTAGAGAATCCAAGCCACATCGGAACAAAAAACTATTCTTAATTTTTCTAATTAGGTATGTTTATTTTATTTTTTTTAATTTTATTGAACCAATTATTTTACATGAATTAATGTATACTAGTACATTGTATTTGAGCTTCGACTTCGGAGATTACTTCTCCAGCATCGACTCTCCTTGATCATCTATTTAGTCCTTGTTTTTAATAAGAGGAAAAAACTAATTAAATAAAAAAACCTCTTTTCTGATAATTATTCCAATTCCATATTCGATTCAATATGGATCAAGTTCGTCCAGGTATGTTATTATCTATTGCAACGTTAATACATACTACCTTGATCAAAAAGTTTCAGGAATTTATTCAGAAAATCAAAAATACAAATTTATTCATCAAAATTGATACTGTTCCATTCAAAATACTCACCATCGAATGCAACGCACTTATGCCAGCGCTTTGTCCAATCCTGGAAACATTTTTATACTCGGTTTCGGTATAGACTATTAGAGCCGTTTTCGATTTTAAAAATGAAATCGTCTTTGCATCAACGTGTTTGTATTAAATTTTGAGTTAAAAACGGTGCGAAAATGTTGAAGAAGTGTTACTCTATTATGTAATTTTTTGTTCTTTTTTGTCGTTTTCATTATTTGTACTTTTTTACTTGAGGCTATATATAAAATTTATGTAAGCTCATACATATTTTCAAAAATATAATAAAAACACTTAATAATTCGAATTTTTTCTTTCCTCTTGATAATTCAAAGTCTCGTTAATTTGAATTTTTCTTGTAGTCCCTTGGATTTCTAATTATCGAGAGTCAACTGTATATAAAATTTTTTTTAATATTATATTTTTTCTGCATCGCATAATAAATTCTTCGTTCGTGGTAGTCCTGAACTTATTTGGGATTTTTTAAGGGTGTCTACTAAATCATTTAACAGCGCATGCGCGAATGTTCGGGATTTTCACCAGGAATGATTAATGAACGAGTTCGGACATATTCAATTTTTTAAATATGATATTCAGAATTCTCAAAACGGATAGCTCTATTTGCTGTGTCAGATGAATGTTTAATTTTTAATTAATAGAGAAAAAGTATAATATACTGCATATCCGTATATTGAGAAAAATATCTTAAAAACACTATTATTTTTAGCCATTCAAAAATTTCGATTCGCTCATTATATTATATTAAAATTAATTAACTGGATTATTCAATTTATAAGGGGTACCCGGCAAACTAAGTTCCTCAGTAATTTTTTGATTTAGTTAAATAATCTGAAGTGTTCCGATGTGCCCATCCACTTGACTTTACCATACAGCCTGGTCCCTCTCCTTATATTTAATATTTAATAAAATTATTTAAAATCATGTAGGGTAGGGTGTTAGTCTTTGCATTTTTAGATTACTGTGGGCCCATTGATTATATATACAAACTTTGGTTGAGTTTGGTACAAGAGCCTAGATTTTCATTTTTTGACTCCCCCCCCCCCCCCCATTTTGGGCGATTAAATTTTACATTTTTAGACTTCTGGGGGTCCACTGATTATGTATACAAAATTTCGTTGAGTTTGCTCAAATGGTCTAGATTTTTAATTTTTAACCCCACTGAGACCCCCCTTAATTTTCGATCGATATGCACCAAAATCTAATCAGCTCTTAATCTCAATGGACCAAAAGTACGTGTGAAATTTGGTTTCGATATTCACAATAGTTTTCGAGCTAGCTCGTCCACAAAAATTTGGTAACGCACAGACTAACTAACTAACAACCAGACAGACTAACAGACATTTTGACAAAACAATTATTATCTCGAAAGATATAATTTTTTCGATGTTCACTTATTAGGGCTTTTTTGTAGACCAAAATGCCATGGTTTCGCTCAATTTTTTTAATCAAAATAGTTTCAGCCGTTTTTGAGATGAGAAAAGAAGGAAAAAAACAACTTTTTTCATGCACGATTACAATATTTGACCATACCCTGTATATATTATTATTATTTTTATTTTTAAATTCATGTAAAATGGTCAATTTTTATTTGTAGCGAGAATTAAATAAAATAGAATTAAAACTTAATTTTTTTTTCCGAGCCTGGGCACTGGAAGAAATACATGCTTCACTTCTTAGACTTCTTACAGTTCCAAAGTACAGGCCTGACAGATGAAACAGAAACAATACAATCTAGTATACGCAGTTATTTAATTTTTTTATAATTTACATGTACTTTTAACAATTTTTCATTTTGCGCCTAGTGCTTATGCAACTATATCTATTCTTAAAAACAGAAAAGGAATACCCTTCAGGCATTGAGTTTTTTACTTTCATTTATCTAGAATAAATGAAGAAATTTTCGGATAATATCTGCAGAAATAAACTTTTCGAAGTTTTCTAATTTTATTTTTAGGGGGGGGGGGGGGCCCCCCAGTGAATTTTTTTAAAACTCAGTATTCAGTTCCCGAATTTAAATTATTTGGTCTTTTTTTCACTGAATGGTGAGAGTTAGAAAATTAAAACAGAGATGTAGTTTATGAATATATACATTTAACAAATTTCAGGTCATTTATAATTACAGACAGCTTCCATTTTTTCTGCGTTCTTGAAATGATAGTTTTTGAAGCTAAAAATCCAAAATCTATTAATTTTTTACAAGCTTTTATTTAACTTCCCTTGTTAGATGTGTGGGTTAAATTTTACAATTGAATTTTAAGCCAATTCCACTCAACCGATTGAGCTGAAATTTAGCCCACACTTTTGTTGTTGAAGACAATACAAACTAATATACTAAGTTATTAGATTTTTTTGGGAAACCACGCAAATGCGGAAATCCATTTTTTATAGTAAATACTTATTAAATCTCATAATGCTACGTAACAATGTATTCATACCCTCCCTCATCAACGTAACACACTAGTAATACTTAATTTAATCACATTTCCAGGGTATCAATGTTACGTGATTCTTAAACGTTCCCTTAGTCAATCTTACATAAACTTTTAATAAAAAAACGATTATATCTTCTAAAATATTTTCGATATCAAATTCATTCGTGAACTAGTGCAAAAATCACCTAAAAACGTGCACTTTGGTGCTTCGTGTCACCGTCATATTAAATCGAAATAAATTTAAAATAAATAAATAAAGCTTATTCTCTTTAAACATATGTTTACAGGGATGGGAAAAATTAATACATTAAAATAAATTTAAAGGTTTTATCTAATTTAGATTATGATCTACAATTCGTTGATAGTCAATAATTATCAATTTTATTAAGAATTTCAAGGGAAAATAAAATATTAATTTTCAAAAAACTGAACTCATTTTAAATGGTATATTTTATAGAGAATTTAAAGAGAGTATTTTCTTTTGAATAGCTCGAAAAACAATTACTTTTTAAAGCCTCTCTTCGAAGGGTAGTTGATGATAAGGGGGGACTCATATCAATTTTATTGAGAATTTCAAGGGAAAATAAAATATTAATTTTACTTTTTAGACTGAACCTTAAAATGGCTTCAAATACAAGGATAAAGTTCTTGAAATTTCTGGATCAATTGAGCCCTGACCAAATATCAAAAACATGGACTGAAAAAATCAACTTTGAAAAGGATTCTCTTTTATATTTCAGACATTTCATAACACAATTTGAGACAAAAATTTGGAATGAATTCATTATATGGATCTTCCAGCAATCTAAACAAGGGCATGCGGCCCAGCACTCCAATGAATGCGCCCCGACATAAAATTATAATCTTCCTTAAAGATTTTTATGTACTTATTGGAAAACATATCTGATACAATTTTCCTTATATTTTTTTTTCTAAAATAAGAAGTTGGAAAATCTCCCCAAAAGTTTTTTAAGAATAAAGCAGATTTTCAATTTTGAATGGGAAAACATATATCAAGATTTTCGAAAAAATAATCACAATTTTGGTATATTTTGACTCCATTTTTATTAGATATAAATATTTTGCCTGTAGACTTTCTTATGGAACAGCAATCAGACATAGAACTGAAAGAAAAATTTAAAAATATCGCTTTATTAGATTTTTAAAAAAATTATCTACCCAGAAACAAATACTTATGGCTTCACAATATTTATTTCCCTTTTAGATAACAATATGTATTTACATATACGTACGTGAAGCTATTTTCAAGAATTAAATTCACTAAATGCAAAATTATAAGCTCAATCATCAGGTAAAAAAATATATAATAAGAGTCTAATATTTAAAAATGATTCTTCATCTCATATTTCCATTTAATAAAATACTCGTATTTATTATTAGTTGAGTAATTAAAACTTTTTGAAGTGCTAAATGATTTAATAACAAAATCCTGAAGGAAAAGAACTCAAAGATTGTTATACTATGCCATTTTCCTCTTTGTCATGGTGGATATCATTATTCTATATTATTAACTTTCTTTTTTTGATTAACAAATATCATTAGAATTAGTATATATCTGCCCGAGACAATTTTGTTTCTTCAAATGTGGCCCGTGTGGGCTCAAAGGTTGGACACCCCTGATCTAAACACCTTCATTTCCGAAATCTTTGACTTACTAGAGATCAATCGCATCTGTTGTATTCTTCATTTTAAAAATGTTAATTAAGTGAGATTCATTTATTTCATATAATTATAATATGTAATTACCTTTTAGAAATTATCAGCTGAGTATTTTCTGGGGGGGGGGGGGGCGTACACTTCAAATATCTCTATCTCGACAATGTCAAATAAGAATGGACTAATCTTTTGTAAATTTTGTTCTGTTTGCTAGACACTGCTATTTAATTATTTATACTAAATTGATATATTATTATATTACTCTATTATGCTAAGAATAATTACAATTTGGAAAATTTTTTATTTATTTTTAAGATAAATTCATATGTCTGTCTTGATCTAATCTCTTGATAGTTTACTCAGCAGTAAAAAAGCTCAATATTTACTCTTTTTTATTATTTATGATTTGCTTATCTTTGTATTTAGGTCATAAAATAATAGATAGGATTAGCGATGCAATGCAATTTTATGAGAGTTAGCTCCTAAATAACTGACTGATTTTAAGAAAAACCAAAGAAAATAAATGTGATTCTCACATCACGCATCATTTACTTATTCTGATTTTATAAAAAAATCAGCTTTGAAATTAAATTACTCCAATGTAATTTATGATAGAAGATTTTTCCTCGCACGTTATAGCTATTTTTGAGAAAATTATATTTTTTACAGAAGTTATAGCTATAAAAATTGTCAAAAATTGTAAAAATAAAAGTTTTATTAACGATTGTTACTTTATATGAATCAATTCTTTAATAAAATTTGAATTTTATAAAGTATAGCTGGAATAAAATTTTAATGAAATATTTTTCTTCATTTTATTTTTATTAACATTTAACAGATAAAAAAAAACATATAAGTATAGCTTTATTTTCAAATTGGACAATTTTTTTTAACTACTTTAAAAACAATAAAAAAATTATACGAATTTTTTTTTTGTAAAACTGATAGTTTTCGAGTTGTGATGGAAATTTGACTTTCTGCATTTTTCTATGAAGTTCTGAATTTAGTAAGACAAATTCTAAATAGTTGTTTGCATTGGAGATACAAACATGAATACAAAGACAATAGACAGAAAAAATATTATTTGTTTTTCTCAACGCTTTAGACAATCCTAAACACAATTAAGCCAAAACTTTAAAAGTTTTTTTAGTAAATTCAATAGTCCAGTTGCCCAGAAGACGTTTAATTATCAAATTACATAAATTTTGTTGTCTAAAGAAAATCAATAGAGATTGTCAAGTATTATACCATTCTGACATATAGTATATAATAAAAACCATATTAGTATATCAATCCTCAAGGGGTGTGGATACTTGCATTATGAGAAATGAAATAATTTACAATTGCATAAGAAGTTACATTTCCATCGAGAGTCACGTTTTCCTTTTATCCTTTACCATTATACGTATTGTAATTGTGCATAAAAATATTTTGATTCATTTTTTCGAAATAATTTAAAAACGTCTGAACCTATTTTGAAATTTTTTTAGCGAAATCATGGTGTTTGCTCTACAAAAAAACTCTAATTATAATAGGTTGGAGTTGGCAACAACTTCAGCCTATTATAATTTTAAAATGTTTCACTATAAACACATACTGCGTTCCCTAAATTTTATTGATAAAGCTCTAATGACTGAACATCAAAAAAATTATGTTTAATGAGATTGTTTTGACAAAATGTCTGTTAGTACGTTAGGAGGTACGTTAACAAATTTTATGTACGCTCTAGCTCAAAAACTAGTGTGAAATAAACTGCAACGGATCGTTGCTAAACCTTATATCCAAACTCATTTGAAATATTAATATGTTTATTCCTTTATTATTAATCAGATATCACTTGCTATTTTCAGTTCATGTTGACTTTAATTCAAAAATAATGATCGATTCTCATTTAACAGTCGAGGAATAACCATTCTACATTGGATTTTTGATATTTCGGTTATTATTGGCTGTTGTTGAAGACATGGAGGAATCGACTTAAAATAAAAATAACGATCGATTCTTATCTAATACTAGAGGAATAACCTTATTGCATTCCATTTTTGATGTTTTGACTATTAATGGCAACCTCTACTGAAAACGTTGAAGAATCGACTTAAAATCAAAAAGACTAAATTTTTTATGGCAAACAACTCAATCTTGAGTGTCTTCAGCAATGGTTACCAATAAAAATCGAAGCTGTCAAAAAATCTAATGTAGAATTATTATTCCTCGAGTAATAGATGAGAATCAATCGCTATTTTTGATTTTAACTCGATTCCTCCATGTCTTCAGCAATGGTTACCAATAATAACCGAAATGTCGCAAATCCAATAGTAGAATGGTTATTCCTCAAGTACTAGATGAGAATCAATCACTATTTTTGGTTTTAACTCGATTCCTCTATATCTTCAGCAATGGTTACCAAAAAACCGAAACGTCAAAAAATCAATATAGAATGGTTATTCCTCAAGTACTAGATGAGAATCAATCGCTATTTTTGGATTTTAACTCGATTCCTTCTATGTCTTCAGAAAAGGTAACGGATAAGAAAACAACGCAGTTGTTATGGTTACTTATAAAATTTCCTCCCAAATTTTTAGCATTACACAGAGAGAAGCCTATCCATTCTTACTTAAGCAAGTTTAATTAAAACGATCAAATGAATAAATTTTAAAGAATTTAAAAAATTATAAAAGTACTATCTTACTCTAGAGTAAAGTACTTTAAAATATAAAAACTTTATTTAACCTTTTTTGTGGTCCCCAAGGTACCTACTTAATTAGGATATTAAATTTCATCAAAATTGGTTAAGTCATTTTCAAGATATTTAGAAAAAACTAAAAAAGTACTGAAATAAAGTACTAATGTTTGTGGGCCGATATGTTCCAAAAACTAGTCAGCGCTTCATTTTGTTAAAAGAATGGTATGTTTTCAATTTCATTTCATTCGGTGCAACGGTGTAGAAAAAATCGTGGGCCAAAAAAAACGATAACATACATACATACATCCGCACACACTAAATGAAAAAATCGCACTTTTTGGCCTCTCGGCGAGACCATGTAATTTTTGGCAAAACCGTTACGTGCTAAAATTCAATCTAATTGAATACTACAATTTGTGACTATAATTGAGTCCATGGGTTCCGTAGTCTTTACCTGAGGACCCTTTGAAGTCGCGCTTGCTGCGAGACCGATTACAATACTTCTCTTCCCCCATGCTTCGCATTGGATAAAGTAAAAAACAAAGTTTCATATGTACTTTTGACCCATTGAAATTAAGAGTTGATTAGATATTGGTTGAAATGGAACCAAAAATTAAGGGGGGGGGGGATAAAAATTTAAAAGTATAAAATTAACTTCTTTAATTTTTTAATTTTTTTAGTTATAATTTATAATGTATTAGGGCTTTTTTGTTCAGAATCGAATTGTTTATCAGGTATAATCAAAAATACAGTTAGTTACAGGGTATTCCATTTAAAAATTATGTTTTTTAAAAAAGCTCTTCGCCATTAAAATTGCTTTAAAAGATCCTACTAGGTGTCCTCTTTAACTGATTTTGTAGTCCCAATAATAGCAAAGTTAGCAATAGAGCGCAAATAAAAATTAACACTCGTTATTATTATAGAAGTCAGGTAATCTGAAACTAGAACTAACTTGTAATTTCTAAAGATTTCTAATACTTTAGTAATTGAAAAAGAGGGTGAGAGTGGTCCATTCGAGCCATATGGGAAAATGAAGACACATGGTTCGGGTTTCGTTGTGAACTCTAAGGTGGCTGGTGGTAGGACACGTCGATCGACTCGAATGACACCCTCGTCCCTGCATGGACATGTAAGGGGGAATAACGATGTTCCCAGTTTGATCGACACAAGCAATCCCACATCAATCCCGCTGGTCGAGAAGAGAAATAAAATATGTTTCTAATAAAGCAAAGGGAAGGAACACCCGCACGTACTCCCACATCGGGAAGAGCCGCTTTCATAGATGCCTGCCCCACGCCGAGGGTGCTAAAGCAATATTTCCATTATGAATGGTAATGGAGCCAGCTGCCCTAACCTCTTCCACCCCTTCAAGACGAAGCTTGGGGACGTTTAGGGTTGTTTAAGCCCCTTGTTTTACTCTCGAAGGGTGTGAGTGTGGGTGTAATAACCCCGGTCTCTTTTGCGCCCACACGAATAATGATTAGGGCAATAAAACGCGAGATTGCAAATGGAGCTCCGAATTTTTTTCTTCCGACCCCACCAATCTCGGCTTTTTAATCTGCCGAGTCTTTGACAAGATGATTGAATTAACCCCGAGAGGCCAGGCAAACGCACTAGCATCTGATAACAAGAATTATCGTTGATTATTTTTACTTCCGAACAGCCCTCGGAGATTTTTTTCCATTCAATCACCCTCTGATGACATAAATTAGTAATATCGGGTTAATGCAGTTAAATATGATGATGCTTTTATAAAAACATTCAGAATTCTTTCGAGTGATTTTCGAATCAGAAGAACAGAGTTTTTTGAAAGATGTTTTTCCAAACCAACTTCTTTCGATAAGACCAAATCTGTGAATAATAAAATTAATTAAATTTGAATTTCTAAGGAATATATCAGCTTGTTGGTATGATTATTGGATAAAAAATACTTGGTAGGTTTCACATTAAGATATAAAAAATAAAACGAATTTATTTTTGCAGAATCTTTAATCTCGATATATATATTTCGGGTGACTAACCCATCTTCAGGAGAAACAGAAAGTAACAGTTACTTTAGCATTCCATTTTTGATGTTTTGACTATTAATGGCAACCTCTACTGAAAACGTGGAAGAATCGACTTAAAATCAAAAAGACTAAATTCTTTTATGATAAACAACACTATTATTAAGATAGTTTGTGTTTTTAAAAAGTAATAGCTATTGGCAATTTCAATATTTCATTGAAATCAATCAATAATTAACTTACTAACTACTATTATATACACTTATTAATATAATTTTTAGGTTATTTAATTATAAAATGAAACAGTGCTTTAATTGTTAAGCATTTATATATATAAATAAATTTATCTTTTATAAAATTTATTGATTGATAATGCAAATATACATATAATAATATGTGATGGTTTCAAGGAAAAGAACCTTTATCTTCACCTGGTCAAAATCGAGCTAATAGCATTTCCTGTTTTTAGAGAAACAACTCAACAAAACGCTTTTGATCCCGCCCAAAAATTCCAAAAATTGACTCACTTATGAATTTTTGTATATTTAGAAGTTAGAAAAGGTAGTTTTGAGTTATAGTCGTTTAAATTTTGACAATTTTTAAGCAGACAAAATAGAGCATTTCTTCCATTTTTACCATCAATATTATTCTATTCCGAATAAAAATTTGCTGCTGACTTCATATATATGTAATAAAAAATAATACCCATATTTAACTCACATATTTTCCAATCCTGAAAAACTGATAGGTGAAGATAAGGGCACTTTTCCCTGACACAATCACATATATAATATTACTTCCAAACCAGACTCACCTGAAAGCTAAAGCTTGTTAGTTGTGATGTTAAATATAACCTGAAGAATTTCGCCTAAAATTACCAAGAAGAAAAAAATTATATCTGGATAGGAGAAGTGGTTGTTGCAGAATTTTCAAAAAAATTAAAATTAAAATCAAAAAACTACCTATAAATAAGGATAATATAATGTTTGATGTAACAAGGTTATATTTAAAAAAAAGGATTATAAAATTTAAGGCGATATTATATAGTATGTTTCCCTGTATAAATTCTATTAATTTATCAAATATAAATATAAGCAGGTCTTACCGAATTTGA
This sequence comes from Forficula auricularia, assembly GCA_024734495.1. Taxonomy (NCBI): domain Eukaryota; kingdom Metazoa; phylum Arthropoda; class Insecta; order Dermaptera; family Forficulidae; genus Forficula; species Forficula auricularia. The sequence continues at coordinate 197,850 of JALMQS010000192.1, forward strand.
ACTAATTCTAGGCAAAATATATAGCTTTAGCCCTTTATTAATTTCTAATTATTCACGTCAACTTGATAAAGAGTGAGGAATTTAATTTTTGATAAAAATGATTAGAGCTAAAATAAAACATTTTATACCTATTTAAAAAAAAATAATACCTTTTACTAATAAGTTTCTGAACTGGTGTATCTTGAAAAAAATGAATAATTCCTTATTTACTCGCCCTGTCTATTTCTTATTTTATATAAAACTGCTGTTCTTGTTGCCTTTCAAGTGAGATTTATTTAAAACCAAAAATTCTACAATCCTAGAGAAACGAAAATCATAATCATCTATTTAAGAATAACTTTCTTTATAAGTTCAAATTAAAAAACTTATATTTAATTTATAAATCTTAAATTTAAAATAATAGAATGTTTAATAGCAAATTTTTAATGTCAATAGAGTTTTTATTGTATTTATAAATACATGAAAAGAATCAATAAAACAAAGGAAAGGATAATATTTTGGTACATAGTAACACATAAAAAATAGTATTAAAACACAATCAAAATTTGAAATTAATAGCTTGATTATAATATTCTTTTTAAGTGTACAGAGTGGTCTAACTTTTTACAACAACGATTAAGAGTTTCTTTATAATTAAGAATTAAATAGACTAGGTTTGACAATTGGTATAGAATAGAGGGTGACTGACCCATATTGCTAGGAGCTATGCTTAGTATGGATAGCAAGTTGATTGCACAACCCTCGTCCCATTTTGGAAAGCGTTCAGGGCTCAGGTGGACCTCAGGCTAAGGGATCGACGAGACTAGACTCCACGACTATCCAGGGATAGCCGGCCACTTCACACACCAAACTCCATTTTCTTATACCTCAACTCGGGGTTGAACTAGGAAAATGAAAACCAGGGTATTTTTTCAAAATCTACATGAAATTTAATGAATTTAGAACGTAGAGTTGAAAATCCCTTTTAAAGATTTCTAAAGTCTTTATTTACAATTTAAAAAGAAATCAATTCGACCGAAATTATTGAAGAGTTCGCTACCCTTGCTCTAAGTTTGTGATTATGATTTTTTCGATCATAGATAAGGAAACCTACTTTAAAATCTAAAAAATTAATCATTTAGGTTAACTTCTTGTTTTAAAAGCTTTATTAATATTGTTTTTGTAAGTTGGGGTTATTAGGTTTGATCATCTAGTAGTTTCCAACGGTTTCAAACTGATGTAGAGACAAACCTATAATTTGAAAATTATTTAGTACTTAATCAAAGGTTTTGATTTTGTTTTCTGAATGGATGCAATTGGTTTTTTAACAACTATAATAAGACTCGCCCCAAAGAAACAAAACTAAGCTCAAAAACAAATTCATTATCGAAAATTAACTACTTAGGATTTTAAAAATATAGAAAATAATTTATTAACACGTTTTGATCAATTAACCGTTATATATTTATATTAGTTTATAAGAAAATAGTAAATGTGACTTCATAAAGGGTGTTTTATTTTTGTTAAAATATTTTACAATTTAATTTATTTTTCATAATAACTTTAGTAAAATTTTTCTGATTGTTAATTTTTTGACAAAAAACATTTTATAATTAAATATAACTATTAAAAACTAAGCAAACGTAAAGAATATAAAATAAATGTCGGTTTAATCACTACATCTGAAATCATTATCGATTATGAGCTCTCAGAATTTAAATTGATTTAATAATTGAAATTAATTTAAATGTTAGCTTAGTTTTTAATATATTCATTTAATAGCGAAAATGTGTGATTTGTCAAATTTTTTTAATAATTATTTATTTACAGGCCGTAAAAATTTAAAAAAAAAAACACCTTTTAAAGAATTCACCAAAAGTACTTACGAATTAATTTATGAACTTTTATTAGAAAATGCTAAAGTTATGGAGAAAAAAATAAAAAAAAAAAAAAAAAAAAAAAAAACTGATTTTTTTAGTTAAAATACCAATTTATTTTGGGAATTTTTTCTCTTTGAACTTGTAAAGCGAACTTCGAGAATAAGTTCGATCGAAGAAATAAAATTGAGAAGTCTTGATTCGAAATGAGAACAATAGTATTTATTTAGTATAAAGAGAATGAGCATCTTATTAGACTAGAGTTGTGGTCACTGGAACCTCAGCCCTGAACGGCATCTCACAGGCTACATACTACTCTCTCACACACCCACACATTTACACTCTTTAACTGTTCCGGTACACTCATTTATTTATATATTTATATAACTATATCCATTGCAGATATAGAATTTCTTCAAACTGTTCCAGTACAAAAATCATTGCAGGTACAGTATTAAGTCTATTTCAATTTAAAGTTCAATTCAGAAAAGAACCATTTTATTAAATTTCATTTACTTTGTCGCCGTTAAATTATTTATTTATATCGTATTATATATAATGCAAGTTCATTCACACCGACGTGCGATCCACAGCCGCATATTGGCACGCGCTCAATCCCGTTGATGCACTTCTTGCCGGAGACAGTGATGGGGAATAGGACGTGACAAAACTTGACGAATGCTGTTTGGCTTTTAAACGTAAAGAGGCAATACTTGAAGACATGGCTGCATTACATCCATCAGCTGCTGCAGCTGCAGCAGCTACTGCAACGGTTCCCGTAGCAGCGGCTGCCGCACCTGCAGCTGCTGCGGCTGTTCCTCGCACTGCATGGTACATAGTATAAGGTGCAGCGGGAGTGGCATAAGGGCATGCAGCTGAACTTGGTGCAGTGGCAACACCAACGCCAAGTCCCATACTTCCAGCTGAGGTCATTCCAGTTCCTCCAGTATTAAAACAGTTGACGGGTGGTGCATTCACAGTCCATGGAAACGTTTTCGCGCCGGCTAAAGGTGAAGGCACCTTCGCCCAGTTATTATACGATGAATAGGACGAGTAAAGATCCGTGTCCGCAAATGGTTGCATTAAACCATTGAATTGAGAACCAAAACCGTTTTTGAAATCAGCAGCTGCTGCTGCCGCGGCGTTCATCGCGTTTCTTTCTCGTTTGCGCCATTTAGCTCTTCGGTTTTTAAACCAGACCTGAAACAAAAATAGAAAACGTTTTAATTATAATAATCTTATAAGAGTACCAAATGATATATTTCTAAGTTACAAATCATTAGAAATATATACTTTACAATAAAGTAAATTTAAAAGCCGTATATATGATCTTTTTAGATATGTTTGATTTAATTTCATAAAGAGATCGCCCCCTCGGAGTTGAACTCAAGTGTCAAGCTTACATTCTGTAAGTTGGCTTAATTGTAGAGAGGAAATCCTTTTGAAATCAACTTAAAAAAATTCTGATAGGGACTGAATGAAATTTTTGGTGCAGAGCCGTATTTTAAACAGAATAATAATAAGAATATTCTGCATGTTATAAATGATTAATTCATAAAATATAAATAAATATATAAAACAATCAAATAAATAGGCTACCAAAAGGTGAATATTTTAACACATGAGAAAATTGATTGAAAAAATTATTTTAGAGATATGTAGAGATTCTCTGTAACCTTAAGATAAAGAACAGATTGTCATCCCGAAATAATTATGCAAATGTAACTGATGTAACTCAACTATTTTGGCAATATTACTTCAAAGTTAAATTTTTGAAATTTCTTTTAGACCTTGAAGTTTAGCAATTAAAATAGCATGATAATTTTATTTTTATTTGAATATATTACTTTCACTAAAATTATTAAGTGGATGTAATGGGATTTGATACTGGAGATGGGCAAGATTTAAAAAAAAAAAATTATCGATTTATTTTATTATAATTCTTCATATTATTTTTTTCGGAATAATATATATTTAATTTATTGGGTTAATAACTAAAAAGTGCAATTCATTTTATTTTGTTTTATATAAAAATTTTCTAAGAATAAATCAGGATTTTGTTCAGTCTAACTTTAGTTAAGCCCCCGAAACATTTGTTGTGCTTTCGCTTTTTTGTCAGAAGGTATAAATTTCTAAAAGACGGTGGGTCTATTGTCGCTCACATTAAATCTAAAATTAGAATTTTTGTTTTTTAAACATTTTTTTCTTATCTCGTATTTTTCAACTAGGAGGATATATTATACAAACATCTCCATAACATCCAACATCAATAATTGAACTAAGCTTTTAAAAAACAAGTAAAAGTAAAAAAAAGGAAATATATTTTCTGCTGATATGTATTAGGTTCTTTTGAAACATCTATTGAGAACGAAACCCTATAATTTCGATATATATATATATTTATACTAGTGCCTTGAAATTCAATAGACATTCAACAAAGTTTTTTAAATTAACATATTTATCATAGTTATTCTATCAATATTTTTAAAATATAGGTAATTGAAATGAAAAATAAAGGCTATGATAACTCAAGATAGTCGTGAAGAGTTACTGATGAGGCCAGAATGTTTGTCTTTCCAAAACGAAATTTATGGGCAACAAGGTGAAGTACAATCAACCTTTCGAATAAATAATGCAGAATTTTTGTATGGCAAAGTTCTTAAACGTGTGTTGCTTATAAGCTTAAATTTGGCGGAAAATTATGTTGCATCTTATTAGTCCAAATTTTAACTTTCTAGCTCAAGCTATTCACTGACAAAAAAGTACCAAATTCCTAATATTGCAGAGAGTAAATAAAATTTCAGCCGAAATTTAGAACTTAATATATTATTATAATTTTATTTACTATATTTAATTAAAAAGTATATTTTTATCAGTACTCTATTATTATGGATTAATGTCTTTAATTTTATCTTCGGAATTTTTATCAAGTGAATAAAAGAAAGAATTTTTATTTCAGAAACGTCCTAAATTTTTTTTTCGAAGTCAAAAATAAGAGTGAAACTTTCATCTAACAAATAATTTAATAAAGGTAATTTAATACTTAAGGATTAGTTCGAATTTCTTCTCCAATTTTTCGTGATGTTAGTGTACAAGAGTTGCCTTGCGACGTTTCGGTGCCCTGCAGGCAATTCCCGTGGGGTGTGTGTGATTGGCTCGTGCGAGATAAACGAGCTCTGTAATTGGCTGTGACAGAGCAGGGCTTGGACCGAGCGGAGAGCCACCCCCGCACCGAGCAGCCCCAGCCCTCTCTAATACCAATTACCCCACGACCCAAAGCAAATAATAACAGCTTAGGGTAACTACCAGCACAGAACCCTCCACCCTCCACCACCCTTACAAAACAAAGTAAAAAATATGCAGTCTATTCAGTAATCAAACATCAAATATCTTTTGGGATGTACATCAACAACAAGGTGAAGTACAATCAAATGAAGGACACACACGCTCACATATTCAGAATGTAAACAAAGTTTAGGGTAAATTTAGAAAAAAAACAACGTAGATTCAACTTTAAATAACATTTATTACCAAAAATCTAAGATATGAAAGTCATTTAAAGTAAGTTTGTTGCTTTGGTTGTTTATCAAAAGAGAAATTTCTGCTGAAACCATCTAGATTAGATATCTCGATTCATAGTAGTGTTGAGGATTCTTATAGGTATTAAATGAAAGGCTTATTTTTCAGCAGTTTTTTATTTTAAATGGTGTTGTTATTGTTTTGAGGGCAGAATTAAGAATAACAAAATAAAATGTCTCTGTGGCCTTGTGTTCAAATTATTGTGAAGACTGAGCAAATACGCTGATTTTTTGGGTGAGGTCCACTGAAGAAGGAATATTGTACAAAATTTCCGAAATATTTGGATAAATTAAAAAAAAACACCATTTAAAATAAAAAACTGCTGAAAAATAAGCCTTTCATTTAATACCTAGATTAGATATCCCCAACATGGTGCTTAGAGCTTCGACTTCTAATTCTAGAGTTCTGAAGGCTCGGATTGAAACTGGAAGGGAGATTCGGTTTGTGAAATTATCTAAGATATTATTTCAGTTTGTGAGAGCTTTCGCTGTAATTTCTGAACTAAAGCCCACTTTTTTGTGTTCTATGTACAGTGCCGTTCAGACAGAGGACACAGGCGTGCTTCGCACACGGTCACCCACATCAAGGTCGGCAAAACGGTTGCAGTCTTAAGACTAAAGACAATAAATAAACCTAGAGACAAGCAGAGCGGCATAAACAAAAGAAGGGATTTGCATACTGTCATAGTGAAGAGTATTCAATTAGGGTGGCAGCGGTATAGAACCCAAAACAAGCATACATAATGTCAATATTACGGTAAATCTATAACTTAATTTTATTTTAATTGGAATCGAAGTCTTTTTCGAAAATCTAACAATAGGAAGAAATAATGTTATAAATATGGGGGAGATTCATTAGGGCAGCAAAAACAACAAAACAGATTTAAGAAAATTGAGGTTGTCATCTTTTAGATCTGAAATGGAATGGATCATTTTTAATTATATGTCACAAGGGTAGGTTATACCACCACGGGGATTATATATGTATAATTAAAAATAATCCATTCCATCTTGGATCTAATAGATGACAACCTTTTGTGATTTTCATTAGAAATTTAAAATCTATTTTTATTGAAAATTTGAACTCTTATATATAGTAAAAAAATAAATATATCTAGTGTCGGTATTACAATAAATATCTTACGTAATTTTTTACTTTACCATACAGATTATGATTTATATAAAAATGTTTAACCAGGGCCGTCTAAGGCATGGAGGGGTCCTTGGCCACACAGAATTAGGGGCCCTTTTAAAAAGGCAAAAAAAAATAGAATGAAAAGATTTGAGCGTGCGAGTGGTAAGTATGCATTCGAAAGGAATGACCTGTATTGCTGGTTGCATCTTTAGGCTCTAAATATTTTTTAAAAAATATTTGATAATTAATTCAATTTTTAAAAAAATCGAATAATTTGTATCTTAGTATTTAAGAATTACATTCAAGCTTTACTCGGTATGCCCGAGAGGCTTCGTCTGCTTTACGAGTGGCTCTAGTATTGAATTCATTCTATTTTTTTTATTGATTAATTTTATCTTCTATGCCAAACGTGGGCGCCGTTTCTGAGCTTTGAGATGATGATGTCCAAGAATTAGTCTGCCTGTTAGTTTCTTTAAGTGTAAAAATGAGGTTAGTTTAGGTAGTTTGCTGATATTTTATTTTTGAGCTGCAAGTTTTTTCTTTTGTCTGAATTACTTAAATATGTTCTTTTCGACATAATTATGCACAACACTTTATTAAGATACTTAATCATTTTTAAAAAATAAGCAAGTAATAAAAACGAAACCTTTAATTTTAAGTTATGAGGGGAATCTCCAATAGAATTATTTTCTTATTTATAATGTTTTTCAAATCCAAAGAAGTCATTTTATGAATACCAATCTGCAAGCATTCCAATAGAGTTTCAAGAGCAGGACTAATTTTGATCTTTGTCTGTTGTAGTCTTCTTTAGACACTAGAACATTTCAAGAGTAGGTAATTTTGTCGGATAAGCCTGGGGATTAATTAAAAATTTTAATTCGAATTTTTTGACGAAGAACTATATGTATAAGTAGGATACATATCAGTGCTGCCGCGAGCTTTTATTCGAATGTACTATTCATTTTAGTAAAATGTAGCGAAATGGGTTAAAAAATCAGGCACTTTATTTAAAGTAAATAACCTCTTAAAACTTTATAAATACCTACTGCAGAACTACTATTATCTAATTGTACTAATCCTAAAAACGAATCTCATACTTTTTTTGGTTTCGGATGAATAATATCTTAACAATATACCCAAACATTTTTTAATAAAATTTAGGGAACGAGTTGTAGGTTTATAGTGAAACATTTTTAAAATTTTAATAGGTTGGAGTAGTGAAACACCACCAACTCAAACCTATTATAATATTAACCATTTTTTAATTGACAAGTCCGTTGTTTCGTCTATGATATTTGAGAAAAATGTTGGGTTGACAAGAGATACAATTTTTTTTAGTAACATATGGTTCTATTTTTTCATTCAGTTTTCGTTCTATCTACTTGCTTTAAGTATATATTGATATATTGAAGCCTATTTTTTTAGGACTGTAATGTATCATAAATGTTACTACTGAAGGAAACAATAAAAGAGTGTGTCTTCTGCTGGAATTATAAATTTTTAATTTATTTAAAACGAGACTATAGTTTCGAGTGCTTTGCCCTCTTCATCAGTCTATTATAATTGATTCACACTATATTTATCTCGTTATAAATAAATTAAAAATTTGTTTTTCCAGCAAAAGACACAATCTTTTATTGTCTCCTTCAATTTATAAAAATTCTGCTACTCTCGGCAAATGTTAGGTACTACCTTTGAGATATTTTATGGATTATAAGTACTAGAAACTGAATTATTTTCATGTTAATGTACTAGTGTACTTTTCAAGCAAAAATGTACTGTAAATAATACATGAACGCTGTAAAGGCTGCACTGACACATATTAGTGGTGGCGACATTTGCTATGTGAGAGTTAACTTTGTCCCATTTCAATGTTTTTTTATTTCATTTTAATCCTTGATTACTTCTAAGAAAAAAAAGATTAAAAATTCATTGAAATGTGAAATTTTTTCCAATTCTACAGGTATAGGCACACGTTGTTCGAATTCAATTTTCATATCCCTATATTAAAACTGAATTCCGAATAGGTAGATTCGATTCCACATGGGTTTTTGATGAATTTTTCAAATTGTTTTTTAAAAACAACTCCAATTCAACTGAATCAGGTATTAAATTATTTTTTATGTATCCAATATTCAAAATATTCGAAAGCAAATTTGCGAGTGTTGCAAACGCCAATGAAACGGCATTCGGGCACGATGTCAATCATAGTTGATATAATTTTAATTGAATTGATGATCGTTCCCAAGATAATAAACGACCTGTGGTCTATGCCACTGGTCTAATAAATTCTCTTTCTCGTTTGCACCTATTGATAAATAATAGGCCTGTGTGTCGGGGTGCTGGTGGAGGGATGGAGGTGGGAATGGGGGTGGAGGCTTCGGTGTCGATCGTGTTCGTTGTGTGATTGTTTTTTGTCGGCCGCATTGCAAAGTGTTTGTGCAAATACGCTGCATGTGCTCGAGTGGATGTTTGTGTGTCCGGTAATCCAGTGCTGATTAAACCGGGCTTAGTGCGTGCCGAGTGAAAGGTCTTAATGACCGGTCGATGAAAAATTCATTTAATGTCCTGTGCATAACTGGATGACGGGTACAAATGCCTGATCCTTGGCAAGCGTCAAAGGGAGCAGGTAATTGCACGCAAATCATGAATATTCCATCCTCATCTGGGATGCACAAGGCAAGACGCGTTGGCCAAAAGCCCCGTCGCCACTTGCTGTCACCCTCGATCAACAGGGAATTTTTTCTAACTTTGATCATTTCATTTGCTGATCCGGCTGGATCGAGAGTATTAAGTGTATTTGTTTGTTTGTTTTTGAATATAGAAAACTAATAATCGAATTGAACAAATATACCGAATTGACATTTTTTTAATAGAATATAGTCCAAAATTCTGAGAATCATAGGAACAGCATTATCGAATTCACTTTTTCTCTTAGAGAATAACAAAAATATCTGGGGCTTTAACTATCAACAGACATATAGATTAGAGTGTTCCTTATTTTGGATATTTTCGAATATATACTCGGACAGAGGCTCATATGGTTCTAAATAAAAAAAAAAAAATCCCCCAAGGTTCAAGTATTTATCTCAATTTTAACCTAGTACTACACAACGATTAAGTTTCCCATCTTAAATAACATGGGGTTTTTGACATTGAGTGATCAATTTTTTTTTCGGCCAAAGTAATGATTCAAAAAAATTGAAACTCTCTAGACTCCTGACTCCTGAAATCATAGTTATCCTTCAGAATTTTTACAGATTATTAACTATTATAATTTTGGAGTTACATCTAGATAAAATACTGCTATATCTTAGAATTAATAAGTTAATTAATTAATTAAAATTATAATAGCTAAAAATCTGTAAAAAATATCTATTATTAAACGGATAAAGTCTACTACTAGTTTCAAATTTTTTGAACCATTACTTTGGGCGGAATAAAAAATTGATAGTTCAACGCCAAAAACCCCATGTTATTTTAGATGAGAAACTTAATCGCTGTGTAGCACAAGGTTAAAATTGGGATAGAGACTTGAAACTTGCGGGATATTTTTTTTTATTTATTTAGAACCATATGAGCCCCTGTCCGCGTAAATATTCGAAAATATCCGAAATAAGGAGCACCCTAATATATTATAGATACTCGAGATTGCATGGGATGTCTACTACCCTTTCTACTAATTGCAAGATTGTGACCAAATAATAGCTTCTTTAAGAGATTCGCAAAAACTTAACATTGTAACAAATATGGATTTTGTGAATTATTTAGTTTTGCCCTTATATACAAGAGTCAGTCTGTATAAACGCTAAACTCCGCTGAGATAGTTGCCATAGTATGATAAAATTTAAGAAGCATTTTTAATGATAAGAATACATGAAGATATAATATTTATAATTCAAGATTGAAGAATAAAAAGAATGATAGAACTTTAAAAATAAATAAAAAAATAAACACTGGCTATATCGGAATGATATTTCGGCTTTAAAATTTCAAAATGAAGAATCGCAAATGCTTTTGCCAATTTGTTTAAGCCTAAGACTTATTAAGACTGGACCACTCTGTTTACATCTTGTTTTAGTCCGGCAATATTCAATCCTTTGACCTAAGTAAGGAATCCATTACATGTGAGATTGAAACCTGACTTGTATTTATTTAAGGTGTTGCACCTTCTTCGTGGATTTTTTACAATCTTGACAATATTTAAAGTTCGGAATAAAGAACATTTAACAAAAAATATGAAAAATATTTATTACCAGGCGATATATGATTATATGTATTAAATAATTCAATGAAAATTCTTACAAAATAAATCATTGAGTCGCTTACGTCAAATTTCACTAACCAAACTTAAACTAAAGTAGTACTTTAATTTAATCTCAAACAAAAATTTAAGGTAAATTATTGAATTAAATTACATTTATTGAAATTAATTAATACAATTTAAGTAAAACTAAATTTAAAATTAATTAAAAGTATTATTGGTGATACAATTTATCTTAAAGGAGTCAGGTTGACCGAGTGGTCAAAGAGCAAGCATTCTAATCAAGAATGGGTCCGACGCACTGCAAATATTTGATCGGCTATAATCTGATTCCTTCAGGCAATGGGAAACCACCCCAATGAAAAATTACAATGGAGAGTTTACTGTAATCGCCGACGCTCGGAATCGAGTATGAAACTTGAAGAAGATATTATCTTAAAAAAAAATTTGAGGTCAATTTAAGTGCTATATTCTTCTTCTTTAAGTGCTATATCAGCTCTCCCTGACGTTTTGGCTCCTCTCCACATATACCTGTGATGAGTGTGTTTAGCTGTTTTTACACAGACCTACTTTTAACGCCGGTTCCGAACGGATAGTTTGGAGAGGTTACTAGGCAATTATACTCTTGATAGGTTGCCATTGTTTTCCAAGAGGAGGCAACTGAAAATATCTGCCGAGACTCGGTCTCGAAACAGCGTATTTCAGACCATAGGCCTGACACTCTAACCACTGACCCACAGTCTCCTCAGTGCTATATTATTTTAAGTTTAATTGGCAATGTCTAACAGTTTGGACAGCCCTGGTATAGCAGAACCATGATAATTTTAATTCAAAGGTAAAAAAAAACTTATTTATAAATATATCAAATTCAAATAAATAAATAAAAATTTAAAGTGGAAATTGAATTTAGAAATTGCGAATTCTTAATAAATAATACATTCACTTTTTCGGAATATTATTAAAAGTGTAGGGGGGGGGGGGGATTAAAACAAATCGATGTTCGGATCGCATCAGCACTGTTTCGTGATCATCCTTTTGTTTTAGAAAAGAGCCAATAAAGCCAAAAGTAAATTTGATAAAAATTGGCGGGCGACTTGTAAAAAAAAAGAATCTGTGAAAAAAGTTTCCCCGATTACAAGGATAATGTATGATGAAGGGAAGGGATGCGTTGATGGTACTGATCTGTTGACACAGGCACACTCCGTGTTCTTTGGCCCGATCAGATCTCGATACAGAGAGTCTGCGGCCCTAAGCAAAATTCGACATCGACACGCACACATTTAATTGGAAAAATCTCTGGGCTAAAAAAGATTTAGAGCTTGAAATTAAAGTCAAATATTAAAAAAGACGAGAGATTGCGGCTGGCCTAAGATTCAATCAGTTAAGCAAAGAATCAGGCATTGTCAACCATTCACTTGCAGCCCTGATCCCATCCAACCTCGCCCAGAGAATTTCAACCAAAGAACTCCATGCTTTCTCGTTAATATTATCGGATTTTTTCCAAAACCAATGAAAAAAGAAAATCATAATCATTAAACCTGTCGTCAGAAACTGCTGATAATAAATATAATTTAATTTGATCATTGGCTATTGGCTAATTAGATAAGATTTGTGATATAATCACAAAAATACAAAGAAAATTCCTTCAAAAACTAATCTCCTAATTCAATCGGTATTTGTAAAAAGGGTATTGTGACATTTTTTTGGTGGAAGGATACCTTTATACCAAGGCCCACATACTGTGTAAACATAGGATTCCATAAATATGTATGATATGCAAGGATCTATAAATAGCTATAGGGCTTGTTTCATTTTGCGTCCAAATCATTAAATAATCCAGGTGGGAATCGAACCATATAACGATGGTTCGGTATCTTATAACTCCCAAAATTTATATACATAATATACCTAAATACCTAATATATGGACCCGAATAATTCAATACCTACATACAGGGTTGGACAAAATATTAATAACACCTGACATACTACATATGGTATATACAAAATATTTATTATGTTCATATTTTTTTGATCACCCCTTTATATATACAGCAGTGGTGGGTGGTGGAATTTCAGCCAGGGGATGCTGTCCACAAAAGAACCCTTCAAATTTTAAAATGTTGTTTTATTTTTCACTCCTTTTTTTAAAATTTATCGATATACGCTGTATTTTTCGTTATTGTTCAAATTTTATTTATTAAATTATATGATTTTCGAATTTTATATTGATTTTTTTATGAAACAGTACGAAAATACTCAATGTTTTTTGAAATTTTAGGGATGAGCAACATCCAAAGCATCCGTGGACCGCACGCCACTGATATACAGGTGTGAACAAAAAAATATGAACATAATAAATATTAAAAAAAGAATTTACATTTTACAGACAAAGTGATCTTAGTGAAAAATTATCTTAATGATAATTATGTTTATATTGTATGTCAGAGTGTTTCATCTCCTTGGGATCGAACCCAAGCGCTAACATTGCTATCCGGGGTGTTAGCTTACCATAGAAATTAATTGCCTCCGACATACAGATGTAAAAAAAGCAAAGAAATTTTACTTCATTCATTTAAGAATTGATTTGAAAAATTCTGCTTTGGCTGAAAAAAGTTTTCAGTGAAGAGCTCTTTTAGTATATTTTAAATATATAGAATTTGAGTATTCTATTTTTTGAAAATTAGATGGAAAGTTTTTCAAAAAGACAACTATTGGGAAAAGCTAGTATTTTAATTAAAAATAATTTACATTTTTAGGAACAATGTGATCTTAGTGAAAATAAATATTGTGTATAATTCAGGTGTTCATATTATTTTGTCCAACCCCTGTATATTAGAACACATATTCTTCAGTTCTTTTTATTTTCAAAAAACACTTCTACAAAAACTAACTTCTCTCAGCACTTTTAAAATTCCTTGAGAAAATATATTTATAATACTATTTCAAAAACCATGAAAATTGAGAATTTATTAAATCGTTTAGCAATGATAGATCCGTAGAATAGAATGCCTTCGTGAGCATTTGAATGAAACTTTTAAGAAAAGAAAGCTCAAATATTTGGTGGGTGATATCAGAATGACAATTTTAGATTATTACAAATAATCGTTAAGGAAAGTTTTCAGAAAGGAGAGGGTTCTGAATGCCTAGAATATCTTAGATTACACATCTTGGAAAGCGGTTTCGTATCACTTATGCACGGAGATATTTCGTGTTGTAAATAAATAAGGTACGCATCTCCATGGTGAGTGACAAAAGATAATTATATGGTCCTTCAATCACATTTTATATAGCCAAAATTATTGTTTCTCATTTTTTTTATTTTCAATTCACAAAGCAAAACCGAAAAGACCCAGACTATGTATCTACGTATAAATAACCAAAAAGTGTTTGAAAAAATGTAGATATTGTTTTAGGAATCGGCTATTTGCTTCATTTGAAAGTACATGTTTGCTCTGCAATGAAAATTTCATTGAATTAAAAAATATTCAACATTATTCTTATTGTTTTTCATTCATAAACCAATAAAATTGGGCCAACCGCTTGCTTTATTTATTAATAATATTTTTTTCAAGTCATACCTTGCGGAACACCGCAGCGTTATCATTAATTCTTATTGATTTAGCTAGAATCATGGGTATATTATTTATACTAAATTCAAGAAAAATTATTATTTCTTTTTGTAGCCAGAATTAAATAAAATTGAATAAAAGTTGTATAATGTATAATTGTATATACTTTATATACCTACAGTGATTAGGGCGGGAGCTGGTTGATTAACATTTATATTTGATCCTTACTGCAACAGAAATCGTCCTTTTTACCTAAATTTAAAATTAAGAGTAATATGTATTAATTTAACACCTTTAACATTTATTTCAATTTTATTTAAGTTTGACTGTAAAAGAAATCATACTTTTTTATTGAATTAAATTTATTAACTGAGTCAAAATCTTTTTTCATCACCTGATAGCGCTCGCTCTACAAGATGTCTTCTGGACCCCAAGATATTTTCAAGACATCTTAAGTTAATAAGAGCTTAATAAGACATTTTTAAGATCGCGTGTGCTATCTGTGCATTTTTAATTAATTATTGTTTATTTATTCACAAATACGCGATTCATAGACATCTCTTATGTTTAATCAACCTATTGTGTTTATTGAATATTTCTTTTTGTCGCGAGTAGCAGCATATAAATTGAAGGAGACAATAAACTTACATACATTAATTCCTGTGAATCAATTGTAATATGACTGATGAAGAGGGCAAAGCTCGAAACTATAGTCTCATTTTAAATAAATTAAAAATTATAATTCTAGCAGAAGACTTTATTGTCTCCTTCAATTTATTATATTTATATTTACCGGCCTGTTAATAATTAGTTTAATTAGTATCTAAATGATTTTCTCAACGTTGAGACCTTAGGTCGTTTTTTTGTCCTTAAAACTGGTTAATAATATTTGTTTCATAAAAATGTTAAAGTCGTTTTCGAGACAGATTATACAGGGTGCCCACAGAGGGGGAAGGGGGGTTAAAACGAAGAGTTCGTAATTAAAATTTTTTGGGGAGGGGGGTTTGAAAATTGTAGCATTTTTAGCATTAGTATATGCTTAAAATAAAGCGGTCAAGTCTTATAACTTCAAAAAAAGGTAATAAAAAAAGCTCTTCTAATTGGTTAGAACTAAATAAAATGGAGGGGCGTTACTTTTCATGAAACTTAGGGTGGGAAACTTGGATTATAATAATATTATAATAACAATTTAGGATATAACCTGTAAATTAATATACGAATAAATGGACAATTTTTGACCGTTTAATAAGATTAGATAATTAAATAGAGAGATAGATAGATAGACAGATAAATAGATACATAAATAAATAGAAAGATTGATAGAAAATATTAATTTTTATTTGTTTTGAAATTTCGTTTTGATTTTTCAAATGAAATTTTATTATTTTATATTATTTTTAAATTCACCAGCAACCCAAACAATAGACGTGTTTTTAAGAAAAGCGACACAATTTTTAAGGTAGGTACCAAGCTAAAAGTCCTTAGAGGAGGAGATTCGTCAATTTCAAAGATTGTCGATTGAATAAATTCTTCATTTTATTTGTATTTGTGATAAATCGGTGCGTCGGCGCTCCTCTTATTTTGATTTCTTTATTTTGTTGACATCCTAAACGAATAAAGTCTTTCTTCAGATAGACGATCAATCACTAGTGATGGTGGCACCGAGAGGACCTGGACCATTAGAAGCTCATAACCTGAAGTCCAAAGGCTCTCCCTTCACAGCGAGGGAGGATCTTCGGCATGCCTTCGAATTGAGATTAATGGATCGAAACCGATTTCGTTTGAAAGTCAAAATCTTTCCAAATATACACCGAGCTTTCTCCTTTTCAGATTCCTTTTATATAAATATATAAATTATATACATATATACGTATATAGTATATACTGATTAGCATAATGGACTAGGCAATTTGAAAGTTATATGCCCAAGCTCAGCCAAGGGAAGGAATATTGCATTTTTTATTGTATGATTTTTGGACTCTCTGTTGTAAAATCAACGCGAGTAGAATTTTATATTTCTAATCTAATATTCAGAGAGTCTGTAAGTTTTAAACGAATAGAGGCTTATCTTCTCAATTTGACAATGTAGATATATATAATATGTAAAATATAAAGATCAAAATATATATTTATTCAAAATTTCTATTTATATAAATTTAGGTTAAAGAAAAAATTTCAAATAAATTTTGATTAAATTTTCTCTTTTGTTTTAAATCTACATTGAGAAGAGATCCATTTGAACTGGAAACATTATTATTTCGACGGATAAAGAAAATTAACACTTTTAAAAAGTTAAATTTATATATGAATTATTTGTTAAAAAATATTTTTATTTAATACAGGTAAATAAAATAGACTTACTGTCCCGAAGGCAGCTTAGCCCTAATCATCAGTAAAAGGATGAGGAATAACTTTATTAGAAACGATTTAAAAGATAAAATCTTGGTTCTGATTCAATGAATGTTTCACTCTTTTAATGGTGCATTTAATTTTTATTGTATTATGCTATTAATATAAATACAGAGTGAAGAAATAAAAGAGGAATTGGCCTTAGATATAATAATTTGAATAAATAATTATAGATCTGCCACTAGAGTAAAGCCGATTATATTTCATCAGTCTTTCGATGATACGTTGATCTGAAACGCACCATATTGGTGTGTGGATTTTGTCACGAACTATTTTGAAGGGGACATAAATATTTTTAAATATTTTTTCAATTAATATATCAATTATTATTTAATATACGAGCTTCGAGGGCGTGCCTTCGGCACGCCTCGAAGCTCGGCCCTCCGGGCTAGTGCCCTGGCGGGCGGCGTCTCTGTCCAAAAATTTTATTCCTCCTAAAAAAACCACACTCCAAATGTATACCTGTAAACTCCCGAAAATACATAGTCTCTTAAAAGTTTCGTCTCATTTTCGTCCTGACACAGCTACAGAAATGAGGCTCTAGGTATGAATCTGGAAGTATTTTTTTTTATAATCTACAGCATTGTGATATTTATTGTGTGGAAATAGATTTATTTAAATAAGTGGGATCGTGTGAGGAAGAGAATTATATTATATCATTTTTTATAAATTTGGGATCGATAATCGATATAAGGGCTTCAAATATTTAAAAGAGATCAGGTGTTTGTATGACAGGCTGCTCAGTATTGCCATTGAAACTCATATGGGCATGCGTGTCTTAAGTCGTTCAATTTTGTAAAAATAAAAAATAAGAATAACAAAATTTAGATTTTTAAAAAATTATAAAAAAGTGGCAAATTATTAAAAATAAACAAATAATATATAAAATATAAATCAAATAAGATGATTGATTTCTTTTTCTGGGCGCAAAGAAAAGCGAATTGAATATTTAATTTTTGAGTGGTGATGGGGGGGGGGGGGAATAATTATCAATATATTTAATGTTTCTTAATTTAAAATCAATTGGAGTCTTTCATTTCAAAATTTGAGTCCAAATTACGATTATATTTCAAATTTGCAACAAATATTCCGACGGCGCACCCTGACGGCAACATTACGTCAGCGTTGCGGCAAATTAATCCAGGAAAATATATATAGTATTAATTGGAAAAATATATTAAAAATTCATTATTTCTTACAGAAATATATAAATTCAGATATTATTATTACTTAATATCTGACAAAAATCACCTGCATTCAATTCGCGAGTGAATCAAATATAGGAAACTCATGATTAAATATTTTATGTACAGTATTGCATGAATTATTTGATCATAGCTCTAATAATATGTAAAAAAAGATCTAAAATCTCTTTGTAGGTGTATCTAGCAGTGGAGTGTGGTCCATAGATGCTGTGGATGCGCCGCATCCCTAAAATTTAAAACATTCAGAGTATTTTCATAAATTCAGGAGGGACTTTAAATTTTCAAATTATTATCCGTTATTTCAAATATTTCTATAAAAACATTTTTTGTATTGAAAAGTACTTATCTTGATTCTCGAAATGAAATAAAAATGTTTCAAGTTTCACGGGGCAATTAAAATGAATGATTTTTCCGAAAAGGGTGCAGATAGAAGGTTTGAAATCCCTGCCTGATATATCTTCAAGTTCAAACAGGTCAAAGACAAGTCCAGGCGAGTATTATTCGAATAAAAATTGTTCTCGTTGAGGAAATAAGTAATAATTCAAAAAAGGAATAAATAAAGATGATTTGAGAATTTTTGGAATAATCCATTTTTAAGAACTCTCATTATATAAAATCGGAAATAACTAAGAGTGCTATAGAGAAGCCATATAGCTTGCTTTTATAACAATAGAATTGGGAGAAGGAAGATGGTCGATTTCCATCTCAGGGACTGTGGAGTTTAAGTCACAAGATTTAATTTCCTCACTACCCTCCACTCACACAAAGCAGTATCGGTTTGGGGCGTAAGTCCCAAAATATATTTTAAAAAAATCTAGTATTAAATTTGAAAAATAGAGAAAATTATGCCGTATTCGATGAAATTTGCAAAAAACAAGCGAAGATTTAAATAAAATTTCAAATAAAATAATTTTTAAGAAAAAAATAAAAACCGACTTCAAAAAATTAAATGCAACAAATAAAATACACTAAAAGGTATAAAATAATTATTATCTTATTTAGTTACAACTAAACGACGAAATATTAACATGAAATTACTTTTTGAAGTCGGTGCCAAACAAACTATACCTATAAGCGAGCATACCCTCCAAACGTACTAAGTAAGATCCGTCGAGTGCGATTCATAAAAGGTATATATTTGGCACCAACTTCAAAAGTAATTTCATGTTAATATTTCGTCGTTTAGTTGTAACTAAATAAGATAATATTATTTTATACCTTTTAGTGTATTTTATTTGTTGCATTTAATTTTTGAAGTCGGTTTTTATTTATTTCTTAAAAATTATTTTATTTTTCTCTTTTTAGTGATGTTATTAATAGTGATCATATCATCAGAACTTGATCAAATTAATATGGCACCATCCCCAAGACACCCCCTATCGGATAAAAAAAGAACCATCGAAATCGGTTCATAAACAAAGAGGTTAGGTCTAAACAAACCTAATAAAAAGGTCTAATACCTATGAAAAAAAAACGAAAAAAAAATGGGACCAATCGGAAGCTAGACTGGACCCAATGCAAAAAAAAATTTCAAAATCGGTTGAGAATTGGCGGAGATATGAGGTAACATAGGCACAAAAAAAAAAAAAAAAAAAAAAAAAAAAAAAAAATTCAATCGAATAGAGAACCTCCTCCTTTTTTGAAGTCGGTTAAAAATGTAGGATACTCTTTTGGACAGCAACCCCTGGTTGAAAAGTCACCAACGGCCACTGGTATCTAGTAATTTTGAAAATTTACAATATCGATAGATATGAGAGTCTCACTTTTGTTAAGTTAATCGAATAAGAATGAAGAACATCAGAGCAACATTCTGATGAAATCTCCAGTTTAAGATCAGATAGATTTTTATTGTAAATTGTATATTTGATAATTTAAATAGATAATTTGTTTATCAATAATTCTTACTGTCTTAAGCATAGTGGGTAGATATGTATAAAGATGAATAAATAAAATTTGAAAGTTTATAATAGGAAAATAAGGACAAGTTTTTATGTGTGACTTTTTTATTTATCAGCCAACGTTTCGTCGACTTTGCCGACTTCTCAGGGCTTCAAATAGTCATGCCACACATTTGTCTAAATTTTCTTTTTCTTCGTTACCATTGAAGACCATCAGAAACACCAATTTCAAAAAATATTTGGCACATTCACTTAAACAATTTTTTACTTCTTTTCTTTATATTAATAATTACCCTAGACGCTTAGACAAAACAGAAATACATAGAATAAGGCAACACTGTTTTTTAAAACAATAAAAAGAAGGATACTATTCTATTGTTTAATTGAAAAGTTTTTGTTTTGCCGAGAGTAGCAGAGTTGTTGATTCACAAAGAGAAACAAAGAGGTTGTCCTCTGCTTGATGCAAATAAACATATACACATATATCTCAAGATGATATATCTGTATATATTATTTATTTGTTTGAGACTATAGTTTCGAAGACTTGGTCTTCATCATCAGTCTTTCTTCAATTATAAATGTTTTTCATGGAGTCAATATCATATGGATATTGAAAACTTGGTGTTCTTTCGTCACTGCTGGAGGGCTAGGAACTAATAAAGACACTCTATCTGGGCTCACATATCATCTTGAGATATATGTGTATATGTTTATTTGCATCAAGCAGAGGACAACCTCTTTGTTTCTCTTTGTATTCTATTGTTGCCTCATTCTATGTATTTCTGTTTTGTCTAGTGTAATTATTAATATAAAGAATAGCAGGAAAAATTACTTATGTGCCAAATATTTTTTGGAATTTATGTTTCTGATGGTCTTCAATGGTATAGATCAGAGGTGGCCATAACGTGGCTCGCGAGCCGCATGCGGCTCTTCAGTCAATCTCGTGCGGCTCTTGAACCCTCTTGAATAATACTGATTTTAAAAAGTACAGGGTGTGGCATAAAGATCTACCACATTTTGAAGAGGTATAAAAAAATGAAAAAATTTAACTAGAAAAAAAAAATTGAATATATTTTTGAAAAAAAACATAAAATAATCTTTTTTAAATGTTTTTTAAACATTATATCAGACTAAAAAAAAGTGTGTGTGGGGTGGGGGGGGGTCAAAAATGAAAATTCTAGCCCTTTCGACCAAACTCAACCAAATTTTGTATACATATTCTGTGGACCACCAGGAGGCCAGAAATGCAAAAACTAACCACCCAAAATGGGAGGAGGCTCAAAAATGAAAATTCTAGCTTTTTCGACCAAATTATGTATACAAAATTTGGTTAGTTTTTGCATTTCTAGCCTTCTGGGGATCCACAGAATATGTATACAAAATTTGGTTGAGTTTGGTCGAAAGGACTAGAATTTTTTTTACCCCCGCCCCCTTTTTCTTTGATAATGTTTAAAATACATTTTAAAAAAATTTCATTTATTTTCTTTTCAAAAATATATTTAGTTTTTTTCTAGTTAAATTTTTTCATTTTTTTATATCTCTTCAAAATGTGGTAGATCTTTATGCCCCCACACTGTATAATAATTAAATTTAAAAAATAATAATACAAAAATTAAATTAATTTGTAATTTGTAATGTTATAATTAAGTAGAACAAAAAATAAATGTTACTTCATTTATATTTTATAAAATAAAAAATGTGTCTTTTTTAAATAAAACATGAATCTCCAAACAATCTGGCTCGCTTTGAAACAGTTTTATAAATTTGCACCCCAAAGTTAAGGTTAGTGGCCACCTCCTGGTATAGATGATAAAAAGAAATTTAGACGAATGTGTGGCTTGACTATTTGAAGCCCTGAAGAAGTCGGGAAAGTCAACGAAACGTTGGGTGATAAATAAAAAATGCAGACATAAAAACATTTCCTTATTTTCCAATTTTAAACTTTCAAATTAATACAAATTATGGACAGAAATGATAATAATAATAAATTATTAAATTTCTTAAAAAAAGAATTTGTGTACTCTATGAAAAAGAGAGTACCGATTTAATTTGAAGAAAATCTGCTCTATTTCCATGTATTTATTTATTTGCCAGTCAAGTTAAAGGATTTGAACAGATTAAGTTTATTAGATGGGAGCTTAGGTGGAGTGGTGGGCTGTAGCGCAGTTCTCCCCACCTGGGTAATCAAACATTGATTACCTTGGAAGCACCGCGATGCCGGCTGGCTTTGCCACTTCTGGTAAAAACCCAACGAAGAAACACTTATCTGGAGGCAAGAAAAATGATATGAACACCATCTAAAATCTAAACGGAATTAAATTGGCTTTCTTTCCAGGATTTAACTTGAACAATAGTTTTGTAAGAGCGAGGAGAGAGAGGGCAAGAGGGCTTGCTTTGTGCGGCTGCCTATTGTAAAAGCAATCTAATATCGGTGTTAATTTCGCGGCTGGGGGCTCAGCCCCGGGCCCATTCAAGGGGCGACGATGTGTTTTGACGCGTTGATCCGGCTTTATTAAGACGACCCTGCAGTGGGGAGCAATGAAGGATGACCCTGCGCCTATGTATATGTGCGTGATTCAGGACATGGATTAAACCCTGTTGCTGATCAGCATTGGAAAAGCCATTCAGCTTCCTCGCTGTATAAATTTAGCAAGTTGCTGCCTGTGATTCATAAACGACCAGCTAGACAGACTGGGTGAAACGAATTCGTGCACATGATCACTTTGTGTAGGGGGTGGGGGGGGGGTGCAAAGGATGATACATCGAGGGAATCGAAACACCAGCCCACCTCACGCCCCATGTTAGAAGAAACAATGCTGGTTTTTAATTTACCATACGGACATGGAGTATTGTAATTATGTAGGAAAAATTAATGTTTTTGCTTTGTTTTTTTTTAGAAAAATTTCATAAAACAACTAATGATATAAGCAAATATGATACCTAAGTCATTTCATGGCGTTTTCGGTACAATAAAGGTTTAAGAAAAAATAATATTTAAAAAATATAAGTTAAAAGAATCTAAATTTAAGATCAAAATTCAAAGATTTTTAGTAGAAAATAATTTTATATTGCTTATCAGAGGGATTCATCCCGTAAGGAGTACAAAAAATTTCGGTAAAAGCGAAGATCAGTTGCCTTCTGACAAAACAACATGGCAGTCATGAGTAAAACAAAAGCTCAGATGCCCCCTGTCAAAAAAACAATATCTTTAATCTAGGCGCTATCTAGAAGAAAAAATTCAAATATGTGAAAGTCCTTGCTGGTTTGGTTAAATATATTCAGTTCGGCTTGGTTCTTTGGTTCTTATTCGGTTCGCTAACGCCAACGTAACTGGCTAAAAACCAGCCCAAAATGAAGGTATACGAACCGAAGAACCGAGCCGAACTGAATATAACTTAACCGAACCTTACAAGGTTTGTTTGGGAACGCATTTTTTATCTAATCGAACCGAGATCATAAACCGAATCTATTCAAGTTGTTTTTTGACAGAGGGGACTGATCTTAGCTTTAGCCTTATTTTCTACTAAAATCTTTCAATTTTCACCATAAATTTAGATTCTTTCTTAATATATGTAGGTATATTGGTTTATACTGTCGAGTTGATTTTTGAAAAAAAAATTTCCATCTATTTTTCAAAAAGAGATGCTCAATTTTTTTGATTTATTATATACTTAAATTAATTTGATAAAACGTCAACTTTTTATTTAAACGAAATTTCAAATTTAATTGTTTTAATTCAACTTTCCTTCAATCCACTGAGAAATTATTTAATTTTATAAAGTCAGAACTTTGAGTGGTAAATTTTTCGGGTGGAAGTAATCAATTACATTTGATAATAACAATTTTTTTAATATATTCTTTATAGTCGTTGAGAGACGTTTTGATAACGATGTGCTATCATAAGTCTCACAGACAATCTTTACACCTACAGCTCACAACAACCCCAAAGCAACTTTACAAAAAATAATTTGTTCTACCAGCAAACAAAATACATTCATCGTTGTAGAAACGTTTCTCAATTACAATAAAGTTTATATTTTTAAAAAAATTGATATTATCAAGTATAATTGATTAACCCCAACTTATCATAGAGAAATTTACCACTCAAAGTTCTGACTATATAAATTTAATTGTTTTAATTCAACTTTTTTATTGATTTATATTAAATGAATAAAATTTAATTTAATTGAAATCGTAACACATATACTATCTACTTTAAAACCCCTTTTAAAACTTATAGATATATCTTTATTATAATATCGTAGTCTTAAAAAATATCATTTTTTTCGCTATTGGGGAGAAGCCATTTTTACATATGATTGTTTTTTTCATTTCTATCTGTCTGTGTAAAAAATTCATTCTAATGCCGAAATGTTTGTACTTTTAAAACAATTAGCTATTCAGACTGTCTTTCTACTTTCTGAAGTTTCAGCTAAAAAATGTTGAAAATCAGAAAAATCAAAACTTTATTAAAGAGCACATGAAATTGAAGAGTTGGCGTTAAAATTTGAAAGGCATGCAAATATTACTAAGTTTGTCCTGTAGGCCAATTTTTAGATTTCTATCTCAAACATTCAAACAGTTTGCTGACAAAAAATTACCATATCACCAGAATTTTCAGAGAGGGTACCAAGTCTTGAAAAAAGAAGGTAGGTTTCACTTTTTCTTTCGATTTCTGAAGATTTTAGAAAAAAATTGTCTCCATATTTATTAATGAATTACATAAAATATAATTCATTGATATAATATAAAAATAAGTTTTCGTGTGAGCCCATATATAAATATCTATAAAATAAATCTTTATTTCAGATTCGAAACCCCCCAATAAATCTAATATCGATTAAAATATATGAGTATAAAACCACTAAATAATATCAAACAAATAACATTTCGCAGGGAAATTTAATAAAAATCACAACATGTGATATTGGCATTTCCACGACTTTCACTTACAACCCCTTTCTTTGTTTAATAATATCCTCTTAAAATTTCTCTTCGAATTCTTCTCCTTTAATTCTGGTGATGTTAGTTTTTTATCCTTTTCTCAAAAAGGACTCTTTTTAATCTATTTATCAAATATTATTTATTCTTTGGTGTGAATATATATTTTAACACGCCTAATTAACTTCCCTTTCTGGATTGTAATTGAAATAAAAATCAATGTGCATACAAAGAAATAAATTTTAGGGCAATTTTTTTGGGGAGGGGGAAGCTCGTTTTTATTTTCGTTACGATTTCCATCTTTAAGGCTCTCAAAAACTTTCAGTTCGAAATGATTTAATTAAATTTAATTAAATTTTATTGGAGTAAGAAGATATCAAAGTGTAGATACCCTGAGAAATGTAAAACTTGTACTTTTATATACCTACTATACTAATTTTCTAGTATAGATTTACCATAATATTTTTTTCTCAAACCCAGAGTTTATTCGAAATAAAAAAATGACTTTATTAATAATTACTAGGGCGGCTCTAGTGTAGCGAGTCTTGAAAAAGTTTTCACTTTTTTTATTATTTAATGTGCAGGTGAGCGATTCATTCATTAGAATCTAATCGATGAAAATAAATACAAAGAGCGCGGATTCAATCAACTCTCTTTCTTTAGAGCTAAGATGTATTGCAAGGATGCCTGAAACAGGCCTGGACTTGTAAGACAAGTTAAAACCTGTTTCAGACTATTAGAGATGAATTTCTAAATTTCTATTATTCTAGGAATGGCCTTTTGTGCTCGGACCAAAATGGTACCTATAC
This sequence comes from Forficula auricularia, assembly GCA_024734495.1. Lineage (NCBI taxonomy): Eukaryota > Metazoa > Arthropoda > Insecta > Dermaptera > Forficulidae > Forficula > Forficula auricularia. The sequence continues at coordinate 223,516 of JALMQS010000192.1, forward strand.
TCGTTATAGAGAGAGAGAATATTTATTTCCACTTCATTAAAATTCATACAAAAATGTACAAAAGAAATTACTTGATGCGGGTCTAACTAGCAAGCGTACAGAGTCTTGAAAAAGTTTTTACTTTTTCTTCTAATTCTTTGTATTTTTAATCGCGTCGAGAAACTCACCAAAATTTAGTTCACAATTAACTTAATAATGCTTAATAATGTTTTCCAAAAAACCGGGACAAAATGACAAACTGACCGAGACACCTGAACCATACTTTCAAACAGGGATGGTCCCGATCAAACCGAGGGGTATGACAAGTTAATACTAATATATATTATAAGTGAAAGAAAAGATAGTGGAAAACAGTTCAAGACTTTTCGACAGATTTCTTAACAACTTTTAAAGATACATCTCATAAATACGAGTAGTAATTAATATATATAATAAAATGAAAAAATACTTCCGCTTTCTCAATGAGGTATAAAAAATTAATTTTGATTGCTTGAGTTATTAGTTAAGGAAACATTTTTACTCTCGTTTTTACCTATTTTAATTGAGATTTAATAGTTGGCTTAGTACCTAATATTCTTTAATTTTTCGGGCAATAAATTAAAGTTTGGTTTGGTCATAAAATGCTTTTGACAAATTTTAATGATATTCTGGAATTGTATTTTTATTTTTATTTTTATTTTAATATATAAATATGTGTAGATATATGTAGGCGAGGGGTGAACCGCGACCTAATATCGTGTACACCTATTTCCACTTTTAACTTTCATTTCCAAGTAGAAGACAATAGATGAAGGAACATTGTCTAATGAATTCCAAAATAATTCCTAATAATTCCAAAGACGTGTCTACCTAAGTCCAATAGCGGTTCACCCCTCTTAGGTAGGTATGTATATTATAATTGTATTTTTCTTTATTTGCACTTTAAGAATCGTTATTATTATTTTTATTTTAATTCTAATCTTTTTATGTAAACACATGATTGTAACTTCGAAGAGGCTAATGGAGCTAATAATCCCTGGCCCGCTAGTAAAACTATCTATCAATTTATCTATCTAGGCCCTAGCCAAAAAAATTAGTTAGCTAATAAAACAATTTAGAATAATCACCTTCATGTAAATAGTATTTTTCTTTATTAATTACATACCTACAAAAATATAAATACAATTTTAATTAAACTCCATTTGAGGGGTTAGGAGAGTAGGAATATTCTCCTGGGACTAGGAGACATGACCTGTCTGCTGTCCAGATTCCTTTTGTACCACAGTATTATTTTTATTAAATTTTTATTGTACGTTTTATTTATATTCTGTAAAATGTTTACCTCAACATTTTATTTTATTTTTTTTTTTTTGGGGGGGGGGTTAACACCCTAGCCCATTCCCCTCTGACTACAGTCAGGTATCTAGGTTTTCTGAGATGGAATAGTGAAGAATTTTTTTTTTCGAATTTTGAGAAATTGACTTGTTCCATTAAGAAATTTAATTCACACACCATATAATGTCTTAAATAATGAGAACAACCCAATCACCAAAGAATCAAATCTGCAATGAGAACAATTATTTAAAACTTCTTGGGACGGGTTTTTAAACTATTGACAAAGAAAGTCGATCCAATGGGAAGGAATACATGCATTACTGACTTAGCTTCAATCTCTATATTTTCAATGTGAACTTTTATACGCCTATAAAACCCTGCAAAATAAATCTTCAAGGTTTCTCCCTGACGTGTGTACAATTATAATATATTAAAGAGAATATTGAATAAATTACTCTCAACTAGGTTACATATAAGGCAAATTCAATTGTATATTTATATGCAGATAAAACAGTTCGCTTATGTGTAGTTGGGATTGCCTTCAGAGCACCCTTATTGTATAGTAAGCGGGTGATCAAGACCTCCATTTGAAGGGTACATAAAAATTAGGGAGAGAAAAACCAACCAAAAGATAATGACAAAAATACTACAACATATTCACATGGCTGATAAAAGTAATTCTGTACTAATGTGTTTTATTAATTTACCAGATTATGTGAATTTAAAATACATGGTTAAATAAAATTTTTAACCGACATATAATCGATGTTTTGTTCATGTGATCAATTTTAATGAGGATATATTATGTATATTGGTTAATAAACATATGGCCCGGTGACATAATTATTTGTATAAAATCATACATATGAGATTTGAAAGATTTGTTAATTTAATAAACCATATTATATTGTGTATATGTTTACTAATTCATTATTTTGTTTAAAAAATAATATAATATATTATAAGACGCAAAGTTTCCAAGATAATTCTGAATGTCATGTTTCTAATTAAGTGAAAATACAACTATTTTATTGTAATTGTACATAAAATTCATATTAAAAAGAAAAAATGTTGGCTAGAACTGTAATCTGATAAAAAATAATGGTTTGAATAATGATGTTTATATGTCAAAGAGAAAAAGGTATGTTAGAAAATGTGCGTAGCTAGATGGGAATTGTTTGTAGGCAGAAATAAAAATATAAAGGGTTGAATACAGGGCACAAAGAGTCATTTTAAGGGTTCTGTACCACGACAATACCGGAACCATTACTTTCTATGTTTATTTGTCACAGTATTATAGCTCTTTAACTAAAAAAAGTAAAAAACTTGAAAGTTAGGAGTTATATGTATTCATTTTACCGGAAATAAAAATCTTCTTAAAATTTTAATGTAATAATTATTTTGAGAAGGGTCAAATTTTATGTGGGGTCCCAAATAAAAAATATTTTTTCATTATAAAGAGTGAGGTATCCCTGTGAAGATCTTTTTAAATGGAATTATGTTTAATTTTTTTTTAATCTATATTTCGATTTAAAATATATGGGATAGCTCCAAATTAGTGATTTTTAGATGTTTTTGTACTAGTTCAAATACTTAAATTTAAAAATTCCACAAATTCCCTCATAATTTGTGACTTACTGCTGTAAAATAAGAACTAAGCATCATGCACCCAAAAACACACATACACACACATTCACACACATACCAACAACTAAAAATGGTTTATTCAAAGTAAGGTAAATGCTCCAGTAGTGGCCTGTGCCTGTAGTGGGCCAGATGCAAGAAAAGTGCAAAAATTAGCTTATTCAATTTCGAAAGATAGCGCTATATATAGCCTATGGCCTGAGCTATATTTAGTTCAATTTTTCAAAGTTGGATAAGCTCATTTTTGCACTTTTCTTGCATCTGGGCCACTACAGGTACATGCCCACTACTGGAGCGTTTACCGTAAGGGACCTCAAAATGTGTATTTCTCATAGGGTGTGCCTTCACTTGTCAGAAAATTTTAATCTCGATGCGGATAATCCTTTTTGAAGTCGATTAAAAATAGCTAATTTATTACATGATCTACCATTGAAAAGTGTGAATGTGGATGTTTTATGGATTTCATCCCATGATGCTGATTACTGATATGGAGGCAAAGAAGGTCTAAATAAGCGGTAGTCAACCTCGTCCCTACCGCCAAACTAGTGAGTATTTTTTATATTTTGAAAAGAAATGTTTAAATTTTAAGCGCCTGCTGATGCAACCAGTTAAGCAGAATGTTCTATTCGAATGCATACCCTACAGTTCACAGGCGCCGCTGAATCTTAGGTCCAAAATCCTAAATAAAATCGCTAACGTGGATTTGTTGCTTTTTTGAAGGCTGAAGGGCCAAATGTTTTATGTATTCATTATGTGGTACACAGGCAACATCTTGTTGGAAAATATTTAGGTGAAAGTTTCCATTCAGCATTAAGTATAATAATTCGAGCTGTAAATAAGATCAAATCCAAAGCCAAAATTATAGTCTTTTAACAGCTGTGCCAGGATAATAATGAAGATTTTATAAAGTTACTTTTGCATACAGAAGTTCGGTGGCTGTCAAAGGGTACATTTTTGAATCGTTTTCTAGCATTGTGTGATAGTGTCATACAATTTATTGAAAATAATAATGAGACCTATCTCTGCGAACAATGCTGATCCAATGTGCCAAGAAGTTAGAAATTTAATATGATGATGAAAGTAAACACAATTTCGATAATCGTGGATATGAAAACCTATGGCAAAATAAAACAATGCCTATCTCATATCCAAATATGTGAAAACTGATATTCAATTTATTGAATTCCCTACTTTAATATCTCATAGAATCAGGCTTTAGTGCTGTTAATCATATAATGACCAAAGAAAGGAACCGTCTGAATATTTTAGAAAAAGAAGACCTTCGTTTATTCCTTACCAAAATATAACCAGATATCCAATATTTAACTTAGGAGCATCCGTCTCAGCGATCTCATTAAAAATTTCATTATTTAAATGTAATTATAATAGACTTCATTCATACTTCTATATATGCCAAGTATTAATAAATTAATATAAAGATAAATTTAATACATATTTTTTACTAATTTATTATTATATGCTATAACTCCACTTTATAAATTGTTTAATAAAGTAAGATTACTTCCTACTTTATAAATCATCAATACTGTAGAACAGGGGGGCGGTAAGAAAATTTTACTAGCAAAAGTGGGGGGTAGGTATGAAAAGGACCACTACCTCTGGTCTATATACATGAATTGAGATAAATGACAAGCTCATATGGACTGATTTTTTAACAAAGTCATTATAGGCCGTTGTATGTCGCAAAGTAAATGCTTTTTACCAGTAACACAGGGTAGATGGTAAATGGAGGGACTAGGGTGGCCAATCAGATGACAGGCACTTAAAGTTCCTGTCATCTGATTGGCCATCCCAGCCCCTCCATTTACCATCTACCCTTGGTTAGTGGTAAAAAGCATTTACTTTGAGACATACAACCGGCCCTAAGTGAAGCAAAAAATAGTTGGCGAATTCTTTGGAACAAAAGGAAGAACGCCGTCCCAAAGCCAAAATAAATTAAAAAAAAAATGTTTATAAAATTGTTTATCAATAGGAGTAATTATTTTAGTGGTCAAAAATGTGGAAATGTGGGAAGGAAAGGAGAGAAAAGTATGTGAAGTGTATAAACTTCACCTCAATATTCTAAACCAATATTTGGAATTCAAAAAAAAGCTGCTGACGCAGTTACCAGTAAGTATTTTAATGGACTTTGTGAAAAAAAGAACAACTTTTACCGCCCCCTTTAGCCCATCTATTTATTGAATATCCATTCGAGGGGTGGAAATATAAATAGCATTCCGATCAGGGAAATTTAGTTGAGTTCAATTATCGTTATCAATTAATGGGTGGATTAGTGGAACCGGTTATTTTGGTTTCCGTGCCTCCGATTGTTTTCTTTCGGATCAACTGAATTGATAGAAATGAGGAGGAAATCAGAGAGAATGCTAGCGACGAAATAGATTTACTGTTGGTGAGAAATCGATGATAAAAAAAATGATATTTACCTTTATTCTAAAATGTATTTAATTTTATGGTTAAATAATCTACAGTGTAAATAGAAAAATAATTGTAATCTCCTATTAATAACTTTAGAAGAAAATAATTAGAATGATTTTGAGCTGTTAAATTAGAAAAATTGGTTAGAAATAATCAATAGAGACGTTTCAGCTGGAACGAAACGATTAGACATTTTTAATATATGTTATTTTTTATTAGAATACACCTAGTTAAAATTTACTGTTTTATTCAAGCAGATTCTGATTTTGAAATATATTTCACATATGATTATAGAATTAATCAGAACATATTTTCTTTAAGAGTGGTCCAATCCGAAAAAATCTTACAATCAATCATCAAGATAGACACCAAATTCTTAAAAATATAATGTAAATAAATAAATAAATTTTTATTCCTCGACCTGCTTAGAGTCACAAGTCCTCGGTGGCCAGGTCCTCCAAACATCAATATAATCTAACTACAGCAAATTAACAAATATCAATACAAATCAACAAAAAGAAAAAAATAGAAATGCAGGTAGTTATGCTCATCAACAAATAACATGACCATAGATTTCCATCAAAAGACAAAATGTAATTTAAAAATTTCGCGCAAAAACCCGATACCAGGAGCAAATGACGCATTAGCCATCCCAGCATTTGGCATAGGTTGTTAAGGAAACCTGGTCAAAATCGTAACAAGGATGGTTTGACCTCTACCTCAGCCAATCTCTGCTTGTGAGAACTAAATAAAATTTTGAACAACTCCAAGACATTAGGACTTGACAAAATTTATAATTGATTTAATTTAATGTAGAAATTATTTGATTCGAATTTTTAAAATTTCCTATTAAGCACATTTCATTTCGGTCCCTAATCCTGGAACATTATCAAATGCAACAATAATCCACTCAAATCAGTGCATTCATATCAAAATAAAATGCAGACAGGGTAACTGAACTACACTTGCTTATTTAAAGTCATAGCAGATGTAGGTAGTCATCGCAGATGTACCAAATCATCATTGATGAATAAATTAAAAATCTCATCCGTTAAGCAGCAACATCAAGTTTGCATTTTATTCAGATCGTTTAATTATTGGTTATCGATTTAGTGAATGAAGGAATCACCATTTTCCCATCAAATCTTTCTTGTATTAATTTTATAGTGATAAAATATTTGAAAAATTCTTATAATTATGTATGAATTGAATAAAAATGTTAATAATATTTGAGTTGTCACTTTCCATGATTCTTTGAAAGGGTGGGGGTAATTGATTCCTGATGCAATTTATTTACCCTTCCATCCTATTTCCTTATTGTTGCATCATCCCAATTAAATTCTTAATAATTCAATTGCATTTTGTGTAGAAAGACAACAATAGATTTATTGGGTAATTCCGAATGTTTACTTGGATGTTGAAGCATGTGCCGTAATCCGTATCTCTGGTGTTTGTCTGATTGTTTGCCGATGAGCTGCTTGATTAAGCCTTCTTTAGGCCACGTGCTGCTTCCGTTGCATCCAAATCCGGTAGGTCCATCCCGCTATTTACTCGCGCTCTCTGTTTGCGGGCCTCTGTTTACGTTTTAGTCTCAGTTCAGAGTTTGTCTATTTCTCTGTACATGTTTGATGCCAATGTTCAAATATGCGGAGGGAGCTAAAGAGTGGAACCGAGTAGTACAAGAGCGGGGGGGAGGGCAGCTTGATATTGATCTGGAACAGGGATGCTGTGAGCATACACACTCACACCAACTTATAACATACACACAATCTTACACAAAAACCTATAGAGACGAAATAAGAAAGGAAACCAAAAACACCCTACTACCTATAATAATAGTAATTATTTTGATTAGTTATGTCCATCGATTAAATTATTAAAGTTGTTATAGGAAAATAAGGACTATATCTTTTATGCAGATAATTTATATTTTATTGCCAACGTTTCGTCAATTGACTTTATTAATAAGTTGTTGTAGGGAAATAAGGACAATAGCTTATGCAAATAATTTTTATTTTTTGCCAACGTTTCGTCAACTTTGTTGACTTCCTCAGGGCTCTAAAAAATGAAAGGCCTCATTAGTAAATGTTATAACAATTTCAAATCAAAAACAAACTTTGATCTCAAACCGCCTCAATACATACAAAAACAAATCAAACACACACAAAAAACTGATTTTACATTCCAAACAAATTAACTTCTTTGCATATTTGTCATTTTATTAATATTCATTCTTAGCAAACACATAAGGCCAGTCATCACCCTGAAAATATTGTATATTGAAAATATTTTCCTATTTAAATCTTAAAATATCATTCTTTGTTCTCTTCAATATATATTTTTTATTTTTTTATTTTATTAACTTCTTCAGGCTCTAAAAAGTGATAAGGTCTCAATTAATACATATTATAACATTTTCAAATCAATTGTATGTATTAAAGTGGTTTTTGAGATCAATTTTGTTTTTGATTTGAAAATGGTATAATAGGTATGTATTAATTGAGGTCTTATCACTTTTGAGAGCCCTGAAGAAGTCAACAAAGTTGATGAAACGTTGGCAATAAAATATAAACTATCTGCATAGAAGATATAGTCCTTATTTCCTTATAACAACTTTAATAATATAATACTAATAATTTGAGTTTTATATATTCATAAGTTTCGAATTTGGAGTTTAATTTAAGAATTTTTATTGAGATATATTACCAACAGTAAATTCAACGATCCGCCTGCTAATTCTAGAGTAAGGAGCAGTGTTTGAGGGTCATCAAAATTAATTCAATAAAATTTGAAAACTATTCCAGAATTAGTAATGCAATTGGATGAAAATATTTAATCAAAAATATCTGATCTAGGTAATTTCATCCAAATCTTTTCAACTGATTAAAATACAAAATTCAACAGTGAACGGTTGTTCTTTATCAATAGCCTCTATTTACACAATCAATAGAGCTTAATTATAATTACAATTTATTTTCGATATTTAATTTAACGCTAATCTCCGTTTAATCTATCTAGCCATTAAATGATTTAAACATCCGCAATAAATACCTACCTAAGAGTAAAAGTGATTTCGATTTTTTTTTTTCATTGAGTCGACTGTGGGAGTGAGTGAGAAGGGTGCATTCAGTTTTAGCGAAGCTCGCGATATAAGCAACTCCTTATATCCAAGTTGTTCGCCTTAATTTGCCAATGGACCTAAGGCCCAATAAATTCCCCTGAGCGTAATTGCCTCCATATTTTTTATCTAGTGCCTAGCAATTGCCGCTGCCGTCGAGAGTAAGCAATTTATTAATCCCTGCGGGGGCGCTGCTGGCGGCGGCCATTCCGGAGCCGCCATTGGCTCGGCGGTGCGGGCGGAGGGGCGGCAAAACAAGATGGCAGCTGTCATGGCGCTGGCCGCCACCGACGGTGCTGCCAGCCTAGACGAACGCCCCCTCCTGCTCTGTTTAGATAATATCCTCAGCTTATCACAAGAGCCAATGGCGGATTTATGGCAGAGATAACCCAGATCGGCACGAGCGACCGCCATTCCCTCCCCCTTCTACTGTCAAGGCCTGTGAGTTTTTGATATGCTCAGGTTTCCCATCGACCTACTCTTAAAGCTGTTCACTCACTCAACAACAATGCAATCCATTGTTGTCTTTGAATTTTTTTCTATCCAACATACTGTTTATACTTGTTTAATGAATCATTAGATGCTAGTTATTATTTTAATAGTTACTTACTTAATATTCAATCTTGACATGAAAGATTTTCCCATTAAGACCAACCATGACGAAATACGAAAAGAATTTAAAAATTGTCTTATGTTTTATACCACTGGTTCGTTCTTAACCTATGAGTCGCGACCCAAAATTGGGTCTCAAAGCATATTCTTTGGGTCGCGCAGAGTCATTAACCAAAAATCTTATGTACTACCTACATTAATTTACAATAAGTTTAAAAATATATTTTTATTTATTCAAAACTAATTAAATTAAAAATATCAAAAACACCTTTTTCGTTAAATTCTCCTTGGATCGAAAAGTACCTTTGTTTATTTTAATTGTGAAAAAAATGCGAGTAAAAAAAAGTCAACATTTTAAAATTGAACAAAAATTGCTTAAGTTACCTATGATCCAAAAAAATTGGCTATTTTTGGGTCGTGACGTGAACATATTTCTTAAAATTGGATCGCGGCTTAAAAGGTTAAGAACCACTGTTTTTTACGACGTTTCTGGTTCTAATTCTGATATCATTTTCAAGAGTTGAAAGATTAGCTAGAGTTAGCTGTCTCGGTTAAAAGTAATATTGATGATAGCTAATTGAAAAGTAGTTCAACCAGAAAAAATATTTCATTTGACCAGTCAATTAACAAAAGACATTCAAAAATTCCAAATTATGTTAATAGAATTAAAAATAAAACTTTAAATTGCACACAAACAAATCAATTAGTAAAACCCGAGGGGTGAACCGCGAACTAATATCGTGTACACCTACTTCCACCTTCATTTCCAAGACATTAGATAAAGGGGCATTATCTAATGAATTCCAAAATAATTCCACATAATTCCAAAGACTGTGTACACCTAATTCCAATCGCGGTTCACTCTCGGTAAAACTTATCGAAAGTTTAAAGTAGTTAAATATCCACTTTGATTTTAATAATTCATCAAAATATGGACACACTCTCTTTGATTTATTCTAATTAATTCTATTCAACATATTGTTTTTAATAATTGAGTTCAATAATTTTTTGTTTATCTATTTTTAATTTTGGGGTCCAGATTGATAGAGAGAGTACCTAGCGTTCGTTTTTTCCTCACATGGGGACTCGCCCACTGCTCTAAGTTAGCCTGAATAAATTGACTAGTATCCGAAGGCTATGAAGGAGAAAAAGAGGAAAAATATTTAATTATAAATATAAGAAAGAAGTGTACATATTGCAAATGATTCTTAAACACTCACGAAACCAAGCGGGAGGGAAAGAACTTTTGGTACCTATAGTTAAAGATTGGATTGAAGAATAAAGTTTTTAAAAGTTCTTTTTGTTGCGATTGCCATCAAACTTGATTTTCCACAACTGGTTAATTTGAATCTTCATTATCATGTTTAAAGTTTCTTCCAAAACAAAATGACTTGTATTAATTGGACAAGAGAAAATTGGGACAAAACGCTCCATTTCCAATGTGACTTGGTCCATTAACTTTTTACCTCCCCCGAGGCGAGTGGAGCGAAACGAGAACAAGAGTTATCTAATGGAAATTCATTATGAAGAGAGACGGAAAGAGAGGGAGTGAAAAAGATGATTTAAAGGGGACGGATTCGCTGAGGGCGCACAGGGGCCCAGGTGAACCGGAAAACTTTAAGAGCAAAACGAACGACGGTTCACGAACAATTTGCCCTCCTCTACATAGAACAAGAGATAAATAATAATAATCATTGTTCTAAAATGTGAATTAATACGAATTTTGTATGGAACTTAATATTTAGTAAGTATAGTAAAATAAATACCTATTTTCGCTAAGTATTAACAAGGGAAAGATATATTCCATAATGATACCCTTGAGAGAAAAATCTCTGAAAGTAGCGTAACAAAGGAAAGATGAAAATATTCACAAATTTTAATGATTTGGTAATGTTTTGTACGTTCACTTTGGACTAGAAAGCTGAAAATTAGCAAAAAGATGTAGTTCGCTAATTTCAATTCATTGGCTACTAGCAATTCGATTTTTTTCAGTTTCGAAGCTAAGTCCATAATCTAGGCAGTTCTTCGAAATGCAAATATAATACATACATTTTGGAACCATAATAATCTTCGAGGGGTGAACCGCGATTGGAATTAGGTGTACATCGTCTTTGGCATTATTTGGAATTACCAAATTTGGAATTCATTAGATAATCTATTGTCTACTATTTGGAAATGAAAGTGGAAGTGGAAGTAGGTGTACACAGGCTGCGATTCACCCCTCGATAATCTTTATACGAACTTCTATTTTGGAGTTGTCGTGGATTTCAAAATATAGCTAGATACACACCAGTGGCGGGTGGTGACTATTCGACCAGGGAATGATGTCAAAAAACAACCCTTAATTTATTTAAATTTTATTTTATTTTTCTGTGCCTTTTGCAAATTTCATCGATAACCAGACCTTAGAATATTTCGTTATTTTTCAAATTTAACATTAGATTTTTAAAAAATATATTTTGTGACCTTTGCCCCAAAAGGATACTGATTTTTGTTATTGAGGGAGGTAGTCGGAAATTAAATCTTGTGACTTAAACTCCGCAGTCCCTGAGATAGAAATCAACAATCTCCACAACGAATCAGCCTGTCCTGTAAGAAAATCTTTAATTTTTCCTAATTCTATTGCTATAAGCAAGCTATGACTTGGCTATAAGACTCTTAGTTATTTTAGATCTTTTATATTGAGAGTTCTTAGAAATGAATTAGTCCAAAAATTCTCGAATCATCTTTATTTATTCCTTTTTTGTATTATTTCTATTTTAATAGTTCCTCAGCGAGAACAATTTTTATTCGAATAAAACTCGTCAGGACTTGTCTTTGACATGCTTGAACTGGAAGATATATCTACCAGGCAGGTACTACAAACCTTCTACCACCACCCTTTCCGGAAAATCATTCATTTTAATTGCCCCTTGAAACTATGCAACAATTTTATTTCATTTCGAGAACCAATATACTTTTCAAAACAAAAAATGTTTTTTATAGAAATATTTTGAATTAACGGATAATAATTTGAAAATTTGAAGTCGGTATTTATGAAAATACTCTAAATGTTTTTAGGGATGCGCCGAATCAACAGCATCCATGGACCGCACGCCACTGATACCCACACGACAAAGAAAGAAATCATGCCAGAAAAAAATTTCTTCACTTTTCAACCATTTCTCAACATCAATCAATAAGCGAAAAACAGGATTGAAAAGAATAATAAAATTCGAATTTCGAACGATGAATCCATAGCCTTTGAAAATAGAGCGAAACCACTCGTTACATGGTTGTTGTTGTTGTATTAACGGTTTGAGCTAAAAACTTGAAACATGTCATAAAAGGTGTCGCTTACTAACATAATATAAACTTATATGTTAGTTTTCAACTCAGAAACTACAATCTCCCCATATAACTATTTGAAATTTTTTTCTTTTATTATTATCCTTATTTTCATCTCAAAGTTTTCAAGATAGTTAAATCAAATTATAATCACTTCTCTTAAACAAAACTACAGTCTAGAACCAGAACAAACACTATAGGTATAAACTTTCATTCATCCCTAATCGTGGATATCGGAATTCATACAAAGAGAAAAGAAAAAAAATAATAATAAATTAAAAATAAAATAAAATACACTAAAAGGTATAAAATAATTATTATCTTATTTAGTTACAACTAAACGACGATATATTAACATGAAAACACTTTTTGAAGTCGGTGCTAAATAAACAATATAAGCGAGCTTACCCGCCAAACATACTAAAAGTAAGATCCATCGAGTGTAATTCAGAAAATGTATATGTTTGGAACCGACTTCGAAAAGTGATTTCATGTTAATATTTCGTCGTTTAGTTGTAACTAAATAAGATAATAATTATTTTATACCTTTTAGTGTATTTTATTTTATTTTTAAGTTATTATTATCTTATTTGTTGCATTTAATTTTTTTGAAGTCGGTTTTATTTTTTTTTTTATAAAAATTATTTTTATTTTTCTCTTTTTAGTGATGTTATTAATAGTGACTTAATATAATACCTTGCATGCATCTCGTAAGAGAAAGCGTCGGGCGAATGAATCAGAAAATGATAATAAAATTCAATTCATAAATATAGAAATTCTCTGGAAACGTTTGCGGGTTTTAAATGAATGTTTTAAGATTTTTTTATAAAAGATTTTATTTATTATAATTTCGATTATTTGGTCATAAGAATTGGAGATTTACGTTATTTCGTCATTGATCATATCTTCAGAACTTGACCAAATTAATATGGTACCACCCCTAAGGTACCCTCTTTCCATTAAAAAAAGAATCATTAAAATCGGTTGATAAACAAAGAAGTTATGCTTGAACAAACATATCAAAAAAGGTCCAATGTCAATGAAAAAAAAACGACACCAATCGGAAGCTAGACTGAACCCAATGCAAAAAAATCATCAAAATCGGTTCACAATTGGCGGAGATATGAGGTAACATAGACACAAAAAAAAAATCAGTTGAATAGAGAACCTCCTCCTTTTTTGAAGTCGGTTAAAAAAAGAAAAGAAATAGTTTTAAAATTATTTAATTTGGATCCTAAATATGAACACAAAAATGAAAACGCGTTGCTTTTGGCGTAACACAAGCCAGTCGTGATAAATCTAGGCATAGAATTGTGTCTTGCATGCAGTGTTAAAATTTTAAATAGAATCTGTCGAATTCTAACCTGTTATTTTTACTTCTTGTTATTTGTCGTTATTTTAGTTAATGTTTCAGTTAAATTTTGATGTTTTATTTACACTCCGTTAATAAAAAATTATTATTCTATTTAATGGTATTTTTTTTATCTGGAATTTATTTATTTAAAGAGAGGGGTTGAAGAAAAGAGAGAGAACTTGAACAGCTTGCTTGAAAGAATAAAAAATTGCCATTAATTTGACATAAATAGTTGACGGTTGTAAACACCAAACGAACAAGAGGCATCTTCAAACGAGATGAGGATTAGAATCTAATTCGGATGTTTGAAGTCAACAAAGATGGCTTGTGAGGGATGGGATATATTGTCGATGATGTTGAAAGAGAAGGCGGTCCAATGGGAGATAGATGTTGTGGAGGTTTCGAGAGAGACAAGTGTATTGATTAGCCGTGTATTTAGCCGCATGCTTCTGGCTAACTGCAGTGATGAAGGCCTGCCTATAGAGATGGATGAGTAAGATCTGTGTGGACCAATCGCCCACACCACGCCACATACACTATTCCCTTTGAAGGAGGTCGACTCTCTCTACCATTAGATTACATCATCACACGATGATCTCTTAATTCAATTGATATGAAGGGACAGGGGGACACAGTCAGGAGAATGTTTTAGACAATCAGGCATACCCGGGTAACATTGAACTCGAGTCAACGGTTGATCCTTCTATCACCAGATCATTCCGGACTTGAAAATAATAAAAAAATAAGCTGACGTGTTCTGATGTGGCCATCCACTTGACTTTACCATACAACCTGGCCCCTCACTTATATTTAATATTTAATATATTTATAATCATGTAGGGGGGGGTTAGTTTTTGCATTTTTAGACTCCTGGGACCTACTGATTATGTATACAAAATTTGGTTGAGTTTGGTAAATGGCAAAGATTTTCATTTTTCGACCCCCCTCCCCATTTCGGGCGGTTAGTTTTTGCATTTTTAGACTTCTTGGGTCCCACTGATTATGTATACAAAATTTGGTTTAGTTTGGTAAATGGCCAAGATTTTCATTTTTTGACCCTCCGCTCCCCCTCCCCCATTTCGGGCGGTTAGTTTTTGCATTTTTAGACTTCTGGGGACCCACTGATTATGTATACAAAATTTGGTTGAGTTTGGTAAATGGCCAAGATTTTCATTTTTTGACCCTACGCCCCCCCCCTTTTGGGCGGTTAGATTTTGCATTTTTAGACTTCTGGGGGTCCACTGATTATGTATACAAAATTTGGTTGAGTTTGCTCAAACGACCTGGATTTTTAATTTTTAACCCCCCTCGACCCCCCTTAATTTTGGGTCGATATGCACCAAAATCCAATCAGCTCTTAATCTCAATGGACCAAAACCACGTGTGAAATTTGGTTTCGATATTCACACTAGATTTTTAGCTAGCTCGTCCACAAATTTGGTAATGCACAGACTAACTAACTAACTAACTAACAGGCATTTAGATAAAACAATTATTATCTCGAAAAATATAATTTTTTCGATGTTCACTTATTAGAGCTTTTTTGTAGACTGCAATCCCATGGTTTTACTCAATTTTTTTAATCGAAATAGTTTCAGCCGTTTTTTATATATTTTGAAAAAAAGAAGGAAAAAAAACACTTTTTTCATGCACGATTACAATACTTGACCATACCCTGTGTGGTAAAGTAAAAATTAGAGGCAGAGGGCGGAGGAAGCAAAGATAAACAAAACGCCCCTATAGTATTTCTTAATAAGATTTATATATGTATAAAATGAAGAAATTGTTATCTAGGATATTATTGAATACATAACTTACAATACGAAAACATATCATGTCGGAAGAATGAAAACATACACCATATGTACCTATTTCCCTTTACTTTTTTCTCAAGGAGGTTCGGGGCTGTTTATCATTTTTATAAGAAAATTCTCAAATTTTTACCATCAAATCATTGATGTATTAAATATTTATTCCCGAAATTTGAAGTTTATCGTCTGATGATTTACCGAGAAATAAATGATTGAAAATTGTCCTTTTAACATGGAAGTAAATGGACCGAGCTTTTAAAAGGGCTATAACTTCTATACAAATTATACCATTTTCAACAAATTTATATAGATCAATAATTCAACTTTTATGAATCGAATTATATATTTTTCAATAGATTTGACAGTCTGATTAATTAGTTATTCATAAATGTAAAAATAAAAAGTTTTTTTCATCCAACAGAATATAACAAAAGCACTAGTGTAGAATTCAAACTCTATTTCTTGAAATCGTTTTTATGTTAAATAAATGTTTTTATAATGAGAACAAATTTATCTCAATATTCTTTTTATTAAAGATTTTTATTGGAAATTAACCTCATTATTAACATTTTTTTTTTATTAAAAAATTTGGTAGGCAGAAGTTGTCACTATGGAGAAATACAAAAAGATTTTTTCGAAGATCAACCAGATAGATAAGCTGTCCCGAACTCACTTAAGTTAGAAATCAACATTTTATTAATTTTGGAAAATGATAAATTAGGTGGAAATCAGTGAAAACATTTTCAAGATTCAGGTATGCTCTGCTAAAATTGTAGGTTATTGTTGTCAATATTTGAAGTGAAACTTTTTTGTTGAGGGGGTTACAGTTTTCGAGCGTTACGAAAAAATTCGGCAATTGATAAATTAGGTGGAACAGTGAAAACATTTTCAAGATTCAGTATGCTCTGCTAAAATCTTGGTTATTGTTGTCAATATTTGAAGTGAAACTTTTTTTGTTGAGGGGGTTACAGTTTTCGAGCGTTAGGAAAATTCCGATCGCATATTGGGAATAGTTAGGTACCTGGTAGCGGCGACGTCACTCCAGCTCATACACTAGTGGATGAAAGGGAAGACGGTAGGGGAAGGTACTTTATAAGTATCATTCATTTTTATCTAAATGGGGTAGTGAAAATGTAATTTTTTAATTTAATTTTTTTTTTTATAAAATAAATTTTGGTTACAAATAAATAAAACATCAACAATAAAATGAATTGAAATATATGATTATGATGCAAGAATTTAATTTATAGGACAAATTCTAGGATTTTAGTAGAAATATTTTTATATTGCGAAATCAGAGGAGATTCATCCCCTCAGGAGTCGAACCTGAGAACTAACATATATGTTTACAACTCGGTTTAAAATTAACCAATGTATATTAAAAGAGAAAGAATGTAATTTATAGGACAAAATCTAGGATTTTAGTAGAAATATTTTTATATTGCGAAATCAGAGGGGATTCATCCCCTCGGGAGTCGAACCTGTGAACTAACATGCTTTTCTGTATACAGAGAAAGGTTTCCCGTGTAGAAATAAATAGATTTTCGAAATATGTTTTTTATATATTTTTGGAAACATATTAAAAATATAAAAATTTTGTGTTAAATTTATATAAAGTTTATGTTTTCTATATATTCTTAAAATAAAATTATTTTTATGTCGCTCTAGTATAAATTTTATATAAATTTAACACAAAAATTTTATATTTTCAATATATTTTCAAAAAATATATAAAAAACATATTTCAAAAATCTATTTATTTCCATACGGGTTTTTGTCTCGAGGGTGTGAGCTGACTGCCCGAAAAGGATGTTAGTTCACAGGTTCGACTCCTGAGGGGATGAATCCCTTTGATATCGCAATATAAAAATATTTCTATTAAAATACCTACTAGAATTTGTCCTAAAATTAAATTTTACTCTTTTTAATATACATTGGTTAATTTTAACCAGAGTAGTTTTTTTGAGATATTTTTCCAAATATTTTCGAAAAAAAATATGCTCAAATCTTTAGTTATATATTGAAAAGATTTAGTTTACCGAGATTATATAAGATGTTGATTCTTAAGAAGAAATAATCATTCTCTATTCATCTGTAAAGTGACAAGGATACTATTCAGGGACGTAGGTAAGGGTGGTTAAAGTTGATTAAATTAAAAAGTAAAATTTTAATAGTTTATTATATTCTAATTTATTAATAACAGAGCACTAACCAAAAAGTGAACCGAGTTTTGAAGATACTTTCACTTTGTCATTCAACTTTTTAGTTACTTTGTAAAGTAATTAGAATATTATGACGTAACATAGAGTCAACAATTCTTAATAGAAGGTTAGAAGCATTTACTTACTCTATTTCAGGCTAGATGTCGTGGAAAACATCGAATATTCTTCTATAATGCACAAGAAAGAATCCAACTTGCCGTGAGGAAGGCTCGTTTTATACTAAAATATATTTTGATAAACTGGTCGACTTTTTGCCTTTATCGAATTCCGGGAAAATGATAATTCCAATATTTGTTTTTGCAAAGAAATATAATAAATAAAGTGAAAATAGAAATCAGGGCAGGGTAAGACGCGTACCAGATCATCCCTAATTATCCAGATAACACTACAGGGTGCCTAAAAAGTGTCTTATAGGATGGATAAAAATTTTGAACTCATTTTTGAGAAATTTTTAATATTTTTTTATGATTAATAAATATAGGTATATACACATATACAGGGGTGATAATTAGGTCTCTTTAGGGTGTTTAGAATATTTTAACTTATTTAAAAAAATATATAAGTGTTTTTGGTTTTTCGTGAATAATATATACCTATACAGGGTAGTAATTAAGTCGCTTTAAAGGCTGTTTGGAATATTTTAGACTTATTTTAATTTAAAATATATATAAGTATTTTTAGTTTTTCTTGAATAATATATATACAGGGTAGTAATTAGGTCTCTTTAAAGGCGGTTTAGAATATTTTAACTTATTTTAAAAAATATATAAGTATTTTTAGTTTTTCAGTGAATAATATATATATACAGCAGGGTAGTAATTAGGTCTCTTAAAGGCTGTTTAGAATATTTTAACTTATTTAAAAAAATATATAAGTATTTTTAGTTTTTCGTGAATAATATATATATATATATAGAGAATAGTAGGTAATTAAGTGTCTTAAAGGGGGTTTAGAATATTTTAACTTATTTTAAAAATATTTAATTATTTTTAGTTTTTCGTGAATAATATATATACAGGGTAGTAATTAAGTCTTTTAAAGGCGGTTTAGAATATTTTAACTTATTTTAAAAATATATAAGTATTTTTAGTTTTTCGTGAATAATATATATACAGTAGTAGGTAGTAATTATGTCTCTTAAAGCCTGTTTAGAATATTTTAGCTTATTGGCTCGCCGTCGCGCAAGTAATAGATACTATTAAATTCTAACATGTCTTATTTATTTTTAGTTTAATCGTAATATCTGCCACAAAGTCAATAAACGGACTCATTTTTTTCGTCTGGCAACGTTTTAAGTTAGAAATATGAGACTTGGCTCAAAAGTGCTAAAGTTTATTAATACAAAACGTTTGTATCAAATTTCACTTCTAAGCCATAAGTGTTTCAGTATTCCTCATTTAAATATAATAATGTAATTATTTGTCTCCGAACTCTTGCCCGCCTCCCCCTGAAAAGTTTTCTGCGGAAGCCCCCGATGATATATAGGTATACCTATATTATCTTCTATATATTTATGTATTGAAATACAAGTTATATAAGAGAATATGCTCTTTAATTAATTAAAACGAATATATTTTATTATATAATTGTCATTTACATTTTTCCCTCTTTTTATTTATTTGCATTTTTTTATTTCCTTTTTTAATTTTATACAAAATATTTATTTATTATAATTTTTTTAATTGAAAAAAAAAAGATTGAATTAAAAAATTTAGAAAATTCATAAAAAAATTTATTTGAACATAAAAAATTAATTTGATAAGTAATCAATCAATTTTTATTAATATTGTATGGGTTTTTTTTTTGCTTTAAATAGAGAAGAATAAATATTCAATTCGAGAAACGGTATGATTGTATATAAAACTTCAAATTTTATAGAGGAATCCATTTTCAAAGATATTTCTTTGAAGCGATACAAAAAAAGATACAACAATACAGCTATAAAATACTAGAGAAAAATCTTTGATTTGTAATTTTTTTTATTATACCTATCAGATTGGTGACTTTTCAAACAGAGGATGCTGTCTAAAAAAGTAACCTTCATTTAAAAAATTTGAAATTTTATTTTATTCTTCGCTTTTTTTGGAAATTTCATTGAATACGGCATCATTTTCATTATTTTTCAACTTTCACAGCTTTCACTTATTCAAGAAAACATCGTTCAGTTCATTCTAGTGCCAAAAAAGTTGTATTTTATTTGATCACACACGCAGATAGATAGAGAGAGAAATTTTCAATTTTTTGGATTTAAGGTAGGTACCTGAAAAATTGGAAAAAAAATCGAATTCGAATTTTTTTACAAAAATAAAAAATTAAATCATTTTGATTTAGAAATTGTATTATAAAAATAAACACGCCCAGCAGGCTTTAGCTTGCAAGCCTATCCGAGGAAATTTTATTAGAAAAAATAAGTTATTAATTTTATTAAAACCAAATTTCGTATGAATTGATTTTCTAAAATGAACACCCCATAATAAATATCTCTTAATTCTTATTTATTTGAGTTAAAAAAATTACCTAATAAAAATAAATTCATTGTATATAATTATTTAATGAAAAAAATGTGTTCGATAATTTTTTGCTTTTCTTAAAAGAAAATGAAAAGAATCTACAGATATGTCGAAAAAATAATTCCCTTATTTCATTGATAATATTTAAAAAACAATTAAAGATAAAAATATTTAAAAAATAGTAAATTTCTGAAATGCAATTGGGGTAGAATGTCACACCCTGGGATAGAAAGAAAAGGGTACGAAATATATGATTGGGCGCTTTTATAACAATTTCGGATACATGTCGAGACAAGTCCATATTATCCATTTGAGACGTCGAAACAAGCTCAGACAGGAAATAAAGAATTTTCTATTAATCAAGTATAGTAAGAGTTTTATCATAGCGTCTACTTCTCCTTAACACAAGCTACCCATTTTAATACTAATAATAAAATTGCATGCAAAGTCTATTACAGGGGTGGCCACTAACCTTAACTTTGGGAGCCGCAAATTTATAAAACTGTTTTAAAGCGAGCCACATTGTTTGGAGATTAATTAATGTTTTATTAAAAAATAGGCTAAAAAAATATAAATGAAGTTAAATTTATTTTTTGCTCTACTTACTTATACCATTATAAATTACAAATTAATTTAATTTTTGTATTATTATTTTTTTAATTTAATTATTATACAGGGTGGGGGCATAAAGATCTACCACATTTTGAAGAGATATAAAAAAATGAAAAAATTTAACTAGAAAAAAACTAAATATATTTTTGAAAAGAAAATAAATGAAATTTTTACTTTATTTTTAAATGTATTTTTAACATTATCAGACAAAAAAAGGGGAGGGGGGTGATAAAAAAAATTCTAGCCCTTTTGACCAAACTCAACCAAATTTTGTATACATATTCTGTGGATCCCCAGAAGGCTAGAAATTGCAAAAACTAACCAAATTTTGTATACATAGTTTGGTCGAAAGGGGTAGAATTTTCATTTTTGATCCTCCTCCTATTTTGGGTGGTTAGTTTTTGCATTTCTAGCCTTCTGGGGTCCACAGAATATGTATACAAAATTTGGTTGAGTTTGGTCAAAAGGCCTAGAATTTTCATTTTTGACCCCCCCCCCCCCCTTTTTTTTCGTCTGACATAACGTTTAAAACACATTTTAAAAAAATTCATTTTATGTTCTTTTCAAAAATATTTTTAAAATCAATATTATTCAAGAGGATTCAAGAGCCACACGAGATTGACTGAAGAGCCGCATGCGGTTCGCGAGCCACGTTGTGGCCACCTCTGGTCTATTATATAGAGCTGAAATATGTTTGAAAAAATTGCAAAATAAAAACACATGAAAAAGAATTATAGTTTCAATCAATCGTTACAGGTTAAAACATGAATGAAATAATTTTTTAGTAAAGAGTAAAAATTAGCTTTCAAATCCTAATAATTAAATTAGTCACACACACATACATCATTTTTTTGAATTCAAGGTACCTGAAAGATTGAAAGAAACATCAAATTGGAATTTTTTCACGAAAATGAAAAATTTAATATTTTTTATTTGAAAGTTCTATTAGTAAAATAAAACCAATATTCTAATTAAGTGAAATACTCTATTAGTAATGAAGCTGTTGAAGCTTTTATTTTTGTGATTAATTTGATTAAAGTTTAAATTTTTATTTAAATCACACATGATTACTTTATAATTATTTATTGAAACAAATAATTACAATTTTAATACAACGTTTCGATCGACTTATTCTGCGATCGTTCTCAAGTATGAGTACCCACTCCGATTATAGGTTAACTGAGTCAATCATGTTTATCTGGGCTCAAAGCCCAAATATACCGACGGCATCAGCGCCCCCTGTCGGATTGAGCATTACATGTTTTTAAAGATTATAAAAAGCAAAAAAATTATATTGACAAATCAAATGATAATAATAGCAATAATAGTACATAACAATTAATTCACTATATCAAGAATGTTATAGTTTACATCGTTGGATTTTTTAATATAAGGTACATTTTGTATATTAACATATTTTTACATGAAGTTAGCAACCCTGACACCTACGTAAGTTGGCACGGTATGTTATGTACTATTATTGCTATTATTATCATTTGATTTGTCAATATAATTTGTTTTGCTTTTTATAATCTTTAAAAACATGTAATGCACAATCCGACAGGGGGCGCTGATGCCGTCGGTATATTTGGGCTTTGAGCCCAGATAAACATGATTGACTCAGTTAACCTATAATCGGAGTGGGTACTCATACTTGAGAACGATCGCAGAATAAGTCGATCGAAACGTTGTATTAAAATTGTAATTATTTGTTTCAATAAATAATTATAAAGTAATCATGTGTGATTTAAATAAAAATTTAAACTTTAATGAAATACTCTATGTTTAAGATTATATTAGAAATAATAATCCTATGATTAAGTGTACCACAAAATGTCTTGCTTCAATTATGGTAATTATGAAGCTTCACGACTCCTCGGGCAGTTTGGGAACATCTGACTTAAGGAATTAAAGAAGAGAGTTTCGTTAAAAATGCATCTTTTGCACTCAAATTATTAAAAAAAAGTTATTTTTCAAAATAACAAACTCGTTTGCTAATAAATGCAATCCATTAGCTCCTGATTAAACTGAGATAATCTACGATTACAAAGACAGATCGAGTCCATTTATTGTTTTCGATCGAATTTCACTATAATTATAAATAGAAAAAAATAAAATCAACACCAAATATCATATTAAGGCAAAAAATATTTCAAAATATTGTCAAACTTCTGTTAATATCATTAATATCTGGAAAGTAAATATTTTCATTGAGTCTTCAGGATAAAAATATAGATTATCTTTTTTATGTTAATTCATACAACCTAATGTAATAATAATATAATAAAAAGTTACAATATAAATATACGCTTGTATTTGAATATGCATTAAAAATCAGAAATGTATTTTTTTAATTACCTAAAAATTTCATACTTATACTTAAAGAGGACTAAAAATAAAAGCGTGGACGTTTTTAATTTAAATTTAATTAAAATATGGGTTACTGAAAAAAAAATTGTTTTATGCATTTTAGTGTAAAATGAAAAAAATGATGTTAAAAAATTAATAATTTTATTTTAAAATATTTGCCATGATTTTCACTCCTAGCTACATTAAATACCTTAACGATGCACCCAAACAGGAAGAAAAATTTGAACCCACTTATCCAAATTGCTGATGCTTTCTGATATTTAAAAAGTCGGAGATGAGGGGGGGGGAGAAGGTCAATTCAAGTTTGATTCCTATACTCACCCAAGTTTGATTATTGCTCACAAAGACCGAGATATTCATATTGCTGGTGTCCGATAATATGAGAATTTGGAGAGGATCAGAATCTAGGACGGAAGGACCAATCCAAATTTGATATATGTTTTTAACATCAAATTTGGACTTGTCTATATCAAATTCAGGATTTTAAAAATCAAATGCAGACTTTTCCATATCAAATTCAGGATGTTAATAATCAAAATCAGACTTTTTCAATTCAAATTCAGAATTTCTATAAAACCATGCATATTTTACATATTAAATTATAGCTTTTTACCTGAAAACGTTTCCTGAGAGTACAAAATGCTAATTTTAAAAGGTTTTAGTTAATGAGCTGAAAATTGGTAGGCAAATATCTTACAATGCACAAAATTTAATTTTTTTTATCTGAAAACGTTTTCTGGAAGTACAAAATGCCAATCTTGAAACGTTTTAGTTGATGAGCTGAAAATCGGTACGCAAATATCTCACAATGCACTAAATTTTAGCTTTTTAAATGAAAACGTTTCCTGAGAGTTAATTTAAAATAAAACTTTTTCTTAGCTATAACATTTGTCCATTTTTTAAACTGTTTATTAATAAATTCTGAATTTGATTTGAAAAAGTCCGCATTTGATTTTTAAATCCTGAATTTGATATGGAAAAGTCAACATTTGATTTTTAAAATCCAGAATATGATATGGAAAAGTCCGAATTTGAAGTTAAAAACCTATAGTATTGTTTTGTCTTTGGGAATATAGGCGTAACCAAAGAGGAGGGTTTAACCATATCAATCCTATTTTCGCCAATGCTTTGGAATACAAGTTTTGAATTGAACACAAAAAATCGGATTAAAAATCGATCAGGAGATATAGGAGCCCTCTCAAGTTGGTTATCCCCGCGTGGTTGTTTCATTTTTGTCAAAGAACTTTGATTTATTTAGTGATGACATCTAATTGACACTGAGTTCTCAAATATACATACTTGCTGGTTTTTGAACTATAACAATCTATACCAAAAAAATTTCCTTAACGCTGAATTTTTTATTGAAAGTCAAATATACTTTTATACTTAGACTATTCCGAGGTTCGAGAACCTTTTTTAACATTCCTACTTTTCTTACTAATAAATTCTCCACTACAAGAAAAACCAAACAACGTTAACGAAATGCCAGAACCATGCGGCTGTTTCGAATCCAAAGTGGTGGGTCTAACTAAAATGTTTCGTAATGGCTTGGGCCAAGAACACCATAAAAAACTACTCGCAGATCAGAGTTTTTTTATTTTTGAGTTTCTCTAGAGTTAGATCTGAATAGAATTGCAATTATAGATTTATATTTAGGTTTTTAGATTTATTTTATTTTTAATTAAAATCGTAGGATGTTGGGTAAGAATTAAATTATAAACAGACTGTGCAAAACGTTTCTGTCATTTTTATTTTTAACTTCTTCAGCTGCTTACTAAATAACTCATTTCTCTGATGCTGTTCAAACTATTCTGAGATAAAATATATATATCAATCCTTCCTCGTTCAAATACTAAGCTATGATTGTAAGCTATTAATGTATTTTAACGAGTAAGGATTGAATGCTATGTTTTATCTCATAGTTTCAACACCATCAGACAATTGAATTATTTAATGAGCCGCTGAAGAAGTCAAAAATAAAATGATGAAACGTTTGGAACATTAATTAAAGAATAAAACTCTGTTTATAATTTATTTCTTTATCCAACTCCCTATACGATTTAAATTACAAATTTTAAGTATGGATGCGATTAATAAAACATTTTTTTTTTTTTATTAAATAATAAAGTCTGATAATTGTTCAGAGAACACTGGGCATTTGATCACCGTCGACTTATAACGGAATGGCACTCAAAGAAAATTAATCCTCTGAAAGTTTCTTTTTTCTGAGAGTAAGTAGAATTTTTATAAATTGAAGGAGACAATAAAAAGAGTGTGTCCATTAAGAGAAACAAAGAGGCTGTCCTCTGCTTGATGCAAATAAACATCTGTACCTACAAATAGGTATATATATTTCAATATCCACGATACTGACCCCATGAAAAATAATATTTATAATTAAAAAGACTGAAAATGAGGGCCAAGCCTTCGAAACTATAGTCTCAAACAAATAAATAATATATATACTCTACATAATATCGTCGCTGATCTTACAAAACCTCGTAAGTCCGATTTTTGGTCAAATACGTATCTATTATACGTTTATACCGACCAATTTTTCACGGCGCCAATTTCAATCCCACATTCCAATTTAATTTCGCGCTACGGACAAATAATAAATATTGCATTGTATTTGTTTACATTCGAGTTTAAAATGGTTTTTCTTGTGTTTTCTGGCAAGCAATGAATTTAGGACTTAGGAGGTTTTGTAAGATCAGCGACGATAAATATATTTGATAAATATATGTGTATGTTTATTTGCATCAAGCAGAGGAAAACCTCTTCGTTTCCCTTCATGAATAAACAACTCTGCTACTCTCGGCAAAATAAAAATTTTTCAAATAAAAGAGTATGTCTTCTGCTGGAAAAATAAATTTTTAATTTCCTGTGAATCAATTGTAATAGGCTAATGAAGAGGACAAAGCCCTCAAAACTATAGTCTCGTTATAAATGAATTAAAAATTTATTTTTCCAGCAGAAGACACACTCTTTTATTGTCTCTTTAGTTTATAATATATTATTTATTTTGATCTTTATTGACTACCGGGATTTTAACTCAAAGATAGACTCAAACTTTGTATCAGTTTAATAGTCGAAATGCTTATTTTCTCTATCGGCAGGTTTGCATAATTGAATTGAAGGTACTAGTATATCTTGATTTTAATAATTAAAAATCACTAGAAATTTTATAGATATTTATTTAATTGTGATGAAGCGAAAAATGCGTTTTTAGATAAACTTGTGGTAAATAGATAAATAGTTTGTTGACAGAAATCTTCGATTCTCTATGTCTATAGCGATGGGAATAGAATGCCAATTTAAAAGCGATTTCTCATAAAAACTCCATCGGTGCTCTGCGTACAGCCCTTGTGCCGAGTCATTAGCTGGGCTTGAAATGGAACCACGTTGTAATTAGCAGACTAATTTGGTCTGCGCTAATAATAACACTAATCATAACGGGAATCAATCTGCATGCGGCTTAGTCCGTCTGATTATTATCTAATCAAGTGGGCAAAACCCAGGGGCTTCGGTTGATAGCGAGATCCCAGAGGAAAAAATCTGTAGCTCATCTTTTCTCTTCATTAACGTATATCTCTCAATAATTGAGATAACAAAAGACCCCTTCTTAATCCAAAGGGACCATCCCGCCATGATGAAAAAAACAACAACAAAATTATAAAGATAAATAAAGTAAAAAGAAAGATTTTCAATCAACTTTTGTATTTAAAAACAAAACTGTGGAATTAATTAATTAATTAATAAAAAGAAAATAATTAATTTATATAATTAATTATTTTCTTTGAAAATTGGAAGTTGACTGGTCTGCGATGAAAAAGTTATTTGAATAATTTGATGCGGATCTTATAGATTAGAAAATAAATTTATTTTTTGAGTATCTTTTATCCCATTTTTTTATAAAGCAAGAATTAATTACTGTAATAATGGTATATATGTGAGCTCGCAATATTTTAACCAGTTAAAATACTTGTATCTAGGTATATATGTTTTTTTTTTAGAATTTTTTTTTCAATCAAATTACTTATCTATTTTGTTTAGGGAGAATAATGGAGTAGATTCTTGGTGAAACATATTTCAATAAAGTATAGAAAATTTTAAAAATTTAAAAATATAAACAAACATTCTAGCTTGGTTTCACAAAAATAAAAGAAAAGATGCTTATTAGCATGACTCTATATACCGGGTGAGTTTTTATCTTGAGACAGTCTTATAACTCAAAAACAGTGAAAAAAAGTTTCAGATAAAAGTTTATTTATATCAGGGGGAAATTAAACTACGCTATTGTTTGTCGACCTAGAACAAGCTTTCAAGGGTATTTCGAGGTCAAGTTCTGTTTTTTAAATAGTAAACTATATGTTTCTGTACATATTCTGAATCTACAAAAAAAATTGAACAACTTTTATTAGAACTATTTTTTATAAGACATCAAATAAAAAAATATTAAATCAATTAGATCTCAAAGAAAAAATCTTAATAATTATTTTTAATAATCATTCAATTCATCCAGAAGACTTTGAGATACACTCTGAATACGTCACAGAACATTGTCGCAAAAATTATTAAATTATTAATTATTATTAAATTATTTATTTAATAATTTATTATTTGATCATTATTATTTGATAATTAAGTTAATAATTGTTAAAAATAATTATTAGAATTTTTTTGAGATCTAATTGATTTAATATTTTTTATTATTTGATGTTTTATAAAAAAATAGTTTTTATAAAAGCTGTTCATTTTTTTTAGATTCAGAATGTGTATAGAAACATATAGCTTTCTATTTAAAAAACAGAACTTGACCTCGAAATACCCTTGAAAGCTTGTTCTAGGTCGACAAACAATAGCGTAGTTTAATTTCCCCACTGATATAAATAAACTTTTATTTGGAACTTTTTTTCATATAATGCACTGTTTTTGAGTTATAAGATTGTCTCAAGATAAAAAACTCACCCGGTATATTTCGGAGTACGGGCTCATCTTCAATGAGTTCAAAGAGAAAACTTTAACTTTTGTGAAATTTACCTAGAATTTTATATTTTATAATTTTTTTTAATTTATTAAATTACTTATCAATGCAGTGAAGAATAAAAAAAGAAATAACAATTTCATAAGTTTTGAGTAAGCGTTTCAAGAGTTGAAAAAAATTTCAAAATGTTTCGAAAAATTGTTATTATTTTAGATACCAATTTCTACTGTATTTTGTTGTAGGAATCAGAATATTAGTTAATAAAACGAACAAATTTTCAAAAATTAATTTTCCAAGGCCTGTTTAATATAAGTAGCTAGTAAATACAGAGTAATCCAATTTTCTATTATCTTATCATAGAAATTACTATATATGTAGTATGTTCATAAGCTGCTTCAATTTCACAGTTCCCTAAATTCTCTATACTACCCACAACTATGTAAAACTAAAATTTGAAGTTTTTTAATGTGATTTTTTTCAGCCTAAGTCTAACTTAATTTCGGAAACAATGAAAAATTATTAAATTAATTAAAAGACGAAGTTCGAGAGTTCCTATAGGACAAAATCAATAATTGTATGTCAAGTGTCTACGAAAGTTAAACCTAGAGAGGGTGAAATTTGGCAAAAAGCCCAGCTTATCAATAGATATGTAAGTGTTTATGGCAAATTTCTGCTCATTAGTTACGAGAGTTCAAAGTTCATCATATAATAGGTAATGATTCGATATTTTTTGATTTTCATCATTTTTCATCTGTAAGTTGTGAAATCCAATGAATTCTACTTATTAATGAAAATACAAACATATTAGAACGAACTTTCTATCCGCATAAGTTCTCAAATAAATGTGGTGAATATCGAAATACACATAGACAAACAGACTAGCACTTCCAAATATCCAAATATGCAGAAAAATTGCAGGAATGATCAAATAATTACGAAATTCAGCACATGTGAATCCATCGATCCAGGCTATAAAGATTTCTCATTCCTTTCTTTGTTTTATAACTATTATAAATAAGGCGTTATGAATCGAATATTCCTCCAAATTGTCATTTCCTATAAAGCTCGAAAGGAGTCGGAACTGAAACTGAAAGAAAGAAAAAGAAAATCATTCCTCGATTAGTCAAATCGGAAACAAATCCGAATATTTTCGTCAATATTTACTTTTTGCTATGACTCCAAGAGTATATTTATTTTCTTCTATCCCAGTGTTTCCCAAACTTTCGACATCTGTGTCCCCTTCTATAATTTTAATAGCACTGAGTAGGTACTCCTCTTAAAAAAAATGTGTGAGCCTCATCCACATAAGCTCAGGGGGAAGTGAAACTTTAATTTTAAAACCTACTAAAATCTCATGACAAATAAAATCTATTAATATTAGGAAATTTAAATTATTATTTTAAAACCTACTAATAGTTCATGAAAAATAAAATTTATTAAAATTAGTAAATTTAAATTATTATTTCAAAACACACTAGAGTCCAGGAGGCGTAGGCCCCTGGCCAGCAGGATGCCCCTTAAAGGTCTCTACCCACTACAACGTATAATACTATGACCGTACTAGGAACGTGTCGGGTAAAAAAATATTCTTTGTATTGAAAAGTATGAGACTATGCCCACTAGATCGTTCCGTCACCGACCAGCACCGTCGCCTACCATGCACGGAGCGTTAATAAATTGTCGGTGAGAATATTTTGTTGGATGCTGATATCGCTCCTGCGCATGGCACGCGACGTTGCCAAACGGTGAGCTGCAATTAAAATTATTGGTATCCAATTATTTATTTAATTAATTTAAGATTTGTATTTAAATGAGCGTTGTAAACGCCTTTACTTAGTCGCATGCGAGAATGAAACGGTTTCCTATCGATTTTGATGGATTTAGATCTGTATGATGATACAGATTACATACGGGCAATATACGGGCATCATACGGGCATCATACGGGATGTATACGGGCACAGAACGCCGTCGATCCGTTTCAGTGGGCATAGCAGGACGTCTCGTGTTGTTTTTCATGTCTGATACGTTCCTAGTACGGTCATAGTATGATACGTTGTAGTGGGTAGAGACCTTTAGGATTGACTCTTATTTCCCTCTATTGGGTCATTTTCCCTTTATTGTAACAAAAATTCAAACAAATACATCGCTAAAGAAGTTTCACTTCAAAAATGGATATAATTTAATAACAATTAAAATTTAGCACATAACCAAATTAATAATAAACTTGCAGCCAAAGCCCGGTTCAGCGCGTCTCCCCACAAACTCTCTCCGTCCCCCAGGGGGTACTCGTATCACACTTTGGGAAACACTGTTCTATCCGATGCCCTTTATTCAATCCTTTAGAATTTTTGTCCACAAGCACATACACCTCAATTCCAATCTCTAAAAGTTTACTTATTTTGAGTAATGGCAGAAACAATCTATCCAGAAATATAAGTTGTACTCTTCTTATAAAAATATTATAAAAAATATTACTTCTCGAATGCTAAGTGAGGATCGAGAGCTGTGCGGCTCGATAAAAAGAATGAATTCAATTTTTTTCAATTCAATTTATTTCAATCTATAGACTTTTAAAATTGATGTTACTAAACCTCCAAACGAAAACTCTTGCAAGTATAGGAAATCTTCATTGGTTTACTCTTAATAATTCATACTTTAGTTATTTAAATAAAGAACTCAAGAGATATTTTTACAAATCAGATTTAAGATTTTATTCTAGTTAAACTGTTAAGAGAAATAAACATTACAAATGATTCCTTAATCAGATCTATGATATTGTAAATTTATAGGAGGTGAAACTGGAAATAAATTTGCTCGTATTTCCGCGAGCAATTTTTTTTAATTGAGCTGCTGGTGAATTGCGTCCGAAGAGTTTGAAACGGGCGTAAGCCAGGGCTAATCCAGCCTGGCCGTGTGCACATCACCGCCACCCCCAGCCTGGAAAAGTGCCCTCAACCCAGCCCTGAGCGATTGTGGTCGCTCTCCACTCCACGTCTGCAATTATTTTCCACTAAGCCTGGCAGCCATGCAAATCAAACGTGACATTTTTACCTTTATCGATTGGCCTTCCATGAGGATGGCCCGTTTGCATTCGACATCAAGAATTTTTCCAATCAAAATAAAAAAAAGACCATTCTTGTCCCATTGATCCATTTTGTTTTTTACCGGGTCTATTTTTTAAATTTTAAGGAATTATTTAGCTTAAAGTTATTCGAAAAATTCTGGAATTACTAAGTTGGTTTGCTCCATCTCGTATATTAATATAATTTTATTTCAATCTCCCATATCAAATAAATGTGTAAATGTAATCATGGTCAATTTTTTTTTCGAAATATCAAGAACGCTTAAAATTATGATAAAAAATTGTAGAAAAATTCATAGGTATGGAAATAAATTAAACAAGTTTCGATTTTAGAATATCTTCAGCTTTAATTTAAAGCTACTATAATAAATATGCAATTGTTTTTTGGGTATTCTTAGGGCCAGTTGTATGTCGGTTGGTAAAGTCTTTGTAAAAATTGACAAAGGTAAATCCTTAGAATTCACCTTGTGCCCATCGGATGCCTAATCAGATGACACGCACTTTCATCTGATTGGCCATCTCGCCGTGCACAAGGCGAATTCTAAGGTTTTACCCTTTGTCAACTTTTACAAAGACTTTACCAACCGACATACAACTGGCCCTTAGTGGTTTTTATCTTAAAGTAAACACAATAATTGTCCACCAATCTGATGCTTGTAAATAAACAAAAAAATGAAAAAATCATCAATTTCTTTTAGAATATCATTTCTACGATGTTTACTGTACGTATAACATGAATTCAGTTAATTATAAAACAACATCATAAAAAGATTATTAAATGTTCGAACCTTTCGGGTGATATTCTCTCTCTTTATCAATGAAAATTTTTATAAATGAGTTGCGGCTTATTAATTTCAAATATTCATTTAATCTAGATCATTGATAAAGGGATAATTTTTCCCGAAATGTTTGGATATTTAATTTAGTTTTACGATGTTTATTTTATAGGCATGGTTTTTCTCAAAAATAGGCAAAAACACTAATTATTTTGGCCAAATTGCATAATAATAAAGGGAAATAAAAATAAAAACAAATTCTCCCACAACAAAGAAAAATTATCATAAGCTATAGGAATTATGATAATAATTCAACAATTTGTAGAGCATTCCATTATTTTTTTGATCTTTTAACATGTCTAGACGTCATTCTTATCTGCTGAGACAGAGTCCATCTGTAATGAAATTTTAATTATCATATCTGCAATGAATTGCATTCGAGGGATATTACATGATAGAAGGCATTTATAAATGAAAATCACATACTTAAATGTTTATATCCATATTTTATCAAAAATTATTTTTCTTGTAAAGAAATTTTTTTGGAAATTTCGAAAATTTTTCGTTTCTATATTCCGAATATTTTTTTTTTTTTTAATTCTGATTTTTTCACGAATAAATAAATATTTTGCTTCTTCACACCGAAAAAAAGACCAGACTTGGCCAGCCGTCCGGGGCTCATGAAGAATATACCATAAATGCTAGTCAATTGATCAATCCTTTTTAGTTCTACCTCCCAGTGTCCCAAAAAACCATAATCCGCCAATGACATAAAATAAATTCACTTTTGAAATGTTTATGCTTCGGCTTTGTCAAAATTAATATGTAATAATTTTTTTATTTTATATTAGTATTTTTTTATTTCGACATGTATTTTTAGTGGTACAAATATTGGTCATAATAAAAACTAATTGTTTTTTCTGAAAATTAATGGAAAAATTGGTAAATAAACTAAAATAATTTATTCATTGACTACTTTTTTATTTACTTATTATTATGTAATTTAGAATAAATTCAGCAAATTTGAACACAATCAAGTGAGTTTTGAATGAGGAACACTGAATTATAGGTAGGAATAATAAAATATATCAACAAATCGTCGATAGAAAAATGTTAAAAATTTCCGAATGAAACGTAACTCTGACTTCAAATTTCGTAGCTCTGAGACTTACGGTTGCGAAACGCAGAGGGTAAAACCACTAAAAGCTACCAAAAATTTAAAAATCGTTAAAAACATCAATATTTGAGAATACACACCCCATTCCGGAACCTCTTGAATATTAAAGGCCTTAGAAAATTGCATATTTTGTCTTGAGTGTATTCAGTAATTAAGCTTAGATGTTTTGTTTTTGTGTGTAAGTTTAACTAAATGGGAGATGAGATTTTTGAAAAATTGTATAAAATTTTTTTTTAAACTGATTTATTAGATAAAATAAAATTTTTATTAAGTAAGAAGAGATTTTTATTTTTTTTTTTTATTATGGTAATTGGATAGAAGAATAAAGAATTATGCATAGGTATATTTTCATTTACAGATATATGTTGCAGTAAAAAATGTTGGTTGAGTTCGGTTCAAAGGTCTAGAAACTTCATTTTTGACCTTCTGCCTCATTTTGGGTGTTTATTTTCAAAAATTTTTAAACGAAATGTCAATAATTAGAAGCAAAGTTGTAGAGGATGTAATTTTTGACATTTTCGTTTGAAATTTTTTGAAAATAAACACCTAAAATGACGTCAAAAATGAAGATTCTAGACCTGTGAAACAAACTCAACTAACATCAGTAAATTCTAGTTACCACAAAGGTATTCAGTGAAACCCGTTTTAACTAGTGAGAACCCGTTCTTACTAAAACGGGTTTTTACCAGGCAACATATATAAAATCTAATGGTAGAACTCTGGTTTTTTATTGATTAAACAAAAGCAAGATTTTAATTCAAAAAATTTGAATTTTATTAAGGAAATAATGAGGAAAAAGATAAGATTAATAGAACAATTAATGATATTGAATTAAGAAAAGTTCTTAATTAAAAATAAATAGGATACAATTTTATTAATGGTATTTGAAATCAAACGAAGAATTTGTTTTCGAAATCGAGAGCGTTTCGATTTTTCTTTTATCGTGTCATCACTTGTTGATGGTTCAATTGCAATTTCAATTTGGCAAGCATTCACTTTTCATTTTCATTGATGGAAAGTTGATCGGCTGGAATTCAAGATTTCCGTTGACAAGCTTCGATCGGAATGACAGCCGTGTGAAGGAGGACCATCGACCTGATCCCCAGTCATTGGAATAAGGCAGAGCGACTTTTCCACTTTTCACTTTTCCCACCCTCTTTATCGGGGTCCGAATCCGGGCGAAATCCGCGCCAATCCTCTGGCAGATTCTCCTTAAGCCTTTGAGGGAATCCCGCAGCAACGTTTAACTGCACTCAATAGCCCATTTCCTGCTCAGTGGAGTTCATTTAATTCAAGTTTGATGAGCCCTTCCATTTTTCTATTTTTTACTTTACCATACAGGGTATGGTAATCGTGCATGAAAAAAGCGTTTTTTTTTTTTATTTATTCTTTTTTTCAAAATATCTCAAAAACGGCTACAACTATTTTGATAATAAAAAATGAGCGAAATTATGGCATTTTGGTCTACAAAAAAGCCATAATAAGTTAACATCAAAAAAATTATATTTTAGGAGATATTAATTATTTTGTCAAAATGTCTGTTAGTAAACATTAGTTCACTACTAAATTTTGTGTAGGCCCTAGCTCAAAAACTAGTGTGAATATCAAAACGAAATTTCAGGTAGATTCGTTATATTGAGATGATTGGATTTTGGTTGAAATCGAACGAAAAATTAATTAGGGACGGGTTCATAAAAATGTAAAATCATAAAAACCAAGAAAAATGAAATTTAATAGAAAACAGTGATATAGTAAAAAAGAGAGTCATTATTTTTTTGGGGACCGAAATTGAGGGGGGGGGATCAAAAAATAGAACAATATAAGTCCTAGGTTAAATATTAATAATATCTCCTTTTAATTATGAGACTACTGTATTAGAATATCTGTCTTTATAGATTTTTTTAAATATCCACCCCCCCCCTTCCCTGGTCTCAATCAATTACATATAGTGAGTCATTTTCACAGAGTGCATATGCGAAATTTTGTACAATTCGATCAAAGGGTTTAGGACTTAATTACATTGATCTTTTTTAAACCCTCTTTCCCAATGTTGGCCCTCCTGAAAAATAATAACTCTTTTTGATTATAGGTTCATTTTACAGTAAATTTCAATTTTCTTGGTTTTTTTTAGATTAAAAATTTTAATATTTTAACCACCGCCCCCTTAATTTTTGGTTCGATTTCATCCAAAATCTAATCAGCTTTTAATCTCAATGCACCAAAACCACATGTGAAATTTCGTTTTGATATTCATATAGATTTTGAGCTAGAGCGTACAAATAATTTGGTAACGTAGGTACTAAAAGACATTTTGAAAAAATCACTAATATCTTGTAAAATTTTAATATTTTAACCACCGCCCCCCCCCCCCTCCTTAATTTTTTGTTCGATTTCATCCAAAATCTAATCAGCTTTTAATCTCAATGCACCAAAACCACATGTGAAATTTCGTTTTGATATTCACATAGATTTTGAGCTAGAGCGCACACATAATTTGGTAACGTAGGAACTAAAAGATATTTTGAAAAAATCACTAATATCTCGTAAAATATTATTTTTTCGATGTTCAGTCATAAGGGCTTTTTTGCTCAATTTTTTTAACAAAATAGTTTCAGTAGTTTTTTGAGATATTGTTATGAAGCAAAAGATACACTTTTTCATGCAGGATTACAATACTTGACTATACCCATTATGGTAAAGTAAAAATGTGAGTAATTAGGATTTTTGAAAGAAAATAATCAATTTATACATCTATTGAATAAGATTTTAAATAATTTCTATTCTTTTTTGCAAGATGGTATCATCGATTAATTTCAAGAAAATGGAAGTGGGAAATGCAATCGGAATCGATCCGAGTGGTTGGCTGGCTGTGTACCGAGGAGGATTTCGCCATGGCATGTTGAGGAGGAGGCGGCGCGGCGGCATCGACCAGGCAGAGCAACCCTCCCGAAGCAGCCCCTTTTCCCTGAGGAGGTTGCCCACCCTTACAGCCCTCGTCTTTCTTTATTTCTGCGAAGCGAAAATCCCCCAAAATGGCCAACCTATATCCACTGACTGGATTGGAACCCGCGGCCCGTTGATTTATCGTTGCCAGAAACGGAGCTCGAGAAGAAAAAGACACCCGGTAAATAGAGGGATGAGGCCTCCGACGCACTCTTAAATATTCGCCTCGAAACAACTAACAAAACAAAACTATCACCTATAAATCATTTGCCGGGTCTGATATTTTTTTTCTAAACAAATTGCTGGAATATTTTGTCACCTCATTTTGGAAATTCACATTCAATTACATTTAAGGATAAAATAGAAAAGGAAAATTAAATTTTTTTAGGTATTCCAAGCAACGTCCATTATTTCGTGGTTAAAGGGTGAAATTTCAAGTAAGAAAATTTGGTGTGACTTAAACCCTCCACATCACTTTACCACACACCATTTTACTCTAGTTGATTTATATAATTTTATTTAAATTATGATATATGAACAAATTTTTTTTTAATATTTGATTGGCATTGGGAAAACCCCCATTTTGCCAGCCTAAACAGCAATATATACATATGGAACGGTTATTTTGAAAGTCCATTTTTTTGTTATTTCGAGATATTTGTATTATATATTTAGATTTTTATAAATACCTACATGGATTTTTATACGAGGGGTGAACCGCGACCTATTATACTGTACACCTACTTTCACTTGTACTTTCAAATATTTCCAAGTATCAAATATTTCCGTACTTCCAAATATTTCTTAGTACTTCCAAATATTTCAAGAACTTTCAAATATTTCAAGTAATTCCAAATATTTCCAAGTAATTCCAAATATTTCCAAGTACTTCCAAATATTTCCAAGTACTTTCAAAATACTTGCAAAGCGGTGTACACCTACTTCCAATCGCGGATCACCTCACGGATTTATATATATTTCGATATTTTTATTTTGTAAAATTCATGAGGATAATTGTACTCCATTGACTGGGATATTATAAATATGAAAAGAAGACATCTATATAGAACTAAAATTGACTGAAATTAACTCATTTTTTTCAAAATTGGACTTACACCACTTTCAAAATAAACAGTCCATATATTATATATAATATTAATTAATTAAAAAAATTAAAAAGTAACATCACGTTTATGGTGTATGTGCTCCCTTCCCAACCAAAATTTATTAGACTATTACTAGTAGACTCAATCTAAAACAAGTAAATATGAAATTTCGTTTTTGATTTTCATATTTGTTTATGAGGTAGAGCGTATATAATATTTGATTATTCAAAATCGAATATACATACAAACATACTCACCAAAAAAACTTTTTGAAAATATAATTAATATAGCTTAAAATATCATTTTTATCATGTATGCTAAGATCGAATTTGTGTAGGTCTTAACACAATCATTATTATGATGATATTACACTTTGAGCCAATTTGTAACTTTGATCCATCTGTGGAATATTTATGACTGTGAGCTAAATCAGCTAATCGCCAGATATATGTGATCACATGAAGTTAAAAATCTAGTAGCTATTTTGAATCTAAGGATAAGTTGATCATAGTTAATTTTAATTGAAGGTGTGCTAGCCAGGGATCAAAACAGTTGGAGGACAGACTTGCTTTATTTCCTCGTACACTCTAGGTTAGTAAATCGATTAGTTATGATCAAACCTTCTAAAATACATGC
Source organism: Forficula auricularia (assembly GCA_024734495.1). NCBI lineage: Eukaryota > Metazoa > Arthropoda > Insecta > Dermaptera > Forficulidae > Forficula > Forficula auricularia. Next base: position 261,555 of record JALMQS010000192.1, read on the forward strand.
CAAATTATATAATTTCAATAAAAAAAATTTAAATTATTATATTCTTTATCCTTTTAAAGAGAGTTCTTATTAAAAATTTATACAATAACATTTAGTTTATCGAAAGAAATTTTGGCCAAAATCATGTAATTTGCACATTTTTAATGAGAAAATCTAATCAAAATGGAATCTAGTTGATTTTAGCGGAAACTTATTTTTCAATAAACAGCTCACCACTAAAGCATCGAATCTATAATTTTTTTTTTGTCACTTTTCACGAAAGAGACTGAACGTCACAGTTTTGACAATTCTGTTTCTGAATACATAATTTATTAGATGTTGAGTGGAAAATCCCAAATGTTAACCTGGCATATATACTAGAAATTAAATTTAGACTATATGGGAATATTAAATATAAAAAATACTGAGTATGTATAATTAAAAATTATATTTTGTATGCTATTCATAAAAATAATAAGTATTTTAAAGAAATGGAAATGATTTGTCAAGAGGAAAAGTGAAGTTTACATTAAACTTTTAAAGTTTAGTTTTACGACATGAAGAAAGAGAAATTACCAGAATCTGTCTTAACTTATTTCTTTTTCTTTTAAAGAATGCTCTAGAATTTTCTTGTTTATTTATACAGATGCAAGAATCGCAGCCTAGAAAAACAAAGGAATTAAGTCTTCTTCATTATGATAATGTCAAAAATAGTTGTCTAATATTTGAAGTGTAAATGAAAAGTATCATAAAAAAACAACAAATTAAAAAGGATAAATAATCTTTAAAATTTCAGAAAATAATTTACTACTAGGGGTGACTATTTTGTTAAATGATATCTACTCGTGGAGATGAAGAGTAGGTACTTAATTTCAGGGAAAAAAACGGAGAGTGTTTTTTATTGAATTTTCAGGGGTTGAATAAAAGTCGAAAGTATTTAAGGACTTTAGTCAACAAGGCTTGAAGGATGTGAGATTTTGAAAATAAGAAAGCAAAAAGAGAATTTCAGTTTTTACATTGAGAAAAAAATATTGACTGTTACTAGAAAATTATTTGTTCCAATCATTAAAAAGATGGCTGGAAGAATACTTTTGTTTAGGTCGATTTTACACTCTTGAAAAACTGACTTCAAAAGCGTAAAATTCACCGATAATCGGTTAAAGACTATAAACAAAATGAATAATATTTGAAATATTTTTTCAAATTAATTTGCTTACCTATTGTAAATATTTTTTTAGCCTCAAACCATCAGCCAACGAATTTGAATATGTACAATAGTCCAAGAGCTGGTGACACATTTTTGAGTACGGATTTGACCCAACTAGAAATTATGCGCAATAGTACCGTCTATGATAGTTGTACAAGGAATGGCCAGTCTGGCTGGCCTAAGCAGGTGGACCAGGTACTGCGCATGGTTTGGAGTGCGGTAAAAAATACATATGTGTTAAAAAATATTTTCGACCCATAATGAAATTATAAAAATTATAATTTATAGTCAATTATAATATAATATAATATATTCACTCCAGACCATATTTGAGAGGTGGGACGTGGAACCAGACCACCCAAAGTGCATTCTTACAACATGAAAAAAAATAGCATCATGCTGTCTCACTAGTATTTTTACTACTACTAGTAATACACTTTGGGGTGATCTGGTTCCACGTTCCACCACTCAAATGGTCTGGACTGAATATATTATGTTTATAATTGACTATAAATTATAATTTTTATAATTTCATTGTGGGTCAAAAATATTTTTTAACACATATGTATTTTTTACCGCACTCACACCATGCGCAGTACCTGGTCCACCTGCTTAGGCCAGCCAGACTGGCCATTCCCCGTACAACTATCATAGACGGTACCATTACGCATTATTTTAGTTGGGTCAAATTCGTACTCAAAAATGTGTCACCAGCTCTTGGACTACAATGTCTAGAACGTAAGTTCATGTATGAAACAATATGTACATATGTATTGTACACTGTTAAAAGTAATTGTAAATTTACTTTTATGTTTATAATACAAATATAGATAGGAAATTTTAATTGAAAGTAATGGAAGGCAGCCCAGAGGTAGTGAGGAAAGAAAAAATTAACACATATAAAATAAGGTGTAATTTATTGGAATCCTTCCTCCTTTCCTTTCAAATAGATATGAAATTTACAAAATTGCGTTTAGTAAAAAAAAAAAACTATTTTATATTGGTAAAATCAGATTAACTCATTGCAAAAATACAAAAATAAATTGTTTAATAAAAAGTTTTCTACGCTGATTATCATGCAATTTCCCGATTTTTATACACACTTCAGAGTTTTGAGATATTATCGGTCAAAACGACGAAAAATACCATTTTGACCTATTTTCGAGTCCCATTAAATATTAAACAGCAGTATTTGAAATAAAAATATTTTGTGGACATAATAGAAAACAACATCCTCTCGGATTTTCAAATTACCACTTGAATTTAGCTCAATTAAAACTATAGTTATAACTAAAAACTAAAATTACTTGGTTAATAAACATAAGGTCTTAGTTTTTTAGTTATAACTCGAGTTCTAATTGAGCTAAAAACAAGTGGTAGTTTGAAAATCAAAGAGGAACCTGTTTTCTATTACGTCAATAAAATATTTTGATTTCAAATATTGCCGTTTAATATTTAATGGGACTCAAATATAGGTCAAAATGGCCTTTATCGTCCTTTTGACCGATAATATCCCAAAACTCTGACGTATTGTAAAAAATCATGAAATTGTATGATAATTAGCCTATAAAACTCTATAGGAATCCATTGTTAGGTTTACGGGAGCAAATTTTTGTTTAATTTTTGTCCAGCAGTGTAATGGTAATTTAGAGAGGATTATTTATTTAAATCAGTGAGTGAGTTTCCCATGATTATAAGTTGAATATCTATAAAAATATACAAGTTAAACCAAAATTATCAAATTGAATAAATTATTAATGATTGTTTTACGGTGACTAAGCCTCACTAGTTTTCGAAATCACTCACACTATCCCCTCACATATTAAGCTTATTTTTAACAAATTTAAAACAATATATATTTTTGTTTTGTCTTTGTTGTTTATCCTAAATAGTTTAATTTGGCTGCCGGTGGCTGGTTTAAAGGGCCTCGCTTACGTTTTGAAACTTGGTAACTATTTTGGGTCTTATGAAGGGTTGCGTCCGTCCCCCAATCGAAAAGTTCGGCAGCCACATGAGTTATTTGACCAATCAAAGGGGGATTAACGGGGGCCGATGGCTTTGCGGCTTCGCTATGCAAATAGCCAGAGCAGGCCGGAGGATCCTCGTCCCTCGATTGAATAAAACGATACATTTCATTGCAGAGGATAGATTTGGAAAATGTCAACAGATGACAGAATAAATGACGAGATTCTACGGAAATTGTTGAAAATAAATACATTTTAACGATAGAATCCGTTTGAATTTTGGACAAATATTGACCGGTGGCAGTTTATTTTAGAATACTATCACGATTCCAATCTTAATTAAAAATATATTGCAGAAAAAATGATAACTGCGGGTGGTTGGTATCAAAAAAGAAATGAGAATTCGATTCGTGGCCAATCGCTAGCCCAAGTCCCATTTTAATTGGTTTGTATTGACTTTTGAGCTGCAGTGGTCCGTCAGTAGAGATCATATTTGGCTTTGCGCTGTTAGAGCAACATTATTGAAAACCTCGACTCCTCACTCTATGTTCATTTAGAGAATGTTCTAAAGGGCTTAAATATTTTATTTTTGTGTTGAAAAATTTATCTCTCCTTAAGCTTTTACATCTAGGAGATAGTGATTTAAACACATTTTCATTTTATCACTATGTAAATATACAGATGTAACTAAGAGTAATTTGAAATATTTGTAAAAAAATAAACTGCAACGGATCGTTGCTAAACTTTATCCAAATTCATTTGAAATATTAATATGTTTATTCCTTTATTATTAATCAGATTTCACTTGCTATTTGCAGTTCATGTTGACTTTAAGTAAAAAATAATGATCGATTCTCATCATACATACATCCATCCATCCATCCATCCCCACGCACTTCCAAAAAAAGACACTTTTTGGCCTCTCGACGAGATCCCTGGTAATTTTTGGCAAAATCGTCACGTGCTAAAATTCAACCTAATTGAATATTACAATTTGTGACCTTAATTGAGTCCATGGGTTCCGTAATCTTTACCTGAGGGCCCTTTGAAGTCCCGCTTGGCGCGAGACCGATTACAATACTTTATTCATGCTTCGCATTGGATAAAGTAAAAAACACATGTGACGAAATTAAATCCTAAGTCAACTTTGATTCGTCACTGCACTTGCCGTGATAGTATCTGTAAAATAAGGAAAGAGTGGAAACATTTCTTCGATGAGCTAGAGCAGTGTTTCTCAACCTGTGTGCTGCGAGAGATTGTCAAATGTGCCGCGAGGCTTTTTGACAAATAATAAAAATTGCATGGGTTTTGTAACTTTGAAATAGTATTTGTTTAATAATTACTTCATTTTTTTTATATCATACAACTTTTACTTTTTTTTATATATTTAGGTGTGCCGCAAATGATTCCAGATATTTTTAGTGTGACGTCAACCAAAAAAGGTTGAAAAACTCTGCTCTAGCTTTAAATGTTCCTGGTCAAAAATGAAAAAAGGAAAAATTTTATTGAGATTTTAATACGAAGTCATAATATAGACATAAATAAACAATTTATATTTAAGTTTATTATTAATTACTACGGCATATTTAGCGACCCGAGTCTTGAAAAATTCTTCATTTATTTTTAATTAATAAATGTGCGGGGGGCGATTCTTTCATTAGAATCCGATCAAGGAAAATAACTAAAAAGGGCATGGATAGAATTATCTAACTTCTTTCTTTATAGCGAAGAATGACCTGTTCAGACTATTAAAGATTCAATTTTTAATTTCTATTATTCTAGGAATGGCCTTTTGCTCTTGGATCAAAATTATACTCGTTATAGAGAAAGCAAATATTTAATTGAACTTCAATAAAATTCAGACAATAATGTGAAAAAATACTTGTTCTAACTGGGAAACGTACTGGGTCGTTAAAAAGTTTTACTTTTTTTGTTCATTTTTATCATTCAATAGAAAAATTAAATTCATAAAAAGAAATCTTCTTAGAAAGTTTGTTCTGTAGCAAAATTTTTATATTTTCAATGCGGTGAAATGTTTAGATTTTGGGCTCTCTAAGCCAGTGTTTCTCAACCTATGTGCCGCGAGAGATTGTCAAATGTGCCGCGAGCGTTTTTGACAAATAATTAAAATTGCTTAGGTTTTATAATTTTGAAATAGTATTTGTAGTTACTTCATTTTTTTTTTTGTATCATTCAACTTTTCCTTTTTTTTTATATTTGTGTGCCGAAAATGATTCCAGATATTTTTAGTGTGCCGTCAACCAAAAAAGGTTCAGAAACACTGAGCTAGGGAGTCGAGGAAGATGGTAAGGGTGGGATCTTCAATTAGCCTGATAGCTCGTTTCTGAATTGCATCCAGGGTGGCAAGAGAATGCTTGGAGGCCCCTCTCCACAGATTATTTCTTAATTAATTATCCATTAAATCCTGTGGCATATGCAACCAATTTTACGCTGGTGGATTTCAGAAGCCTACCCCACAGGGGCACCAGTTATCCACCATATCTTTCATTTAATGCCTTTACATTTATTACCAACCAAATGTCATATTGTTTTACATGATATTCATTATCCAGACATGTACCTCCTTGTAAAAAAATTCAGTGGGGGACCCAAAATTTTTTTGGAAAAAGTGCTATCTATTAAAATAAAAATATTGGAATAAAATATATTAAGTAAGACTAAAAAATTAAAAAAAAATATAGTTTAAAAAACTAAAAAACACGCTTTTATCAGTAATGCGCACTAAAAAGTACAAAATAATGTAATAAACTTTTAATTTTACGATATATCCATTCTATCTTTGACAATATTTTATCTTCATTGAACAATGTTCCATACTTTAACTTGTCACTTCTTTAGGTTCAATAACTAAGTCAAAAAGCGTGGGACGCTATTGGGTAGATAGTCAATTTCCAGATATCCTTGATCTGCCAGCCTAGTTCTACATATTTATTTTTCTTCTCCGTGTTAGAGGTACGGATATATTAATTATAATGGCAGATTTTTCTTGCATGTCCAGCAAAAGAATATCAGGTCTAATGTTGCTTATGGATTTATCTGTTAATATAGGCCTATCCTAGTAGAGAATAAAGTTCTGGGACTCCAAAACATTATTATTGTTAATTTTTAAAGAGTTAGATAAAGGTGAAACATTTTTAATAAAAAGTAAGCAAAATTTCAAGGTAGGTTTCACAAAATAAAACAAAAATATGTTTTGAGTTAACTCCTGATGATGTGGCTCAAAACCCGAAATATATATAATAGATCGAGATAAATCTTCGAACACACATGTAATCTTTTAAATCGATTAGGTTATAAATGATTCATTAGCTAGAAGACTATGAATGGTTTTATTAACAAATATACAATACAATTTATGCAATAAACAACTAGAATAATCTTACCTATAGATGTTAAGATTATGAGTCCTTTATCACGTATTTAAAGATGTACAATTTATTCTTATTAGCTTCTATTTGTATTAAATTGCAAGTTCATTTTATATCTTAACCGAACTGACATGTGCATAGCAAGCCAGAGCTACTACCAACATAATATTTAATAAATCCCAGAAGGGTTATACATGCTAAGAGCGTAAATCAGGAATAGATATTATCTTAATTTACATATATATATTTGTTTTATTTTGTAAAACCTACCTTGAAATTTTACTTACTTTTTATTATTATACGAGTTATTGCACTTTCTCAGCTTTCGCTGGAAAACTTTTACCTATCCCTTTAGATCTTGTTTGGGTTTAGGCTCGGTCGATGTGGAAAGGGAATTCACCCTAACCCACATGATCCATCCTCCGGATAATCTTCAATTCAAGAACCTGCGCACAATGTGGCATGTTTGCAGAATAACGATCTTTTGTGTTATATTGAAGACCCATTTAGGCATATCGATCTTCGCCAGATTCCTCTCAAAATTTCGCGTTACAACTGCTTCCGCGGAAATTACCAAGGGGATGATATTGATCCTTTCCAACTTCCAAATTGTCTTGATTTGAAACGCCAAGTCTTCATATTTTCTAACTTTTTCTACCTCTGTGGACCGGATGTTATGTGTCAGAGGGATGGCGACATCAATGAGTGTGGCTGATTTCTCGGTCTTGTTGATGACCACAATATCTGGCTTGTTATGAGCCACTCGTTTGTCTGTGAAGATGGGTCTGTCCCAGTACATCACGTAGTCCGCCGTCTCCAGAACCTCGGGTGGATCATACTTATAGTACGGTGGTGTATCGTTTCCTAACATACCGTATTTAATTGCCAACTGTTGGTGAATCAATTTGGCGACTTGATTATGACGTCCAAGGTATGCACTTCCCGCCAGTACTGAACATCCGGACATGATGTGTTCGATAGATTCTCCTGGAACTCCGCATTTTCTACATTTATCAATGACATTCATTTTCAAAACATGTTTTTGGTAGTTAAGGGTCTTCATCACCCTGTCTTGGATTGCCAAGAAAAAACCCTCTGTTTCTGGGTAGAGTTCTTCACGCATAAGCCAACTCAAGGAAGCCTGACTGTCAACATCTTCGCCATCTATCAGTCTCGGGAATCTCCCATGCATTTCCTTCTCTATCCACATTTGAATTTCTTCTCTAATAGAAGGTGGTTCAAATGGAGGATCATCCTGTTGTAGTCTCAGAGATGTATATCCCATATCGGCCTGAACTGTGAGCTCCATAAGTTTGTAATTAGATCCTAATGCAACTCTCATACCCGATTCATGGGTTCTGCACAGCTTTAGAATAGTAACCAGCCCTCTTCCTCCTTCTTTTCTGGGTAAATAGAGACGGACAGTTGAGGACTTTGGGTGTAGAAAACGAAACTTGGTCATGGTGGTGCGAGTAAGACGGTCCAACCCCTGCAGATCTGTGTCAGACCATTTCAGAATCCCAAACGAATATGTTAAGACCGGCAGAGCCCAATAATTAATGAAGTCCAAAATTCGCTTGCCGGTTAATTTGGTGTTGCAAATTTTCGATACACGTTTTCTATATTTCTCTGTGAATTCTTTTTTCAGCTTCGTGTGATTTATTTTAAAGTTTTGCGAGACCCCCAGGTACCTGTAAACAGAGTTTTCTTCGAGTTCACGGACCTCCTATTATTAATGTTATTATTATTATTATTGAATGGAGAAAGAGATCTTCTTTATAATTGGTTTTTTGGAATTATCAGGGATGGGATCAATGTATGTATTCGTAGAGTCCCGGTGATGATAATAAGTAGGTATATTTATCGAAAGCACGAAGTGAAATTAGGTGTTTTATTTGCTTATCTCATCTCAGATAATTCCAACTAATTGTATTGATTTAATCTATCATTTACAATGAGATCTCACTTAATAAATAATCAACAAGTCAAATCAGGAAATTTACAAATAATAGCAGAATTTAAAAAAAGCAATAAGATAGGCATTTGAATATGAAAAATTTCTTGGTACGCACAGCTCGAGAAGGGGATAAATCTGCCTCACAGGCGGGCCGAATTATTTAATTGGTTCAAATTATTTTTTTAACATTGAAAATATATTTGGGATATTTATTTATATGTATCACGTGATATGTATGTCTATATCTATCAATACCAAGAAAAGAATTTTCAAAATTAAGGTATTCTTAAAGGAGACAATAAAAGAGTGTCTTCTGCTGGAAAAATAAATTTTTTAATTTTATTGTCTCCTTTAATTTATAAAAATTCTGCTACTCCCCGGAAAAAGAAAGTTTCAAATTAATTAAAGTATTCAGTAAGTGAAGAAAAAATTTGCTAAATAAGTAAGATTTTAGTAGGATTTGACAATATTGTTCATTAATTCCTCCAAGTTTTAAATTATAATAATAAATTTAATCGAAAATAATAATTGGTCCTACCTAAATGCTTACGGGTATGCATCCTTTCTTAAAGCAGTGCAAAGACTATTTATTGGCGCTAATAAATTTTGCTTATCTTTTATAGAAGTGGATGAAATGTGGATTTTTTTATTTATCTGACTGTGTATTTGGATTCCGATACACTTGATAACTTAAAGAACGGAAAGTTGTAAAACTTTCCTGCTAGTGCCAAATTGTTTGTATTTCTAAAATAAAGAACATTCACTTTTTAGAATATCTAGCTTAATTCTTAACTTCTAAATAAAAAATAAAGAAAATCAGAAAAATGTTGGTCGTCGAATGGTTACAATTAACAAGAAATTCGGAAAACAATTTGTATGAATTAACTACAGCTCTGTTCCAAGTTTCTATCCTAAAACGTTCGATGGCAGAAAATTGGTAAATCTCTAAAAATTTGTATACGTGTACTGAGTCATGAAAAAGTTTCCACATTTTTGGTTCAATTCCCAATATTAGTTATAGTAATATTTTTAGGACAAAACACAAATTTGTGATATTATTTCCAGTTTTTTTACTAGATATGTATGTTTACAAGCTATAGGTTTGTTATTCACGCTTAAGGAAATAGCAGAATTTTCCATTTTCAGGTAAAAGCCACTTAGTTCCGAATTGAAAAAATATATGCTTTACATTAAGACCAAAACATTTTTATGTTCATAAAAAAGCAAATGTGAACCGAGACGTAATATCGTGTACACCTACTTCCACTTCCACTTTCACTTCCAAATAGAAGACACTAGATGAAGGGGTATTATCTAATGAATTCCAAAACTAATTCCACATAATTCCAAAGACGTGTACACCTAATTCCAATCGCTGGTCACCCCTCGGATGGAAGTAAATAGTTATTGAGTAAATACAAAAATATTTCCGCCACTCGACTATGTCAAACAACAAAGTAAACTCTTGAAAACGCCATCTCGATGTGAATTATTTTTCTTTCTATTGAAGTTCTAAATCTAAACGATATTTAAAGTTGCGTCGGCAGGGGGATTTGTCTGAGAAATTCGAATCTAAAAGCCAACTCAGGATGAAGAATAAAGCGAGCCACTTGACCCGGCTGGTTTCATTTCTCCTCAAATCTTCTGATGAGCCATGGTGAAGGCGTGAAGGGGCCCAAGGGGTCCAAGGGGGACAGGGGACGATGCAAATGGGAGCGCGGCGCGCGCGCGCTGCCGTTTGATCTTGAGCCGAGCTCAAATCCCCGAGCTAAGCCTGCCAAAGCTGGGCTAAGCCGCCACTAAGCTCACCTGGCCCATTACACCACATTAAACAAATTGAAATGATTTCTAAGAAAGGCTCAAGAGCCCGCGAGAGCCACCCCCGTGGCCACCACCCTCCCATTGACTTTTATGCAGCCATTTTGTTTCATATCCGGGAACCCCACCAACGTCCTATAGACTTCCGCCTCGGGACGAAACGGTATGGCATTTCGTTAAATATATAGCTGGATTGCCATCTTTTTAAGTCAATGGGATTTATATGAATCCCTAGTTGAAAGACGAAAAATTCCACAAGATAAATCATTCTAAAAATTGGAACTTGATCAAATCAATTGAAGAGACGAGAAACATTGAACTACTCAGCCACGAATCACGATAAAACAATATATAGGTTCAAACTCCAACCTAATATAATTAATATATAGGTTAATTTATTATATACCTACTATAAATAATAATGAAAAAAAATAGGAATATTTAGCAAATTTAAAGTAAAAAAACGTCGGTTTATGAATAAAAAGATAGTATAAATTATCTTCTTCTTTTTTTGGATTGCCTCATCAATATCCACTCAATTAAAGTAAAAATTTATTAAAAAAAACGTGAAATGACCTTTTCACCAAAGTATATGCCAAGTGAAAATATTTACATTTTTTCTTGAGCTTGAAAAAATTCTACTAAAAACTTGCAAATTAGATCTTTTGGATAAATTAAAATAATTTATAAACACGTCTTTCTACTTCAATTCGTATAATCGATGGAAGTTATACTTTTAGAGCAGAGATTCAGTACCTGCTTGGATATATTTCAATTAATATACAGAATTGAGGATTTATAGCCGTGTATTTTAACCAGACGATCTATTGTTGAACTTATTTATTTAATTGTCTGCTTAAGAAATTAAAAAGATAAATTCATGTATTTTAAGAATGTCTAGATTTCCTTTGAAAAAGTTCGATACTTACTACCTAAGTAATCATATGTAGTGATGTAAGTTCAAGAAAAGTTTAAAAATCTCAGTATTTGCCAAGATTCTTCTAAGATACAAGTAAGTACACGAGTGGAAAGGATCTTCAGTTTTGAATATTTTCAAATTTAAGCATTGTAGAAAATATTTTTATTTCAATCGCTAGCTCTTTTTTGTTAGTGATCATAATATGTGTAAATGTTTACCACATGCCTTTCTCTTTAATAGTAAGGATTCTCTCAGTTAAATACAGTCGACTTTCTATAATTAATTTAATAATTAATTTATTAATAATCCAAGGGACTACAAGAAAAATTCGAATTATTAAGAGTTTTTATTATATTTTTGAAAATATGTATGAGCTTACATAGATTTTACGGGATTTTTGGCTCCACCCAGATTTTATATATAGCCTCAAGTAAAAAAGTAAAAATAATGAAAACGACAACAAAGAACAAAAAATATGTATTAACATTGCAATAGATAATAACATACCTAATTAAAAAAATTAAGAATAGTTTTTTGCTAGGAACAAATCAAATTATAAATAGGGGAAGTGGCCTAGTTCGAATTATAGAACATTCTCTCACCCTCTTGTTACGAAAAAGATTTCGAGTTATCGAGCGCATCAAAATACACAGCATTTTTTCGATTTATCGAAGTTAACAGCTGAAGAGTTCGAATTATCGAGAGTCGACTGTATATAAAATAAACAGGAAAATATTTAAAATACAGATAAATATAATTCTGATATATTTACAGTCTGAACAAATGAGAAGGCCACACACCAAGAAATGAGACTGTGAAGGAGGTCTCTGGTGAATGAATGTGGTTTTGACAGATGAGATCCCACTCCCCCACACTCGGCCTCACCGTTGAGTTGTTTATACAATATGAGTGACCACTTTATGGACGAAAGCCAGATTTCTCGATCAAAACTAATAAAGCAAATAAACTGCTACTGGTAGTAGGACGGACTCTTGAAGCAGCCATTCGACCCTCTGACGAAGAGCAGAAGCACCCTCTCCTCTTAGTCTTCAAAAGAACAAACGCTTTGATTCATCGCCTTTTAAAACGGACTCTATCACCCTTCTAATTATTTGCTTGTAATATTCTTCCCAACAAGCGATTCCAATATTTGCTTTTCTTTAGCTACAATTTTTGTCGACTCCATTAACGAATAAAATATTATTTCAACACAAAATCCTAGTTTTGTTATTGTTTCAATCATGCTCTTGACTCTTTTACAAATAAATATATCAAGCCCATCAACAAAAAGTATTTGAAGATTTTTTTTAGAACTAAAAGAATTTTCAAGTGAGGGAAGAAATATTAAATAATAAGCCGGCAAGTCGGGCTCGTAAATCGAGGGTTCCTAAACTTATATCTTCCGAAATACTTGAGATATCAAATATGTTCTTATTTTTCGTTGATAAGGAGAGAATGAGTAAATTTTCTGAATTTTAAGTTGTTGCACGTAGAAAAATCATCTACAAATGACCAATTTGGGACTCTTCCATACCGTCATTTTAAATTAGATTAAATTTAAAAAAAATTTAGCCTAAATTTTTGAAAACCTAATGATAGAATACGAAATAAAAAAGTTCTTGAAAGAATCGGAGAAAGAAAACCTTATGGAAGAGTCCGAGGAAGAGAAGACCTCAGATGATGCATTAGACATTAAGACATGGAGGATTGCTTAGTCGGAGAGGTGGGAAAGAAAATAGGAAGAGGAAGGCCAAGATTAGAAAATTTCTCACAAACAATTATGTGTGTGGATCTGAGTCTTTTAGAGAAGTCAAGTAGATGGCATGAAACAGGGTCTAATGGAGACGGGTGAGTGCGTCAAACCATTCTTAGGGATCGTTCATAAATTACGTCACACGAATTTCAAGATTTTTAGACTCCCTGTATCAAATTCTGTCACATTTTCATTGACCTCCCTGTATTGTGACGTCACACTATCACTTTTATACCCTATAATTTAATAATTGTATAAATTTCTTATAAATTAAACTCAACTAAAGGGATTTAATATATTTTAAGTTTATTTTTTAAAAAATTTTAATTTGAATTTTGTGACAAGACACTTTTTAAGATCCCCGGGCCCCTCTGTCATATTTTGTCACAAATCTGAGATGTCCTCTCCTCCCTTACTATGTGACATAATTTAGGGACGGCCCCTTAGGACTTGGGGAGATCTTCTCTGGGGTAATTTACACCCTATGATAAAAAAAATATTTTTTTTTTATTTTCGGTTCCACGAAAAATTCGACGGTCACCATGGTAATCAATCGATGAAAATTTTAATAAGATTTTTTATTTCGGGGATTATAAATACACATAATTAGTAAATTTCAAGTTTGCATTTTATTTCATTTAAGATGCTTTAACAATGCTTTCCCGAGTCGAAATTTAAGTACTATCTTTCAGCTCGAAATAGAACCGATTTAGAGCACTGTAGGGCGCCTCAGCTCCTACATTGAACCCCGAGATCCTCCCATGTACTGTGAGGTACTACTTTGAACGCCTAAGTCAGATATTAAAAATGAATAAAATGGTTAAAAATACTATTGTCCTCTTGAATCCGGTAAGAAATATATATTTATATGAACATCTTTATTATTTGCTCTCATTAAGTTACCAAAGAGACATGGAAATAGATATCCTTTAACCCCCCAAGTCCTAAATAAGAACTACATTAGGAGGCTCAATGTATGGTTTAAATTTCGACTCGGGCTGTCAGAAGGACATTGTATCGACACTAATCGGGCCCTGTTTTATTTTTGAACAAACCCCTAAAAACAAATAAATATCTACTATATTTGCAGAACTAAGATATCTTCAGCACTTAAGGGCCAGAACTTAATATAAGACCTGTATCAAAATAATAATAATGATTTACCATGTTAGATCATTATAGTTTTTTACACAGGCTTAGAAGATACTAACACGAAGCTTACTTATTTGTTCTTTTAGTTTTATGGAAATATATGTTTAAAACTTTCTGAATTTATAGTTTTGGAATTTTTATTAGAAATCCATTGAGAGATTTGTTTTCAGTTCAAGACTATGTGTCTAATTATCTTAAAACCTAAGCCTAGTTAAGAGAGAAAATCTTTACTACTCACTCGGACTCTCGCTTCGGTGAGATTGGTCCACATGGCGATTTCCTCCCGAGTCGACATATCCGGATAACGATTCCGGGCGAAAGTCGCCTCTAGTTCTTGGAGTTGCTGCGACGTGAAATGCGTTCGTTGACGTCGCTGCCGTTTGTTTTTCTTGTCGTTCTTTTCGGATTCTGCTCCGTTAGCGGATCCGTCGGCTCCCGCTGGACCGCCCATGTCCGTCGTTCCGTTGCCACCTCCAGCTTCCGTTTTCACGATCGCACCTACCGAATTGTTCACATTTCCGTCCACGGCGATCCCCCGGGAACTCTGAGAACAAAAAACTGTTGATTTTATATGGCCAAAGAATATATAGTGACTCTAATTCTAAATAGGAAATTTATTCCATCAATTACACAGGTCTGAAAAAAATGTAGTGATGAAGCAAAGCAAGACCAAGACCAATACTGTAGTAAGCTTGGTATTGGTCTTGGTCTTATTTAAATATTTATAGTCATGGTCTTGGTCTTGCTTATTCAGTCTTGGCCTCGACTTGCTTATTAAGTCTTGGTCTTCGTCTTGTTTATTCAGTCTTGGTCTTGGTCTTGTTCAAATATTTCTAGTCATGGTCTTGGGCTTGTTTATTCATTCTTGGTCTTGGTCTTGCTTTGCTCATCACTAATTTTTTTCATATTTCGTTGCCTTAGAGTGTAAACCTTTTGATCCTCACAAGGAAATCTTACAGGACAGAGAAAAACAAACAAAATTTAATATTGTTAGCAGGAAAGAAACTATTTCACATTTTTTTCGAACTTACGATCGTAATTTAAGTAGCAGTTTTACTTGGACGATGCTGCACTTTTTTCTTTCAAACGGTATTAATATGTCATACCCTAAAGAGTGTAAACCTGCTAAATCCATTTTTTATCATATATGACATATTAATACCGTTCGAAAGAAAAAGAGATACAGCATCGTCCAAGTAAAACTGCTACTTAAAATTACGATCGTAAGTTGTAGGAAAAAAATGTGAAAAATAGTTTCTTTCCATAATAACAATATTAAATTGTGTTTGTTTTTTCTCTGCCCTGTAATGTTTCCTTGTTGTTGTGAGTTAGCAGGTTTACATTCTAAGGCGACGATTTGTTTGTTCAGTGGCCTGCTTACTATTTCGACAAAACGAATTTATCTAAATCCAATCGGGTATTCGAACCCATGGGAAATAGCATATAAAATATTTCTAATTAAAATTCTGATGACAAAGGTCAAACCTTAGAAACTATAGTTTCAAACATATGTATACTATATAAGAATACATGTCAGTGGAGTACGGTCTATGGATGCCGCGGATGCGGGGCATTCCTAAAATTTAAAAACATTTTAGAGTATTTTCATACCGTGTCATAAAAATCTAATATTAAATGTGAAAAATAACGAAAAATTCATTGAAGTCCATAAGTTTACGATGAAATTTGCAAAAAAAACGAAGAATCAAATAAAATTTAAAACAATGAAGGTTACTTTTTTGGACAACATCCTCTGGTTGAAAAGTAACATTTCGCCACTGGCAGGTGTGGGTGTTTATTTTGCATCAAGCAGAAAACAACCTCAATGATTTTCTTTTATGAAATGAGTATCTCCTGGACTGAGTGTACTAGTATATCTATTCTATTTTTTTGGAATAATATATATATTTTCAAAATAAAAACAAACAGACAAAATTCAATGAAATTAAGTTGTTATTAATCAAATAATAGTGAGTATCTGGAACACCGAGCGATGGTCGGTAATTTTATGCTTCAGTTAAAAGCAAAATATTAATATTATTTTTAATTTTAAATTCAGGTAATTAGAAGCCAAAATAAAATAAAATTTTATTTATATTTTCCCCAACGTTTACACTCGCTATGGTATCATCAAGACATATAATATATATCGCTGGGTACAAAGTTTTGTATTTAATTGTAATATTAAAAATAATATTAATATACACGGAGGTTCTTTGGTTGACCATTTTTAATCCTGAGGAAGGAGGCAGGATCTTTCGAATTGTCGGATGTTTTAAGAGAATGAAATTGATATTCTAATAAATTATTTTAAAGAAAATATAAAAATACCATTAAACTATTTTACATGAATTGATGCATACATTGTTTTTGAGCTTCGACTCCGGAGATTACTTCTCCACCATCGAATGTCCTTGATCATCTTTTAGTCCTTGTTTTTAATAGGAGGAAAAATCTAATTAAATAAAAAACCTCTTTTCCGATAATTATTTCAATTCCATTATTGAATCTATCTTGTCGACTATATATAAAAATACCTTTAATAAGTTTAATATATAATAATATTTGTAATGATCTTTTTGTAGAATTTAAAATTGAAAAACCAATTAATTGTTAAAAGGAAATTGAATAAAAATTTAATTATACAATTTTATCGAGACAAGCACCTGTGAATAATTATTTCAATTTACGAAAAGCAACTTGGCCGAAGATGAGACCGTGACAGATCGAATTGTCAACCCAAAAACTCCCTAACCCTTGAATTTCATCCAAATCGTTAGAGCTGTTTTCGAGAAATAATTAATATACTATATATAAGAGCCTAGATTAATTTGTGACAACGCTGAGAGAAATTTCTTTAAAAAAATTTCTCTCTTGCCTAGAATCGAACCGACGAACTCTTGAACTAATGGCATCAGCTCTAGCCATTACACCAATGCAACATTAATATTTATATCTTGATTTCTGTTACTAAAACTATATATTTTTTATTTAGAACTTTTTGTCGAGATAATATTGTATTCATTTGAACTCGAATGAAAATGAAAAACACCAATAGATTTTAAATTAAGAAACATTAAATATATATTAATTAACGAGGCAAATTTGAAATATAATTGTAAGCTCGGATTTTAAATTGATGGCTCCAATTGATTTTCATTAACCAGGCAAATTTGAAATATAATTGTAATATGGACTCGAATTTTGAAATGAAAGACTCTAATTCATTTTAAATTAAGAAACATTAAATATATTGATAATTATTCCCTCGCCACTCAAAATTTAAAGAGGCGAAACTTTAAAGAGACGATGTATTTTCGGTAGTCTACGGGTATACATTTGGAGTGTGGATTTTTAAGAGGAATAAAAATTTTGGACGGAGACGCTGCCCGCCAGGGCACCAGCCCGGAGGGCCGAGCTTCGAGGGCTTGTCGAAGGCACGAACGAAAAGCTTGTAATTATATACAAGAATTGCTCGTTTAATATAATAAGATTTATAATAATTAAAGAATTTATACAATATTTTATTTTCTGAGCCATTGGGGTTGTGTGGGTTTGAATATTCAAAGCTCTCCCTTTTAACAGGGCAGATAAACTTTTTTATTGAAATCTCAGAAGATCTCAATTAATTTAATTCTCCTAAATAAAATTGAGGAGGAGAGTGATGAAGATGACGATTGCAGGTATCCTCACGAAGACGATTGTTGATTGGCTGTTCGCCGTGCCACCGGCGGCTGATAACGAGTAAAGGAACCGCGGGGCTGATAAGGCCTCGCCGTCTGTCAATCCATCACGGCGGCCTCCTTTTGCTGTCGATCACTCCGTGGAGAGTCTCACTGATAAGGGCAATAATTTGGATGGGAACCAGACTAGGGGAGGGGACGGTCGTGGTTGGCTATGTGCTCAGGCGTCATTCTCTCTATCTCACCCGATTCTCACCTAAACTAAACATTGACTAACAGTGGGGAAAAAACGGCTGATAACGCAATGTGTCCCCTCGAGAGGGAGTGCAAGCCACGCTGAGTATCTCGAGCCAAATTAAAAGAATCAATCAGAGGTGTCAAGATTGACATCGATAGCGATCTATAATTAACGCCGACAAAGGTGAGGCAAAAATTAATCAGTTATATCGTTCAGCTATTCTTTTTTTTATTTTTTAATATCAACGATTATCTTGAAACTCTTGATAAGAGCTGCGGCCTGAATACAATAAAATATTCCAAATAAGCAGTTCTTTCGAAGGATTAGAAAAAAACTACTGTCCTTCATCGATGAGCCACCGCTTGTTGATTTCAAAAACAAACATCGTGATTCCTAAATGCTTTTCTGAATAGTTATTTATTATTTATAATTTCAAGGAGATTTTCACAAGTGCTGCTGCAATCGAAATCAAGTTGTTAAGTCTCAAGTCCAAACGTGGATATTTTTAACATACCTATCCTAGATCAATAGTCAGAAAAATATTCTATTTACTCTAGAAAAAAACATTAACAATCGAAATTAAAGTTGCTCCCCCCCCCAGCAAAAAATAAATTAAATGAGCTGTTATCATGCTCATTGATAGATAAAGCAAGATTCAATCAAACAAGATGTCCTGACATTAATTTACTCCATGAATAGTTTGCTAACACCATCTCTCTGTAAAAAAAAGTAAAAAACATCAACCCAACTAAAGAGTAAACGTAAAGTTATCATATTATTTTGTCGATATTTCCCTGATATGCAAATAATTATTTGTAAAATCATAAGGTAAAAGTATTCTAAGTAACATATTAGGGTAGATTGGGGTAAGACGCCGTATTGTACAAGATGCCATTTCACGTGATTCACCCACACGCATGCGAGAAAACAGCTTTCCAGTAAGTTGGAATGAAGGCGTGTGCCCAGTGAGAGTACATATACAAATAGTTTTTGTTGATTAATCACAGTTTTAAGTGGTGTTTTTAAATGATTTTGTCATCCCGATTGCTCTGGTAAGTACCCGAAATCATATCCAAACATACTTTACTTAGTCATATTAGCCGTAGTTTTTTTAGTAGAGAAATAACTCGGTTAGTTTTAGTGAGTTTGAAGTGTGGGCTTTCTATTAGGCGCGTAATGACCCCCGTCTGCCACTGCAGCGAGGTGCTAGGGGTGCTGGGGTCTTGTCCAATGCTTTGGGGGAAGACGACGAACATTTTTTGGGGGTAAGATGACGTAGTTTTTGCGTTGGTGTAAGATGTTGGTTTGTATTACTATATATTTAAAATTAATTTTTCGAAACTAATCCAATGGTTTCTTTCCAGAAATGCTGCGGACATACATAAGAAAGTCTAATTGAGGATCATGGAACGAAAATGACCTTCAAAAAGCTTTTAAAAGCGGAAATATTACTTGAAAGGAAAAAGGAACATTTAAAAAATAAATAAAAAGTAATGTAATTTCAATGTAGGTACATGTAATAATGTATTTCATTTCTTTTTTTAGAATTGATTTAATAAATTTAAAAAATGTTGGAATCTTAGCATGTTGAAAAGAATTTTAATACTTGCAGCCACTATGGCAAGAGAGGTGTGAGGGGAGGGGATTTCCAACACAATTCTTATTAAAAGGGGGTCCCACTATGGAAAAGTTTGGGAACTACTGCTCTAAGAGATTGCATTCTACCTTCTTTATCTTCTTATTCGTCTTCAAGTTCCATACTCGATATCCTCTTCATTGTAATTTTCTGGGGAAATTTTTCACGGGAGTGGTTTCCTATTCCCTTCCCCTGAATCTGCATGCTACCTACAACTTTTTAGTTTTGTTCCAAAGCTAATGGATATGTTTATAAAACAAAATGTACTTTCCAAAATGAAGCCTGATTATTCAAAGTAGTGCTAAATTTCTAAAGAATGCTTTATTGAAGAGGACAAACTTTTGAATCTCTGAGATCTTCGGTAATCAAAATGTCAAAATATTTTATTATGTTTATAAGCAAGTATATTATTTGATCCTAACTGAAAGATTCGTGGAATCATTCAATGAAATTCTTCGAAAAAAGAACGAGAAACAAAAGAAAAAGATCTTGAGGGAATTCTTTCTTGGGGGATGTAAATTATGAACATCAAACGACGAAGATGAAACGATTAAACTAATAGCTCTGTTTTGCGTTGCATATTAACTTTAAATTATAGGAGTATAAATATTGAAATTTGGAAAAGATCTATTAAGAGATTCTTGAAAATTATTTTCAAAATAAAATTAAATAATCTGTTAGACATGACATTTATGAAGAGGGGGACTTGGCTCACCACGAAGGATGCGAGGAGGGGCATGGAGAATTGCTGAATAATTATAGAAAGACTAATAATTAATGTTAATCCTCTAAAGACAGAGCTGATCCAGAATTTATCTGGTCGCCCAACAAATTAGAGCAGATGTCCTCCTGTTCTGCCCTTTCGATAAATGAGTCTTTACGTATTCAATGGCGGATCAAAAACGACGTCGTCAATAAGTCTGGCTGGTTTGGTTGGACGCTCAGCTCGGTCTATCCTCTTTTTATCTCCCTGGCTGTGTCTTTTTTTTAAACGACAGACATTGGATTAACGCCCGAATGCGAGGGTCGCCACCCCTTTGACAGTTTTACGTTCGTTCTACGTTGCGATATTTCGGTGCTGCCGATGCACATTAGAGACAGCAAATGAGTTGGCCTCATTTGGCTCGAGCCTCGCTCCAAAATCACTCAATGAACAATTCTTTTTATGAGAGGAATTAAGCGAATATAAAGTGAGAGGGAAAAAAAACATTTAAATTAATTTAAATAATTTTTCAAGAGCAATCAGCCCCGCGGTCTGTTGGCCAGGATTAAAATAAATTAATATTTACAAGCAAAGAGTTAACCCACTTTAAATCTATCTGAGAGAAAGAGAAAAACAAAATATTCATGTGAAGAGGAAAACAAAAAGTTGGCTACCCATTTATAATGATAATATTAAATACTTCGATAAATAAATAATGATTTTAGAATACAGGAAAATTAACTGACACTTTAAAATTTAACGCCAAATATAAAAATCTTTAACTTTTAAGGAGATAGGTGTTGGTTCTAGGTGAAACATTTTTATATAATAATAAAAATTGCGAGGTAGATTTCACAAAAAAGGAAATAAAACAAAAATGAGTTTTGAATTCGATTGATTTCGGGTTTGATCCCATCTTCAGGAGTCAGTGAAAACTGAATATAAATTGTAATTTTTTTTTAATATAATACATATTTCCAAAAATTATTATTTGTAAAAAAATTTTCCAATTTATATTCAGTTTTCTCTGATTCCTGAAGATGGGATGACACCCGAAATACTCTATATCGAATTCAAAACCCATTTTTGTTTTTCCTTTTTTTGTGAAATCTACCTCGCAATTTTACGCAATTTTTATTATTATATAAAAATCTTTGGTTGTATGATGTTTAAATCTCCCCCGTCGTTAAAAACAAGAAGCAGAATCAATAAAGTAAAGAAAATTTTGAAAAATATTTTAGAAACTTTTTAAAATTTAAAATATAAAATACTATGTAGGTTTCACATAATTAAATTGTTTCACCAAGAACGCACATCATTCTCCCTTAACAAAGCAGAATCAAAATGGAAAACCCCCAAAGTCTCAACCTTAAAAACCCCTCAGTCCAATATTATTTTTCAGCTATCTGATCTATCGTACATATCTATCATTAAAAAATTTTAAGTTTTTTCACACATTTCGTTAAAAATTGCCCAACCCGCGGGCCGCATGTAGCCCTGACGGACTTACTTGCAGCCATATATGACGAATTGTTTTTTATCGGGTATTTCAAAATATATTTTAAATTAATTAAAAGAATTAAGGTTCTCTATAATTACGTGAAGAATAACATATTAAATAATAATAGCAAATTTCAACTAATTATATAGTTTTAGAAAAATTAAGTAAACGAAAAGAAAGCAAAGAAAAAAGAAAAGCCATTCAATTTGTTTGTTATTTTAAAATAAAATTTGAAATATTGTTTGGTTTATGCGACCTAACTAATAATTTTGATATTTTATGTTTATTTTACAATACAAATATATTTTGTTGTTTGATAAATGTGTGCTTTCATTTCATATCTGGTTGTAGTATTGTTTTTCTCCACATAAACCTACACTGATTGAACACTTTCACTATATCGCTACATTCAAATTAATATTAATAACTTACAATAAAAATTGATAAGTACCAAATTCGTTGTAAAGGCAGATTTCAAAAAAAAAATATTGAATAAATTATAATTATTCTTATTTATTATGTGCGGTCCTCAGAAATTTTTAAGTCGTCAATCGGCACGCGGTGAAATTCAGGTTGCCCAGGCCTGCATTAGATAGTATTAGTACTCAATTGATCTAGAATTGGTCGTTTTGCTTATTTCCAATTACAAATATTAAAAGATTCTTTAATGATAAAAACTCGAGATTATTTCAAACGAGTCTAGATGTGCATGGACAAGTTGAGACGTGTTGGCGGAAAAAAATGGTTTCTCGAATATTAATTATTTATTTTATCTGATGAAAAAATATCAATTAGGTAAAAAATAAATATTGATTTATAAGATACATATATATTATTATATATATGTTAATTCATTTTTAATTTAACATGGATATTTCAATAAATTTCAAAAAATAAATAATTTAAAAACACTTGTCTCTGGTTTTAGTATATTATTTGATCATTTCTAAAACCAGAGAAAGGAGTCGGGTTGTCCGAGCTGGCTAACGCGCTGGCCCCGCTTCGGCATCGATGATGACGATTTTGGAGCGGAAGGCCGGGGGTTCGATCCTGGCTAGCATATAAAATTTCTACGGCTAAAACTCGGCTCCTTCACTAACCCTACTAACACTTTACTGATGTGCTGTCTAAATGGGCTTTGTTCCTGGTGACAATAAATAAATTAAAAAAAAAAAAAAAAAAAAACTAGAGACAAGTGTTTATAAATTATTTATTTTTTTGAAATTTATTGAAATATCCATGTTAATTTAAAAATGAGTTATATGTACAGAGTGATAAATTCCAAATCTTGAAAGAAATTTACTACTGAAGATGGTCTACCAGTGGGGACCGAAACTGTCTAGTAAATCTATGAAATAAATAGTCTTAATTAATTGAAATTACTCTATTTGTTTAATTTGTGTGACTAAATAAACCCTATAATTTATAAAATTATGTTTGTCTATTTTATTTATTTATTTTTGTACTTCTACAAAGGATGTAGTTAGAAAAATATATTAAACAAGTAAGAAACTAAATTATAACAGGCGGATAATAAGTCGATATATTTACCTTTTCTGTCTCTGGTCCTGGATCTGGGCTGGAAGGTGGTCAGCTGGCTGTGGTCCATCACCGATACGGTGCCCATTCCGTGACCCGAGTCTCGGAAATCGCCCGTCTCCGCCCATACTGGAACAAAAACCTTATTTATAGGTGCTTTGACATGATTTACCTTAACTTAACATTTATTTCAATTAGTCTACTTTAAGAAAGAGAATCGATAATTTAGAGAGTCTTTTATAGGGACAGCATCAGATTTAAATTAAGATGGGCGTGAGTGGGATTTTAGACTCTGACTCGAAAAACTAGGTAAAAGGAAATATATGGCAGCGCAAGGTCGAAAGAGACTTACGTAAGTAATTGAGAGATGAGCTCAGGCACTTGTTGCAACAATCCAACATTTAGAAGCAAATAAAAATTGACTAAAAGAAGATATATCTTTCAATCAATTTGAAAAAACAAATCAATTCATCAGAGAATACTCTATAGCGTTTTAGAATAAACATACTGGAAAGTAGAGCGAGTTGCAAAGAAAAGTGGAATTTTATACTCATCATGTAAGAAAAGTGTATATGGGGCATTCCACGCCAAATCGGACAGTTTGAAAAATTTTAATTTTTGATTTCCTTCATTTATTGACATTTTTTAGTATCCATCAAAAAACTTTCTGGTAAATTTTGAAATTTTTTTGATCACCGATTTAAAAGATATTTATTTTCGGTTTTTTTGCTAATAACTTCTTCAAAAATAGTCCAAATTCAATTTTTTTTTTAATTTTTGTTTTTTACATACTTTTTAGTAAAAAAATACAAAAATATTATTTAAAGTGTTTTTTTATATGCGATTTTTGAGTTTGAAAATTTTAATCTTGTTTTTGAAACTATATGTACCTACACTTCGATTTTTTTGATTATTTTTTATTTTAAACTTCTATTCATTAGTGGGCCAATGATATTTACCATTTTTTTTCGATTTTCGATTTTTGATTTTGATTTTCTTTCAACAAACTAAAATACTAATTATTTATTTTAAACATCTGTTAACGATAAAAATCAATTCAAAATAACAAAAAAAAGAGAACTCAATACCAAAAAGTAGTTTTAATAATTTTAATAGCGAATAAAATTTTAAAAAATCGAAAAAAAATACTAATTATCATTGGCCCACTATCAACCCGGTCTTAAAATTTGTAGAATGAATATAAGTTTAAAATATAAATTATCAAAAAAATCGAAGAGTAAGTACATACTTACACTTTCAAAAACAAGATTAAAATTTTCAAACTCAAAAATTGCATATATAAACACTTTAAATAATTTTTTTGTATTTTTTTAAATATGTAAAAAAACAAAAATTTCAATAAATTTTTTTTTTGAATTTGGACCATTTTTGAAGAAGTTATGAGCAAAAAACCGAAATTTAATCTTTTAAATAGGTGATTAAAAAAAATTTCAAAATTTACCAGGAAGAGTTTTTTGATGGATACTAAAAGATGTCAAAAAATGAAGGAAATCAAAAATTAAAATTTTTCAAACCGTCCGATTTGGCGTGGAATACCCCATATACTAGTGTTTTGTTAAAGGAGAATGGGTTTGATTCTTGGTGAAACATATTTAAATAAAGAAAATTTTGAAAAATTTAAGAAACTTTTTAAAATTTAAAATATAAAATACTAAAATATAAATAGGTAGGTTTCACAAAAAAATAAAAGACAAGATGTTTGTTTAGCATGACTTTATATATTTCGTAGTATGAGCCCAGCTTCAGGAGTACACACGCGAAACTGAACTGTTTCTTAAATTTTTCAAAAAAAAAAATTACGTTATACTATAGTGTTTAGTCAATCAGAAAATAGGTTTATCCCCACCAAACTACTTTCAAAACTGCTATTATAAAAAGAAATAATCATCAAAATCCATCACGTGTCGACAGCTAATTACTTTGTTGTTATTAATCTTGAAAAGTCAGTCTAAAAAGTACACTAGAAATGTTAAGTATATCGACGAACTCACTCCAAGTGACTTGCAACCTTTTTATATTACTCATCCACTTTGAAAACACCAAAATGGAAATAATATAGTTGTCATACATACCTAGTATCTATAAATTATAATTCAAGTTTTTTTTAGTATTTTAGATTTAAGAAGTTGTTTTTCTGTTTTTTGCTCGGTTGGGTGATTATTTGTTCCTCCATCCTCTTTGGTCTTTTCTGTGGGGTCTACCATGATTTCCCATGAGTCAGCCCTAATTATCAACCCTTAATATTCGAGTATAATATTATTTAAATAATTAAAATAAATAAATATATTTTAAGAATATTTGTAGTAATAATATTTATAGTACTTATCGGAGCAGAAGGTAACCTTTGACACGTTTTATCTGATGCTCGAATGTCTATCATTGAATGAGAGATTTATTAACTAAAAAAAAATGATTAAGTTTTTGTATTCAAATGTGCATTTATTGAATGCATATTAATTTATGATTAGTTTATTAAATCCTCTTCTTTCTTTTGATCCCATAGCTTCGTCGGGATCAAATTTCAAGCCATTATGCGACCTAAATTCAATCGTTTCGGAAAGAGCAAAGCCCATTATCTAATCCGTAAACAGTAGCTCATCTTACTTAAGCCTCAATGGCAATTTTCGGGTTAATTTACTATCCACCTGACTGTGGCATCCCATATGATAATCGACTTGTCGCAGTTGCGTTCTTAGGGAGAGATTAATGATCAGCGCAGGTTCCGTTGAGGGGTTCCGTTGAGCGTTGAGGGCTCCCATCCACAAATAGCTCGCTACTCTGATGGATGGGTATCGGCTGGTCGGCAGCCAAGACGGCTAATTGGCCAAGCGACAGCCGCCAATTAGCACCAGCACGCCTGGCTGATCACCAGCTACAACAGCGACACTTGTAGTCGTTATGGTTATAGGTTATAGCCCAACCCCTGCTTTCTGGGGTGCCACAAAAAACGAGACTTTTGGAAAACAGATTAGGAGTCAGCCATATATTACAGGGAGTCCGACAAGAGACGTTTAAATCAACTGAATATATATCCTTGGGAAAGTAGCAGAACGGGAAAACTCAAGTTTCTAAAATCTAAACTCTGGATAGGGATTCCTCTCTTTTACTTTTCAGAAAAAAGACCATTCAAATAAAGACGAGATAAAATTTCTGCTTATTTAGGTATTAAACTAAAAGTACAGGAAAATGTGAAACATTGTTCAAGACTAGCTACGGCCTCTACAAAATTTGCTAATTTAGCAACGAGCTTTTATAGATAGAAAGCTGAAACTTGGTACAATAAAGATGGAGTCTATTATTATTAGGTTTGAAATTGAAGCTAATTAGCTACAATCATTCAATAGCTTCCTACAGTCGCGTAGGAATATTTGTAATCCAGGGGAGGAGGGTGCAAACATGGACTAAATTTAAAGAGTGAGTGAATAGATATCGACCACCACCACCACCACCTAGTCTATTTAACTTATTATATTTAAGAATTTCTCGTTACATAGATAATAATATTACAAAAAAATTGAAAACTTCTGCAGTTTTCTAACTTGATGTCTTCTAGAAGGTTTACTCCTGAAACCACTGAGGACAAATAACATTTCGCCTTATATCAGTTATAAATCAGTTTATATAAAGTTTTAGGTAACTTTAATTTTAAGACAAAATCAGATTCCACAGCACCACAGATGAAATTTTTTTCGAAAAATGAGACGTGGCTTAGAAGACAAAAGCGAACATTTTAAAACAGCTATTTCGGCCCATTAAATAAAGTTTCATATAACATATTTTCATTTTTACTTTTACTTATAAAAATTTAATTATCGTAATAATTGATATTTTGTTGAATTATTGCATATCTCTCCCGAAGTCTTCACGCTTTGAGGGCCTTCTGTCTCCAAAGTTATAAAGTTATTTTCACTTCATCACTTCTAGCTGATTAAGTGATACCTTTAAAAGATAGAAAAGCATTTTATATGAGAGAGTTTAAGTTGCTGAGAGATATAGATTTAAATTTTCTTATAAAAGAATTAAGAAAGGGGTTTATGCTTCCTAAAGTCCAAAAAATGGTAAATATTTCATTGATCTGTGGGAATATGTTGTGCAAAAATACTAATTAACTCACTAGATAGATCTTTAATGAAATTAATATTAATATTTACGGAATCTGAGATAAATCCCATCAATTTCGACAAAATTGATCCCCGAGTTCCTACGTATACGATGAATCCATTTTTTTATTTTTTTTATTTTCTACATATTATTAACCCCAAAATTTAAAATTTTTGAGTGAATTTATAACTCTGACCATACCAAGTAATTAATAAATTACTAAATAATAAAGATATTGAAGCTTTTCTGATTTTGTCAGTATTGTACACTAAATTTATATGGCGCATGCTGACAATTTCTAGTAAGCAAGTGAAAATTAACTAGCTGATTGGATCTGAGCAATCTATTCAATAATAGTAAAGATTTGAGCATCTTATTTTTGAAAAGAGTTGGAATGTTTTTCAAAAATGAGCTCGGGTTCAGATTAACAAATCAATTATAAACGAGAAAGAATTTAATTTATAGGACAAAATCTTAGATTCTGTCCTATAAATAAAATTATTTCTCTATTCATTAATGTTTGTGTAATATCTAAGCAATAGGATCAGATCATCAATCTCTTCAAGCCTCAAGAGTCAATAGATTCAACTGGCTTAAAATAGATCTGAAATCATTTTCTCTAAATTTATAGCCAAGTTTGTAGTTAATATACCTAAGAAATTTGTTTTGAAAAAATTTAATAGTTTTTCTTGTCAAGAGTAGGAGAGTTGTTGATTCTTAAGTGGAAACTAATGAGTTTCTTCCCTGCTTGATGCAAATTATCTAAATAATATCTAGGAACAAATAAATTATATTAGATTAATTTATACATGTTTATTTGGAACAAGGAAAAGACAACCTATTTGATTTCCTCTTGAATATTCATTAATTAATATCTTGTAATAAGGTCAAATAGGAAATAAATATACTACAAAAGACCATAATTAAGTATATTAATTTTTGAATCGTCTTGAATTTCTAACAATGTTTCTAAAAACACTTTGAAAATTTATATAGGAAGCAAATGTCTTGCTTAAGTTCAAAGATCAAATTGTATCTGGTTTGCCAAGGTTGGTCGCATAATGCACATACATAATAACAAAGTTATATTAAGCCATTTAAATTGAGCCAAATTGTATTTAAACAACATTTGTCATGCTATAACATTCTATGCTTTATGAAATCCTAAGTTGCTAAGTTTAAAAGTAAATATATTTCTCGTGTTTACTTTTACTAAGCTGACAGTCTAATTTTCTAAATCTTCTTAAATAAATCCATTTTTAATTTGTTCATGCAATAAATGTATTTTATTTTAGATACTTCAATGATGTTAATAAGAATTTATAATTCACTATTTTACTTAAAGCAGGGCTTTCCAAACCGTGGCCCGCGAGCCGCATGCAGCCCAGCTTACTGCAATGAGTGGGGCCCAACATAAAATCATTAATTTCCTTAAAACGTGGAGATTTATATGTAGAAATATATTTATTCCTTTTTCGAAATATGAATGTACATTAATGTACATGTATTATACAAATTTGTATAATACGTGAAGCTTTTTTCAAGAATAAAATCTCCCTAAAAAGCAAAATTATAAATTCAACTACATATATAAAATAAAAAACAATGAAGTTTCAAATATTTTAAAAACTATTCATTTTCTCATATTTTCATTTTCTGAAATATTTATTATTTCTGTAATTTATATGCTACGACACTAACCAAGTCTATAGTTATCATTCTAGTCATCAAGGAGACAAGGAATTGGGAATTTCTAGAACATCACAATTAATTGATAATTCCTCCTGAACTAAAACTTGTCAGGACTTGTCTTTTAGATCTTTGCACGTTCTTACATAGACAATGGATAGTCAGGGATTATTATATCCGTAGCCCTTTTAAAAATAAATTATCATTCCTCATATCCTTCTTTAATCCCATTCGATTTACACAGGCTGTCCAACCTGTGGCCTAATATAAAGTCTTAAAATTCCTTAAAACATTGAGATGTATACGTAGATACTGTAAAACACAACAATTTGGCCTATAATTTTTCCCCCGAAAATAAGAAATCTGAAAATCTACTGTGAAGTTTTCGAAAAATAAAAGTGTTAATTTTAAATTTTTGAATCTGAAACTAGATTTCAAGATTTCCAAAAAATAATCATCATTTTGCTTTTATTTTCGACTCAATTTTCATTAGAAAATGAAATTTTCTACTTGCAAAATTTTCTGATTGAATGTTCTAGATCAATTAGATAACGTTGTGAAGAAAAATTGAATATTGTCTCTTTATTAAATTTTATATTAATTATCTAGCTAGGAAAAAATATAAACAAATAATAATACATGATATACTTTTTGTAAGTATGTAGCTATGTATTTCCATATACAGAGCAAGCTATTTTCAAGTATAAAATTTACTAAAAGTAAAATTAGAAGCTCATTATAAGCTAAAAAATAATAAAGTTCTTTTTTTTTTTTTGCTTTAGAGAACTATGCCCATCAGCCACGCAATTAATGATTCTATAATTTAAAGTGAAAAATGATGGTACAATTGTAGAATGAAAAAAAAACTGTTAAATATGGTATCAAATTTATAACTCAATTTTGCAGCTGATGAAAAAAAAGGCTACTTTATGTAAAATTTAATAAAGTTCTTATTTCTATATTTTTACTATCTTTTTTGAATAACAAATATCAATAGAATTATATTTTATCCGCGGCCCAAAACATTTGTTTTTCCTTCAAATGGGGCCCGAGTAAGCCAAAGGTTGGACATCCCTGAATTAAAGTACAAAAAATTTCTTTATTCAGAATCTATAAAATGAAGAGGAAGGAAATAAAATCACCGCTTTCTTTTTGAAGTTTGAACTGGTTTTTATTCTGGCTCAAGGATAGGTGAAGTATTTTAGTGATTACCCATCTAAGTATTGGCAGACCTTTTTTCGATCCCTTTTCTATTCCGTCTATTCAGATTCAAATGTTGAACATGTTAAATTTATGTTCTGTGCTACGATATTCTCTTCTAATCTATGCCTTCCTTGTTTATCTATCGGAATATAAAAACCCCTTAAAAAGTACAACAGAGATATTGAGATCAAAGTTATACACCGGTTTAAAGAAAACACGAAAGCGATAATCGGTAGCTCGGTAGTTGATTTTTGTTGGAAGACCGTTAGCTCATTGCTGATTATCATTAGCAAATAGACAAAGTGCTAAGAAATACCTTTTCTTAGACTGGGACTTCAATATTAAAAATGAAACTAATTTAATATTAAATTGAAAGTTTTTTACCGAGATAGCAGAATTTTTATAAATTGAAGGAGACAATAAAAGAGTGTATCTTCTGCTGGAATTATACATTTTAATTTATTTATAACGAGGCTATAGTTTCGAGAGCTTTGCCCTCTTCATCAGTTTATTATAATTGATTCACAAATTAGTATATGAAATCTCTCACTTGCCATTCATGCATTAATTCCTGTGGATCAGTTGCAATAGACTGATGAAATTGAGCGATAAACGCTCGAAACCATGGTCTCGTTATAAAATAAATTAAAAAAATTCAGCATTCCGGCAGAAGACACACTCTTTTGTTGTCTCCTTCGATAATTTGATATTATTCGAAATATTAAGATCATTGATGATCGATGATTAAATAATTATTATTCATGAAAAAAAAGATTAAAGTCACTTATTATTTATCTTTTGAAAAATTAGTTTGTTTTTTGTTTTGTTGAAAATATGTTGAGGTAGAGTGCCTCTCCCCCCGCCCCAGCTTCATGACTTACCTCCCAGTTTCAAAATAAGTATCCGCACCCCATTTTATACAGTTTTAAAGAATTAGAAAAACTTTTTATTGCCTTTTGTTGAAGTTAGGGCCCATCCATAAATTACGTCACACATTAAGGGTGGGGGGTATCTCAGATTTGTAACAGGTGGGGGCGGTGATCTTAAAAATTGTGATGTGACAAAAGTCAAATTAAAAAAATTGCAGGGTATAAAAGTGATTAGTGTGACGACCTTACAATACAGAGGGGCTCAATGAAAAATGACAGAATGTGACACAGGGGGAGGGGGTCTAAAAATCTTGAAATACGTGTGACGTAATTTATGGACAGCGCCTTATTATATATGACTTGAGCGCTTTTATTTTTAGCATATAGAATTATAGGTAAAGCTAAAATGCAACTAAATTGAATATATTTAAATAATAAAGAATTTTTAATAAGCATTGAATTATTACTATATAAATAAAGTACAATTGGATGAAAAGGTGAAAGCTTTAGGTACGCGTTTGTGATTTGATTTTTGTCAGCGAATGGTTTGAGATATGAAAGAAAGTTAAAACTTGTCAGAAATTGTAGTTTATTAATACGAACTTGTGAGCCGAATGTCTGTTCATTACAACCCTTCAACAACTAAATATAACTATAACAATTTAGGTGTTTTTTTACTTTATTTTTTATTTTCTGCATTTATTAAATCCAAAAAATCTAAGGTGGAAAGCTCTTGATCTAAGCAGATCTTCATTTTTGAAAACATATACATTTTGGCTTCGCTTAAACATTCTATGAGTATTAGTAAGAAACTTGACATGATATTATTTGATTTAAAATCCGATGACAAATTCAATCTTCTTCCTACTTCGTGGGAAGGCTCACTTGAACCTGTTTACAGTGTTTTTTATTCTTTGTTAAATTTTCCGAGGAAATTTTTTTAATTAACCGAAATTTTCATTTTGATCAATGTATATTACATAAAAACTTTATTGAGTGTGTATTTTCAGATATATGAATTTGTTAACACAACATAATAGAGATAACAAGATTGACTATTTTAATTGATTAATTTAGAAATATTGCGTAGTTTAATATAGTATGCTAAATTTTCGATTATAAACTTTATCATCAAAACTAAAGAATTTGTTTTTATGTTATATTATATTTCAGGTTTATATCTCTGAATGTTAAATAAAATGGTAATGTAGGCACTTGAAACAATATGGCAAGATTGAACTAATTATTACATATATCAAATCGATTAACCACGACACGTTTATCTAATATTAATCAATGAAGTTTTTCTATTGTATATACATAGACGGGTGGAGTCCAGTCTGTCTTTGTATTGGTGCTTTTTTATATATGAGCATGTGTGGTGTGTATGTTTAAGCTGGGTCAAACACTAGATGTCTTGTTTGGGTCTTCGACTGCGTCGCGGTTATCAAGCATCAGTTACATATGTAAGGCAAACGTGTGTGAGGTGTTATAAATCACCTCAGGAGCTGTGTGTTCGGGCACCGACATGTTTGTTTCATTATCTGCCTTGACAAACACGCGAGGTTGAGGGCCTTGCCCCCAGCGGTCCCTTCCGAAGACCCCAGGCCTCCTTCGTCTTCTCCGATGCTGCTGCCTCCGATAAATTGCCAGAAAGTTATTACACGCAGTTCACCTGTTTCCGAGCTTAATCGTTAAATTAATTTCTATCTAGCGACGTTTATTGTCCTCGCAATGTTCTAATGCGAATATATTAATTTATTATATTAATTTTCTCAAATATCAAACATTTCGATGATTTATTAGGGTAGTGCAACGATATTAAATAATTAGTCAACATTAATTATAATTCATTAATGTAATCATGTAAACAGGTTTAAAAAAATGTATCATTAAAATTATGCGTGTAGTTAACCTAAAGGTTAATTATATCAGCTTAGATGGAATAATGTATAAATTATATAAATATAAATACATTATATTTATAGATAACAATTATCATAATAACTAATTGCTAAATCATTTATAAATAATGGACTTATATTTACTAAATATATTGGCCAGTTTCTGCCTGTACTGACAATGGTCTACACTCTTTAGCGATATAGCTTTAGTTTCTAATGGATATAGTGAAGCTCCCAAGATCCCCATTAAGCTTTCAGTGGAATGCACACATTGGGTATGAATTGGCTGTAAATATGTCATAAACACACAGTATCTTCGATGATCACCCATCTAGCTAATTAGTATTGTTTGACTTAGATCAGTGGTTCTTAACCTTTTTAAGCCGCGACCCACATTTGAGAAATATGTTCATGTCGCTACCCAAAAAAAGCCAAATTTTTACATTGCCTTTTTTTAATTTATACTTTAGAAATCTTCTGTAATTTTACAATGGATGACCTTTTTTTTACTCAGATATAAATTTTTTTAAACAATTAAGATAAATTTTGTTAAGGGAGAATTGTGTAGGTTCTTGGTGAAATAAATAAATAAATCTTTATTCCTCGACCTGCTTAGAGGCACAAGACCTCGGCGGCTAGGTCCTCCAAACATCAATACAATCTAGCTACAATACTTTAACAAACATCAGTACAAATTAATTACAACAATTTAACAAATAATAAACAAGTAAAAAAAAAAGAAAAAAAATAGAAATTTAAGCTCATTAACAAATAACATGACCAGAAGATTTCCATCAAAAGACAAAAAGTAATTTAAAAATTCCGCGCAAAAACCCGATACCAGGAGCAATCGACGCATTAGCCATAATATATTAAATAAAGTAAAGAAAATTTTTGAAAAATTTTTAGAAACTTTTTAAAATTTAAAATATAAAATACTAGGTAGGTTTCATATAAATAAAAGATCAGATGCTTGTTTAGCACGACTCTATATATATTTCTGGGTATAAGCCCAAAGGTACTTTTCGATCCAAGGAAAATTTAATAAAAAAAAGTACTTATTTTAAAAAATTAATATATATTTTTAAACTTATTGAAAATAAATGTAGTAAAATATTTAAATTTTTTTAACAACTCTGCGCGATCCAAAGAATATGCTTCGCGAACCATAGGTTAAGAACCACTGACTTAGATGATAATATTTACATTTAAAACTGTTACTTTCAAGATGTCTTGGCCGTTTGTTATTTTCTAAATCAGTGTTTCTAAACCTTTTTGGTTGACGGCATACTAAAAATATCTGGAATTATTTGGGGCACACTTAAATATAAAAAAAAGTAAAAGTTGTATGATACAAAAAAATGAAGTAATTACAAATACTATTTCAAAATTACAAAACCCATGCAATTTTATTTATTTGTCAAAAAGGCTCGCGGCCACAGGTTGAGAAACACTAGCTTAGTGAGCCCAAAATCTAAACAGTACTCAGCATTGAAAATACAAAAACAGAACAAACTTTCTAAAATGATTTCTTTTTATGAATTTAATTTTTCTATTGAATGATAAAAGTGAAGAAACAAGTAAAACTTTTTCACGACCCAGTGTTAGCCAGTTAGAACAAGTATTTTTTTCACATTATTGTCTGAATTTTTTGAAGTTCAATTAAATATTTGCTTTCTCTATAACGAGTATAATTTTGATCCAAGAGCAAAAGGGCATTCCTAGAATAATAAAAATTAAAAATTGAATCTTTAATAATCTGAACAGGTCTTGACTTGTATTTCCTTCACTATAAAGGAAGAAGATAAATAATTCTATCCATGCCCTTTTTAGTTATTTTCTTCGATCAGATTCTAATGAAAGAATCGCCCCCCGCACATTTATTAATTTAAAAAAAAATTTAAAAATTTTCCAAGTCTCGGGTCGCTAAATATGCCGTAGTAATTAATAATAAACTTAAATATAAATTGTTTATTTATCCCTAAATTATGACTTCGCATTAAAATCTCAATAATTTGTTTTCTTTTTGCATTTTTGAACCGGAACTTTTAAAGCTAGAAACTGCATAACTATATGTATTGAATAATATAAATGAACATATATTAAGAATATTTAAGACAAAATTTAAAGAACACAAATGATCCATTTGTTTATTATGAAAATGTCACGTAATCTATAAATATGAAAGGAGAAACGGGGGAAAATAAACCGACTTTAGGGGTTGAGTTAATTTTAACATAGACGAATTCGGGGGGGGGGGGGGGCTGAAAACACATTCGATTATTGATTTGTCTGTTTTGGTTAATGAAACATTTGCTTGGTACTCCAAAGCCCTATTCAAACATGACAGACATTGGTTGTTGTTGTTTTTATTTTCATTAGCTATCAACGAGTGGAAAAGTGAAACCACTTAGATTAGATATTTTTGTAAAAATATTTCCCTTACTCTAAAAGTATATCTAATCTAGCCTATTATAGCCTATATGATTCATATGAAAAAAGAATGCAGCGCCGAATCTCTTATTTTCAATATATACAAGGTGGTGATATAATACAAATAAAGGGTGTCCCAGAATGGATTACTGTTTTTGAAATGAGAATAATTCAGCTAGTTTTTTAACTTACAAAAAATTTTTTTGCGAAAAATGAAAGCTTAGATATTATCATTTTTAGCAAAAAAAATTTGTAAATTAAAAAACAGCTGAGTTATTTTCATTTCAAAAACAACCCATCCATTCTGGGACACCCTATATTATTGAATTATTATAGATATACGAGCTGCACCAGGCGTGCCTTCGGTACACCCTCTACAGCTCGACCCTCCGGGCAGATGCCCCTGGCGGGCGGCGTCTCGGCATGTGATTATTAGGTCTGTAATATATATTTGTAATATTTTGCCCCCTCTTTCGCCCCCACGCACTCATTTTGGCAATTGATTTTTACTCTTTAGAAAACTGAGAGTTATTTATTTGCAAATATCTAAAAAATAATTTCAACCTCCCAAAATGTGAGTGGGGTCAAAAAAATTAATACTCTCTCCGATATATAAAATGTATACTGTAAAAATCAATAGCCAAAATGCCCTCCGGGCAGGTGGCCCTGGCGGGCGGGGTCTCTGCATGTGATTATTAGGTCTGTAATATATATTTGTAATATTTTGCCCCCTCATTCACCCCCACGCACTCATTTTGGGTATTGATTTTTGATTTTTACAGCATACATTTTATATAGTCTTAAAACTAACATTACAAAATTTGATCTATATCGGAGGGAGTATTAATTTTTTGCCCCCACTCACATTTTGGGAGGTTGAAATTATTTTTTAGATATTTGCAAATAAATAACTCTCAGTTTTCTAAAGAGTAAATGTACTAAAAGCTAAAAATTTCTATAATTTGCCCCTCCCCCCCTTCGCCCCCATTTAGTCACTTTTGATAGTTGATTTTTACAGGAATAGTTTCTTAAAGTAATAAAGAATAACTCTACAAAATTTAATCAAAAGAGGGAGAGAGAGTTTTAATTTTTGCCCCCACTCACATTTTTGATAGTTGGGAGTCGAATTTCAAAAAATCCTGAAATTACTTTTTAGATATTTGTATTTAGAATTTTATTAAGTAAAAATCAAGTAGATATCTTATCGTTCTTAATTGAAAATGAATAATTAGTGTAAACACATTGCAAAGATATTTTGCCCCTTTTGACCCCTTTAGGGGTCGAATTTCAAAAAATCCTGAAATGACTTTTTAGATATTTTAATTTAGTATTTTTATAAGTAAAAAGCAAGTAGATATTTTATCGTCCTTAAGAGATATCGCATAATCAGAGTGAAAACACACTTTGCCCCCTTTTATCCCTTTAGGGGTCGAATTTCAAAAATCCTTTCTTAGTGAGCCCCTATGTCATGATGTACATAGATGTAATATCTTCTCCAAATTTCATGTTTCTATGTGCAGTGGTTCTGGCTGTTTTGATGATGAGTGAGTGAGTGAGTGAGTGTATCGGGCAAAGAATTTTATATATATGGTAAATAAATAAGTGAATATCTATTATTGATGAGAATAAGAGATGTAATTAAACAATTCAAAAAAAAAAAATAAGACCATTTCCTAAAAATTATTAAGTACTTATATACTTATATTTTTTTCTTTGAACAACATGTATTATTTCCAAATTAAAATGTATATTATTATTTTTTATTTTACAATTATTTGAGCATAGAGCAATAAATACTCCCTTCCCATGTCCATATTAACAACAATGTTCTATTAAAATTAAGGATAAGAGTAAATAAATATTATATGTAATATTCATTTACTATGAGTTAAGGATTCTTGGTCACTAGTAAATGAATATTACATATAAAATTTATTTACTCTTATCTTTATTAAAGATGTTTCACCTTGCACCAACACCACAATCTCTATTAATTACTATTAAAATTAATTAAATAAATGGTAAAACTATACACTATTCCCAAATAAAAAACTCTAAATGGATAGTCGTGTCAACTGTTTTAAGAACAAATGTTTTGGAGGATCTTCCCGCCTTCTTCAGGATTTGTAAGAGTTCCTGAAGAGAGCTACAACCGCTACTTCTTTTCTTGTCTAGTTATCACTATTTTTAGTTTGGTTAAAATTAGTAATTTCGAAAGTTTCTTTTGCCCAGAGTAGCAGAATTTTTATAAACTAAAAGAGACAATAAAAGACTGTTCTGTCTTCTGCTGGAAAAATAATTTTTTATTTATTTATAAATGTGTAAAACTCACTTTCATACATCAATTCCTGTGATTCAATTGTAATAGATTGAAGAAAAGGGGAAAGTACTCGAAACTATAGTCTCTTTATAAATAAATAAAAAAATATTTTTTCCACAGAAGACACACTTTTTTATTTCCTCCTTTAATTTGTAATTTCTTCAATCTATACTCTATCAAAATTCATTTATATTAACCAGCACGTCTCCAAGAAAAACTTTAAAATATTAAGTAGGTATATATTATTTGTGTGAAGAAATATAGTACTCTGACTATTCTAAAATATTTATCAAACTGTGGTAATTATTATATCAATTATTAAATCAAAATGTTAAATCATGGGATTATATGAATGGAAATCAAGGGAAATTAAATAAAAAATTTATTCTCTTTATATGAAACTAATATTCTATTATATTATGACTCTTCTTATTTCCTATTGTCCTTCAAGATCCCTCTATTGAAGAACAGTCCTTGTAAGTTGGTTTTGGGTATCATTTATCACATAATGCAACCCTTAAAGCTGAGTCAGTGGCGGTACTTTTTGTCTTTTGTAGTGACGATAAGGGGGTTGTTTTGTTTGTATCTACAGAAGAGAGCCAAATTTATATGAAAAGTGTAGCAAGTTCAATATATCTTATTAGTTTATTACTTATTACTTATTAGTAGAGATCGGATCGATATGCACTAAAAACAGCAAAATATGCAGTTAAAAATGCTGAAATATGCAAGTAATATGCAGAATAAGTTGAAATATGCAAATATATGCAGCAAAAGATGGCAAAATAAATTTTTTTATGCACTAAAAAATTAAAATTGAAGAGAAAATGACTATATATTTGAAGGAGAGCTGTGAAAGGAATAAAATGATGAAGTAAGCTATAGACACCAAGTGTTAAATATGTACTTTTATTGAGTAAAAAATTTCACAAAATTCTCATTATATTTAATATAACTTTTAAGGAGTTCGGTGTTGGTTCTAGGTGAAACATTTTAATATAATAATAAAACTTGAGTAAGATACGAGGTAGGTTTCACAAAAAAAGAAATAAAACAAAATTGAGTTTTGAATTTGATATATTTCGGGTGTTAGCCCATCATCAGGAGTCTAAGAAAACTGATTATATATTGGAAAAATAGTTTTACAAGTAACAATTTTTAAAAAATTTTTTAACTGTATGTGGTGAGGGGAAAGTAGGGGAAGAGGAGAAGTTGTTCTAAGAATTAATATTTTCTATTGAGATTTGAACTGGCTGAAAGGGATCTATACGTGCTATTATAATAACGAATGGACAAGTACCTGAGAAGGTACAACTATCGACCCATAGCAATCACTTCTGTCTTATCCAAAATCATGGAAAAGGCCATCAACGAGCAAGTTCTACGACACTTAGAGTCAAATAAATTTATCCACGATAGGCAATACGGCTTCAGGAAATTCCGGTCGACTGGTGACATCCTAGCATATGTAACTCATATCTGGAACAAAACCCTGGAGGCCGGGAATGAAACCCTCGCGGTAGCTTTAGACATTTCAAAAGCCTTCGATATGGTCTGGCACAAAAATCTTCTTGCCAAATTGACCTCCGTCGGCCTTGCACCGAAACTCTGTAAGTTGCTCGAAAGTTTTCTTTCAGACCGTAGTATTAAGGTTGTCATCGATGGAATATCATCTTCCCCCTTCCACACCAACGCTGGAGTTCCTCAGGGATCGGTTATCTCCCCTACGCTTTTTCTTATCTATATCAACGACCTTCTAAACTTGCCCTCCAATCCGGTACATTGTTACGCAGATGACAGCACCCTACATAACGCCCCTGCATCGCATAAAAACCGTGCAGACATTGCCTCTTCAATTAATTTAGACTTGTGCAAACTTAAAAACTGGGGATCCCAAAACTTAGTTAACTTCAATGCAGGGAAAACTCAGTGTTGCCTTATTTCTAGGCGCGTCGACAGAAACCTCCCAAACATATCATTCGACTCAAACTCACTAGAATTCAGGGATAAAATTTCAATGCTAGGCGTAACTCTAGGGTCTGACCTTTCATGGAATGACCATATCTCAACCACTGCTAAAGCTGCAGCGCGCAAGCTTGGTCTCCTATTTAGGTCTAGACGCTGTTATACTCCCAGTCAACTTCTTATGCTGTATAAGGCTCAAATTCGTCCCTGTCTCGAATATGGCTCTCATCTGTGGAGGGGTGCATCCAAGCATTCTCTTGCTACACTGGATGCAATTCAGAAGCGAGCAATTAAACTAATAGGAGACCCGGCTCTAACCAACTCACTCGACTCCCTGGCTCACCGAAGAACCGTTTCTGCCCTTTCCCTGTACTACAGATACTATCACGGTGTCTGTTCAGTCGAGCTGAAATCTCTTATCCCCCTAATGCCCTCTTTACGAGAAACACGCGGTTTTCTAACGCTCAGCACCCCTTCGCTGTCAAATTGGATAAAAGTCGAACAAGCGCTTTCGCCAACTCTTTTATTCCTATGACCTCCAGAGACTGGAACTCGCTCCCTGCCACCATCTTTCCCGCGACTTATAACCTTAAGCTATTTAAGACCCGTATCCACAGATACCTTCGACCTCCGCCCAACCCATAAAATTCTTTCTTCTTCTTTTCACGATGGAGGGGCCAACCGAGGCCTTTAGGGGTTGCACCTTTTGGTGTAACTCCTTCTCTCATCATTATCATTAAAAAAAAAAAAAAAAAAAAAAAACTTGAAAAGGTACATGAGAGAGTGCAATTACCCTAGTATATTAAATGTGCAAACAATGAAAGGAATGTTTATTTAATTTATTATAACATATAATCAATAATTGTATTTTTATACACTTCCAATTGATTATTTAAAATATTTGAATTATTAAAGAGGGGCTATTTTTATTTCGGTGGATTCCAAGAGATCCAATTTAAGGCCTTTTCTTTCGAAATGAATGGGGATTATTAGAGGTTGAATGGTTGGATTCATGTAAGTGAATTGCGAAGGCTGAGGTCGAATCTAAATTAATGTTATCTGATTTATTGAGATGATTAAGAGCTCTTACATGCTCGGAGTAACGTATTTTGAAAGCGCGACCTGTCTGCCCAATATAAAAAGCATCCTCTTCCTCTACTTTCCCCTCACCACATACAGTTAAAAAAATTTTAAAAATTGTTACTTGTAAAACTATTTTTCCAATATATAATCAGTTTTCTTAGACTCCTGATGATGGGCTAACCCCGAAATATATCGAATTCAAAACTCAATTTTGTTTTATTTCTTTTTGTGAAACCTACCTCGTATCTTACTCAAGTTTAATTATTATATATTTAATATATTAAAAAATCTTTAAATTCAAAGAAATAATATAGTGGTGCTCTTGAATAAAATCAACATAATAAATATAATAATGTTTCAAAAAATGTGATCGGAAAAATACGGGGCACAAGCCTTTCATATTGAAGTACAAATAATAAGCTAATAAAATAATGAAAATATTTGCCCGGCTATAATCTGATCACTACAATAATTTGCACACACTTCCACACACACACACACACACACACACACACACACACACACACACACACACACACACACACACACACAACACTCAATGACCAAAATGGGCTATAGTTACCGAAGGCCATAAATAATAATAATAGAAATAATTAAATAATTAACAAAGAACCTCAAAAATAATTAAAATTTGATTGTAATATATTTTTCTAAATTTTCTTCATATTATTATGTCTATGGTCACTTAAAATTGATTTATACGATGAAAAGGATCGCTCCACATCCTCAGATGTATTGGGGGCAAATTTAAAAGAACTTTAATATATATATATATATATATATATATATATATATATGTAGTTTATTCATATTTTTTTTCATTCTTTCTCCAAAAATTTACTTTTAAAAAATCTGAATTTGGCGCGAAATAGGCAATATTTGACAAAAATCCTTTAAATATGCAATTTTATGCAATATTACTCAAATATGCAAAAATATGCAGTATAAAATTTAACCCACATTATCCTAGATGCATGACATCACACATTTTAAATACTCTCTATACAGATACAATTTTTGCTAATAGAATTTATTTGTAAAAATTGCTGTCATACAAAGTTTATAAAAATGTGTTGGCCGTCATATTTTTATTTATTTAATTACTGACGTGTTTTGTGCTATGCTCATCAGAGAGTGACTTTTAATTTTGTATAGTATTTAGGTACTTATCAGTCAGTTCTTATGTAAATTGAAGAAAAAAATAAACATGAATAAAAGACAGAAACATTTTTTTTCATATTTAAGGATAATAATGAATAAATGAAGAAGAGTGTGATGAGTTATTCTCAATCCCCCCCCTTCCTAATATTTATAGTCTTAAGAAAAAATGTGAAGAAAAGATTTATAAAAATGAAAATTGATTGTGAGACCTTCGGGCTTCGAAGTCGAAACCATTTGATAATTGTAAAACATTTTTTGTAATTGTTATTAGCCTAAAAATTTATTATTTAATTTAATAAGTGAAAAACAAAAATAATAAGAATAAAAATTCCCAAATACACTAAGTTCAGTGACTGCCAAAGCACCCACATAATTTTGAAATGCAAAAGAAGCAATCATTAATAATTATATCATTCATTTATGATTTAGATAGATTAGATAGCTTTATTTTGCTCTGAGATCATT
Source organism: Forficula auricularia (assembly GCA_024734495.1). Taxonomy (NCBI): domain Eukaryota; kingdom Metazoa; phylum Arthropoda; class Insecta; order Dermaptera; family Forficulidae; genus Forficula; species Forficula auricularia. The sequence continues at coordinate 304,228 of JALMQS010000192.1, forward strand.
AATTGATCTTGTTGAGCATCATAGAAATTTTACAAATATTGGAATAAAATACAAGTCTCTAAATACAAAGATAACAACAAATATTGATTTACAAAAAACAAAAGTAAAAATAAGTATAAAATAAAATAAAAAAGTGAACGATAGGAAAAAAATATTGAGATTTCTAACTATAGAACTTTTGGTTCAAAAATGCTGAAAGCATAATTTCTTGAATGATTTTCTTGAGATTTTAATCCGTTTCTATATATGTAGTAAAAAACAATAAACAAAATAACAGGTGTTTTGAATTACCATTTGATAAATTGAATACAAAATTAAATAATTTAGTAATGAAGCTGTTGAAGATTTTATTTTTGTGATTAATTTTATTAAAATTTATTTTTTAAATAAATTTTTATTTAGGAGAATAAACGGTGGGAGTTAGGCTGAAAAATGTCATTGAAAAAGTGGACATTAACTAATTCTTCTATAAAATAAATGTAATAAAAATTATTAATTCACCGAAATTGCAAACAGCATTCTAAATTTTGAAAAAGTTTCACTTTTTCCTCCAATTTGTTTTGAATTAAATCTTAAAAATTTTTATAAACGCTTCAAAAATTATAAACAAGTAGAAATCAACGCATTCATCACCTAATTTATATCTTCCTACTACTTCTAGATATAGGAATTAAGTCCCTAAACCCATCTTTCCCAAATCTTTTAAGCTTCGATTCCTCAAAAGTCAAGACCACGCACCTTTACTTCTTTACCAGCTCATACCATGGTAAATATCCTCTTCTTTTCAAAAATTCAATAGTGTCATGAAATAGAGTGCATTAATTTAAGTGTTGAGAATCCTTTCTTTTCGTTTCTTTTGCTATTTTTTTTTTTTTTTTTTTTATTTATTTAAAATTGACCTTGTCCGTTAGAACATTTGGTCAGTGATACATAAAATACATATTTTTACAAAATTTTATATAAGTTATAATGTTAATTAGGTACACAAGCTAAATTGAAATTTGAAACATACATTATATTAAGTATTTTTTTTTCAAATTACATTTCTACTGTTTACGCAATTAATCACAATTATGTTAAATTAGAATAAATTTTTGCTAAATTAAGTATATCACAAAAAAGAAGTTGTTTATTTATTTATAATTTTTCGATAAATGAAATGTTAACTTTTCTAAAAAAATTTTATCCATATTTCGAAGGAAAGCTATTCGTAAAACTTTGTTGAAGGGGAGGCTAAATGTTAGAAATTTAATCAGCTACAAGCCTAGATCAGATGTAGGTATTATTTGATCTTTAGCCGCAATTCAATCTTACATATTTTTATTCTTTATGTGGTACTCGATTCCAATCGTTAGTAATTACTAATTACAATAGGTAATTTATAAAGTAAAGGGTGTGTAGTTTCACAGTGAATGAAATAAAAAACAAAGAGGTTTATACAAGCTCAATATATTTCGGATTATTAGTCCATCATCAGGAGCTTACAAGTTAAAAACTGATGGATTAATAATCCGAAATATATTGAGTTTGTATAAACCTCTTTGAGTTTTATTTCATTCTCTGTGAAACTACACCCTTTACTTTATTAATTAATATCATGTTTCACCTAAAACCTACACAACTTTCTCTAAGTAAATTTACAATAGGGATTCACTAAAGCGACTTGAAAAATTTTCATCTATTATTTATTTTTAGGAAAAAAAATCTATTAATCTTATTATGGCAAAGATTTCCACCAAAATTTAATCAGCTATTAATATAAATTTATAGCAACTAAATATAAAATTTCCTTTTGAAATTCTTATTCATTTTGAGGTAAAGCCCACACAAAATTCAGACCATACACTCTCCCACAAATGTGTTCGCCAACAAACATTTAAAAAAATATTTTTTCGATGTTCTTTATTATACTCTTTCTGTATGACTTCGGAAAATTTTATTCTCAAAATAGTTTTAGTGGTTTTTGAAATATTTATCTGTATGGCAAAAGTAAAAAATGTACTTGAAAAGAGACACCCTTTATAGTATTTTATGCTTAATAGGATTAACTTGTTCTAATCTCTTTAAATAAACATAATCCTATTCTTCCATTTGAAGATTTGCATTGCTTAGGGTTAATTAATTTATCAAATGCCCCCCCCCCCTTCCCCCACTCACTCCTTTTTAAGGAAGAAGTTTAAATTTCAACTCGCAACTCCATTAAAAGTTTTAAACTTGAGCAGTTGGAGTTGTAAAAACACTGAACTATAAAAACACAATAGAAATTAAAAACCTCTAAGTGATTCAGATCAATGTTTCTCAACTGACAGTCCGCTAAATTTTTTTGCCGGTTCACTAAAAATAAGAAAAATAAAGATAAATAAAAATATTTATTCCCTATCTTCTCATTAAATTTTAAGAGAGTAGTAAGTAAATTGAGCTAGCTGCTGACAGATGTGACTTCACCACGATCTGCAGCTATCCCCTGCATTGGCATCTCTAAAACTTTAGCACCTTCATTTAGCTTTCCAAGCTTCGCCCTGGTCTAGTACTAGATTTTTAGTTTTAAAAGGATGTTTATAAAGCCAGAAAAAAAAAGTTTTACAAGGTTATATTCAAACAATCCAAAAGAAGTATAGCAATTTGAATAATTTACAATTGAAAAAAGAAAAGGGCCATCATAATGGATCCCAGTAAATTGGAAATAAAGAGAGGGTACGAACACCTGTTTCCAATCTTACATCAGCCCTTTTTATCCCGCATTTTACAAGATCAGTACCCAACTATTGCAGCCAGTTCATTAAAAACATAATTTGTAAAACTTAAAAATTTCAAAGAAACAAATTTTTTGCTATCAAAGCGCACAGTGTGCACAGACCAAGTTCGAGAATTAGCTTGGCCATACACGCTGTACGCCGAGAGGTGAACCGCGACCTAAAATCGTGTACACCTAATTCCACTTCCACTTTCAATTCCAAGTAGAAGACAATAGATGGCAATAGATGACAATAGATTATCTAATGAATTCCGAAGTAATTCCAAATAATTCCAAAGACGGTGTACCTCGCTGTACGCTATTTACACGAACGATTTCGAAAATTCTAGCCCGTTGGACCAAACTCAACCAAATTTTGTATACATAATCTGTGAACACCATAAAGGCTAGAAATGCAAAAACTAACATCCCAAATGGGGAGGGGGGGGGCAAAAATGAAAATTCTAGCCTGTTGGACCAAACTCAACCAAATTTTGTATACATTCTGTGGACCCCCTGAAGGCTAGTAATGCAAAACTAACCACCCAATTGGTGGGGGGGTCAAAAATGAAAATTCTAGTCCGTTGGACCAACTCAACCAAATTTTAAATTTTGTGGGTCCCCTGAAGGCTAGAAATGCAAAACTAACCACCCAAAATGGGGGGGGTCAAAAATAAAAATTCTAGCCCTTTGTACCAACGGGCTTCATCACAAAAAGAAGAGAAATCTAAACCAAAACAGTCTGTGAAAAAACAGGCCAAGTTCGAAAAAGTAGTGAAATCTAGTGTGTAGCCAAGGTAAATTCGCCAAGAATAATTAAGTTAAGTAAAATAGTAGATCTCTCAACTTAATTATTCTTGGCGAATTTAACTTGACTACACACTAGATTTCACTACTTTTTAGAACTTGGCCTGTTTTTTCACAGAATGTTTTGTTTGAGATTAAAATTTAAATGAAACACTAAATTTATAAATATGTTCATAAGTATTTGAAATATTGATTAATTCAATCAAACGGCCTATTCTTGCAATAAATAAGTAAATAAATGTATATTACCTGATATTCCAATCTCCTCCCACGCTTCATTGTGTACATTTTTATTTCTATAATCCTTTTCGGATTGATCATATAAAATTGGAAATTTTTGACATGCTCGATGAGCTCTCCTTCTCCTTCCATGTTCATCATGTCTGACGGCCTGACAAATTCTGGGAATTTATATTTAGAGCTGACGCGTCAGCGAGCGTGTTATGTTGCAACCCGACATGACACAACACGTCAGAGTAATGTACACACTCCTAATTAAAATAATTGATTAATTTTTTTTGCACTCATCAGCTGACGTGTTAACACGTGTCGTCAGCGTAGTGTGAATGCGGCTTTATTAATCTTTATGAAAGTAATGAATGACTCCATGAAATTCACTTGCGATTGATTTATATTAAAAAAAAAAGCTGTTTCAAAAATAAGAGCAAGTTTTATGATTTGTTTTATTATGTTTTTATCTGGTGTCTAAGATCCCCTTAATGCACCTTTAAACACGAGCATAACTTCTTCACAAATATTTAATCTTATCAGAGATCTCGGTGCTGTTGATTGTTTTATAGCCGTTTAATCATTCTCGAAAGGATCTCGATATCTCTTTTTGACCAATGGGTAATTAATTAAGCTATTTGTGTGTGGTGTATGTGTCAAGGGAGGAGATTGTCAGATGAATGGGCTTGGTTCAGGCCCCCGGGGAATCGTCCATGTGTCACTGACACTCGTGTTGCGTCGAGATATTTTTTTGAGCCCCCCTTCATATTCAGTATACCACAGTCAGGTTTTTCCCTTTTGTAGCACTTGTTGTGCTCGAGCAGCCAAGCGCATCCAACCCTCTAGCGAGCATTGAATGTTCGCGCTGAATATGAGCTATTAATCAATTTGTATGGCGATGCATTTGCACTCGGAATCGAGAGATGAGGAGGAGGACCCCTCCGGGTCCCAAGAGGGCCTCATGTTGTCTTCAGATAAGAGCTTGTTTACAAGCGACACTTGACATTTCGATGGCCCTACACGAAGGAGAGGATCCTTCTGACGAGGAACCCTCCTATATCACAACAGAGATAAATTATTAATTTGTCAAACAATTATTAATTAATTTAATGGATTATAGGGGATTATGAATTCATTGTTATTTATAAAATGAAGATATCGTTTTACTTTACTATATGTAGAACGGGAAATTTATGGAATTCGTGTAGAAAATTATTGGTTTTTGTTTAGTTCGAAATTTCTCAAAAAGAGCCGAACAGATTTTGATAGTAAAATTTTAAAATGATTAGTCAAATTAAGTGGTGTGATGTGGCGCAATTTGTCATAAGTCTTATTTGTAAGGTGTCTTGTTCTATTGCAAATGTGAAACTAGCAGGGGTACCCAGCGTGTACAATGTGCTGGTCCTTATTTTGGGTATTTTCGCATTTTTACGCTGATAGTGGCTCATAAGGTTCGAAATAAATAGAAAAAAATATCCCCCAAGTTTCAAGTCTCTATCTCAATTTTAACCTGCGATGCAAATTTCCCATCTAAATAACATGGGTTTTTGGCATTGAACGATCAATTTTTTATATCAGCCAAAGTAATGGTTAAAAAAATTTAAAACTCTATACTTTATCCTTATAATAGTAGCTATCCCTCAAATTTTTTACAGATTTTTATCTATTATAATTTTGGAGAGCAGTATTTTATCCAATCCTCTAGCGAGCATGTTAAAATTGAGATAGAGACCTGAAACTTGGGGGATAATTTTTTTTATTTAATTCGAACCGATGAGCCTCTGTCAGCGTAAAAATTCGAAAATACCCAAAATAAGAACCACCACATTGTATACGCTGTGCACCCCTGCTAGTTTCACATTTGCAATAGAACGACGCATTCCTAACTAAATAACTTGGGATTTTTGGCATTGAAATATCAATTTTTTATTCAGTCTACAGAGTTTCAAATTTTTTGAACCATTATTTTGGTCGGTATAAAAAATTGATGGTTCAATGCCAAAAACCCCATGTTATTTAGATGGGAAACTTCCATTGTTATGCGGCACAGGTTAAAATTGAGATAGAGACTTGAAACTTGAGGGATATTTTTTTTCATTTATTTCGAACCATATGAGCTTCTGACAGAGTAAAAATTCGAAAATATCCAAAATAAGGACCACCCTAGTGTACAAACATACTTTAATTTATAAAATTTTATGTAATGGTATTCAGTATTCACTAATCATTATAGATAATATTATTCACAATTTATGGAGATATGATACAAATTTAATAATTGTAATTTATATTAATTAATAAAGTAAAGGGTGTGTAGTTTCACACACCCTTTACTTTATTAATTAATATCATGTTTCACTTAAAACCTACACCACTTTCTCTAAGTAAAAAAAAATGTTTTTACATTTATTCTATTCGGATTAATTTGCAATATTTAAATTAATGACAATCCCTTAAAATGCTTTTATTTTTATTTTATTTTTTATTGATGTTAACAACAAATATTTTGTATTGAAGGAGACAATAAAAGAGTGTATCTTCTGCTGAAATTCTAAATTTTATTTATCTATATCGTTATAAATAAATAAAATTTATAATTCCAGCAGAAGACACACTCTTTTATTGTCTCCTTCAATATATAAAATTTCTGCTGCCCTCGGCAAAAAAACTTTCAATTTAACAAATATTTTATTCAAATCTTGGAAATGTCTACCTGGTTTAAGAATAAAAAAATATCGACAATAAAGGGTTGAAATTAAAAAGCTAAGGAATTAACTGTTGTTGCTTTTTTATTTTGAACTTGATCAGTGACTTTAAGAAGTAATTATACAAGAGTTCCTTATTAAAAAAGAATGCATAATTTATGTAGAAACGAGATGTTCGTTTCTATATTTTCCATAGTTAAATATAATATAGGACGTCGGTGTTTAGTCCATTTGAAGGCATTAATCTGCGAGGGAGAGCAGAGGATACCAGGTGTCTCGTCTCCTGACCTGCGACTCCTCAAAATCTCTTCGGAAAGCCCCGGAGTGATTTATCGGGCTTTGCAAAGACCATCAGAGGAGAGAAACCGGACACGGGACAGCCCTGGATCTGGGCAAATGTCGCCACTTTGTTATTATTTATGACTTGACACTTGGAGATCTGGAAAAGGGAATGAATAGTCGCTCTAGAAAAGGTTTAATTGCACTTAAAAATAAAATTATGGATACCTTCTTTGAAAATCCATGAATAAGTTATTAAAAGCTCATTCACACATAAATTTGTATAGAAATTAGAAAAAAAAATTTATTTTAAAAATTATTTCTGTTTTAATAGTCAGATTTACTATTTGAAATAGAAATTATATATCAAAATGATTTAAATATTTTTATTGTCAAGGCCTATAAATTTTTTTTTCTATTTTATAATTAAAAGTCAAATGATAACACTGCTCAACAGTGGTTTTGTTGCCCTTGATAAAAATATAATTTCGAGTAATTTTATTCCAACAATTTATGAAACTATGAATGATTTTGGAATTTTGCTCTAGTTTTTTTTTTAATCTTCATTTTTATGTTACTTTATAAAAAGCAGTAAATAAGAAAAAGAAAAAGCATGTAGGTATAATCTATAATATCAATTTTTATGGAAAAATATCACTAATTGTTTTGTTTTAGTGTTTCATTGATTTATATAGATGTAAAAATAGAGAAAAATTAGCAAAAATAATGTTACACTTTATAGTAGAGGTCAGGGTGTACTTTTTAGCCATTACCCAAAATTTTTTGTCTAGGTCGCTGTTTCCCTACATTCTGAAAAGCAAAAAAAAGCAAGGTAAAAGTATATTATTTATTGAATTAATTGGAATTTACATGAAAACTATCTGTATGTAAATAAAAATTGTAAACATTAACATAATTTAATCGTTTTTACGTTTTAGAAAAATGATGTTTCATTTTCGCTAAAATGACTTCAAAATTAGGACTGGGAAAAGGTATCAAAGTAAAAATACTATAATAGTTTATGAATTAGAAAATTTTAAAAATGTCCTTATTACCCCCGATAGTTTCATTGTTACCTCATTTGGGGTAATTTAACTCTGTTGCCCGACTGCTGCTTTAGAGTCTTTTATAAGCTTATTTTAAATATTATAGGTACACCAAAATCATAAAAACCAGAGCCAGTTCAATACTTTCATGAAGTGTGTACTTGAAATTATAGAAATCCGTAGAGATATCCAGTGCAACAATTTTTTTTTTTTTGAGGTGTGTAATTAATCCAAGAATCAGATTCACTCAAAAAATTCAATTTTGGAAATGTCTGAATTATGGTGAAAAATATATTTTTTGTAATACCATCGTGAGATTTCGGAGTAAACCGACTAATTTCTGACTAACTATAATAATAGATACATTTTCTCGCAGGATGTTTCACTTTTCTTTACAACTCCCTCTACATTCCCACACCTTTATTATTTATTTATAGAACCACAATCCATGTAACCTGTCGCGCTTAAGTATTATTTAAATTAGAATGAATCAAACGTTAGAAATAACACTTATTCCGACGAGATCTTACTGAAAGAACTATAGCTTATTAACCGACTTCAAAAAAAGGAGGAGGTTCTCTATTCGACTGAATTTTTTTTTTTTTTTTTGTGCCTATGTTACCTTATATCTCCGCCAATTGTCAACCGATTTTGAAAAAAAATTTTGCATTGGGTCCAGTCTAGCTTCCGATTGGTCCCATTTTTTTTCGATTTTTTTCATAGGTATTAGACCTTTTTTATTAGGTTTGTTTAGACCTAACCTCTTTGTTTATGAACCGATTTCGATGGTTCTTTTTTTATCCGAAAGGGGGTGTCTTAGGGATGGTGTTATATTAATTTGGTCAAGTTCTGATGATATGATCACTATTAATAACATCACTAAAAAGAGAAAAATAAAAATTTTTAAGAAAAAAACAAAAACCGACTTCAAAAAATTAAATGCAACAAATAAAATACACTAAAAGGTATAAAATAATTATTATCTTATTTAGTTACAACTAAACGACGAAATATTAACACGAAATTACTTTTTGAATTCGGTACCAAACAAACTATACCTATAAGCGAGCATATCCTCCAAACGTACTAAGTAAGATCCGTCGAGTGCGATTCATAAAAGGTATATGTTTGGCACCGACTTCAAAAAGTAATTTCGTGTTAATATTTCGTCGTTTAGTTGTAACTAAATAAGATAATAATTATTTTATACCTTTTTTAGTGTATTTTATTTGTTGCATTTAATTTTTTGAAGTCGGTTTTTATTTTTTCTTAAAAATTTTTATTTTCTCTTTCAAATTGTTATTTCACAGCTGGTATTACAAAAAATATAGTGTATGGCACGGGCGTAGTGAGAAGCACCACCCTACAATCATCATATGGCTAGTGCGTTAGATTCACATTCGTACTCAGTTGAATGCACATACGGTCTCATCTCATACCGCAACTTTCGGTTGTCGAATATTCCTACTTTACGCCCTTGCCATTCAATAAACTATTTTCGGTCTGTCTTCATGTAGGTGGGTGTTTGGCTGGTTAAATTTCTATATGCTATATCATATTTCACATTACTGTTCTTCCTCGCTTCAGAATGTTGAGTAGAAAAATGCAGAAAATTAGAAAATAATAAATAGAACTGCTTTAGCTAGTTGAGCTGAAATTTGGCACAAAAGTGACTAGAGAAAAAATCGTGTTTGATATTTATTTAAGAAATATGTTTAAGACACATCTGTGATTTTCAGAACTCTGATTCTAGTTCTCCAAACTTTAATATTCATTGCACCTCCTCTTATGTATTTGGACATGTTTGAAATAATAATAAATTCTTAAACAAAGAGTCTTTTTTTTTGCTTAGGTCCTTTTAATTTTTTCTTACTAAATATTTTGATGTTTTGGGGGAAAAAATGCCCCAATAAATTTTAAATCTCCCTTGCTACTTTAAGTGATGAGGTTGGGTGTTGTTTTGTGGTCAAGTTTACTCTAAGGGAGCACCTTCCTTTTTCTCCTTTCAAAAGCCTTAATCTTTTAAACAGACTAAAAATAAAAGCGTGGGAATCAAGCTCTTAGAAATTATTTATGCATCTTCATAATTTTTACGTAACATTATACATAAAAAAATTTTTTAAATAATTTTTGTTCCAAATTTATAACGATTTTCTTTATGAAATAAAATTATCAAAAATTTAATTTTGAAGATCCAGAATTCTTGGATAATTTTTAAGAAAAAATAAAACCGACTTCAAAAAATTAAATGCAACAAATAAAATACACTAAAAGGTATAAAATAATTATTATCTTATTTACTTACAACTAAACGATGAAATATTAACATGAAATTACTTTTTGAAGTCGGTGCCAAACAATACATTTTATGAATCGCACTTGACGGATCTTACTTAGTACGTTTGGCGGGTACGCTCACTTATAGGTATAGTTTGTTTGGCACCGACTTCAAAAAGTAATTTCATGTTAATATTTCGTCGTTTAGTTGTAACTAAATAAGATAATAATTATTTTATACCTTTTAGTGTATTTTGTTTGTTGCATTTAATTTTTTTGAAGTCGGTTTTATTTTTTCTTAAAAATTATTTTTATTTTTCTCTTTTAGTGATGTTATTAATAGTGACTTAATATAATACCTTGCATGCATCTCGTAAGAGAAAGGGTCGGGCGAATGAATCAGAAAATGATAATAAAATTCAAATCATAAATATAGAAATTCTCCTGAAACGTTTCAAATGAATGTTTTAAGATTTTTATCTAAAAGATTTTATTTATTATAATTTCGATTATTTGGTCATAAGAATTGGAGATTTACGTTATTTCGTCTTTGATCATATCATCAGAACTTGACCAAATTAATATGGCACCATCCCTAAGATACCCCCTTTCCAATATTAATAGAATCATCGAAATCGGTTCATAAACAAAGAAGTTAGGCCTGAACAAACCTAACAAAAAAGGTCTAATACCAATGAAAAAAAACGGGACCAATCGGAAGCTAGACTGAACCTATTGCAATTTTTTTTTCAAAATCGGTTCACAATTGGCGGAGATATGAGGTAACATAGACACACAAAAAAAAATTCAGTCGAATAGAGAACCTCCTCCTTTTTTGAAGTCGGTTATAAAATCAATCCCATAGATATGGATTATAATGTTGAAGTTTTAATATAATTAGTTAATTAGTTTTCGAGATCATCATAAAGAGTATACATTCCTAAGTCTGGTTTGACAAAACTTCCACTTCCATTTGACTTCAAACTGACATAGATAGATAATTATTCTTGGAATATGTAATGCTAAAAATTGTTGTGAGGTGAGGTAATGCTAAATCCGGCCTCAAAACTTTTTAGTAATATTACAAACCAGTATTGTCATCTTACATTTTTTTAGTAATGCCTATCCAATTAATACTAGAAAAAGTAAAGTTACAACTTACTTTGTATTTTTGGAATGAGTAAATGTGATTTTACCAATATAATGTAGTATTTTTTTTTAATATCTACTATAGGTAAGTATGCAATGTTGTAAATTTTCTATCTATTTGTATTATAAAGTTTACAAGAAGTACATTTTTTCAATTTCTTGTCTGTAATTGTTTGTCATTAATACTTTTAATTAATACATTTAAAAGATACAAGGGTTACTGATCGAAAGTTCCTAGAAAGATACATTAGAGAAATGTTTATAACTCTTTATTTACTCTGAGTAATTTTAATGGACATGTTAAGCGTTATTTTTATTATGCCTGTTGTAGATTATTTGTGATCTTTTTGGGTTAAAAAAAATTTCAAGTACCTACTATCAAATGCAAAGATTCTCTCTGGGAAGAGGGCTTAGAATTGAGCCCGAGAAGACTTTTTTTTAATTAGAACTTTTTTATTTCTAAAAAGCATTAAATGGCTTAATGGAGAACAAGTCCAGATGAAAGAAACGAATGCAGTAGTTAATTACATCCCACCCCCTTACTTCTCTCTTGAGAATCAATTTAAATGTCTTTATCAAATGATTAATCTTCATTTAAAACCTTTCGAGTTTTCATTTGTTAATTTTTTCAACAATTTTAAAGTGATTTCCAAAGTGAAACTTGTTTAGTTAGAATGTTGAAATAATTATGAGAATTCATTGAACAGAATAAAATTTCATTTTTTGTTCCAATTTGATTCATATGTATATAATATTTTCAGTTTTATGTTTTTCTGGGAGCTTATAAATATCTAAAATATTTCTTTTTCTATTCATTATGTATCTCCCATGTTAATCGAATATAGGTAAATTTTAAATATTTATAAGTACTAGTGGCGTGCGGTCCATTGATGCTGTGGATGCGGCGAATCCTAAAATCTCAGAAGGTCAAGATTATCTTCATACCGTGTCAAATAAGAATCTCGATTAGGTTTATTTTGTTTAGCTTTAATTTAAAATTTATTAAACTTTTTAATGTTAGACATATGAATAGAATATTTGAATCATTTTCCCTATTTTATGGAAAATACTTTGATTTTATGAGGTTGGAAGTAAATTTGTTTTCATAAAGGTGTTCGACGTCTGACTTTCATTTAAAATCTAGAAATTGAATAAAAAAATTAATTGTGAATGATAAACTAAAAGATGTTTTGGCAGAAGTATTTGATTGCACTTAGCCGATTTTTAAATTAATATTTTGTCTACCTTATTATAAAATGGTTTTACAGGCAAACTGACCCGAAGGCTTGTCTAGTAAGCAGAGGGTGGGATAAGCAACACCAGACACAATCATGTTCAAACCTGTCGCGACAAGCTCGGTGTTTGCCAATAGCAGCATCAGCCCGCGCGTTACTGCCTCCCATCTATTTGTACACTCAACATCAACAAAATTTATAAAAAAATAATAAAAAAAACGAATAAAATCATTTTTTAAAATATATTATTATGAGAATGACAAAAACAATTTTATAATTAGGTAGACAATATTAATAAAAAAATTCAGTCAAATACAGAACCTCCTCCTTTTTTGAAGTCGGTAAAAAACAAAGAGACTACGGTGCAAGCCGTACTCGCACCCCATAGGTATCGTAATGTTTTCCATATTACATCCAAACTTATTATTTTATAGTAACCAAAAAAATATTTATTGAAAGTATTCAGACAGAGCAACTAAGATAGAAAGATGGATTATTTTTACTTGCCCCTGAAAGTAGTCAAAGTGAAGATAGACAGTCCGCTCTGTCTTTAATATCAAATGAAAAAATCTAATTAAAAATTATATTAAGCGGTTATCGATGAATTTCGCGAAGAATAAAATAAAATTTTCAAAAATGTATGGTCCTTTTTTGGACTGAAAAGTCGCCCCTGCTAAGTATCTCTCTCCCCAAGTTCTGAGACTTTAAATCATGAATATTATTCAACTATAAGCCACAATAACAACTTCTTTGTTGCTCTTATTTAATGTATTTGAGGTAGTACGATTCATATCTTATATAATATAGAATAAGTTTTAAGAAATATATCATGGTATAATGAATGAAAGAGTTTTGAACACAATAGATAAGATTAAATGTTCTCGCAAATTCAAATTATTCAAATACATTTAATTATTAATTTGTATATAAGAGTACACGATATGAAATTGAGTGGAAATCATCATATGAACCAAACAATAACAAAACGACAATAAATTCACGCTTGTTGGTTGTAAGGGGGATTTTTTGTAACTTGTGCAAATATAATTATCGTAAAAGTGAAGGAGATTTTTTTAAATATTCCAATTGAAGTCATGCTATTATTAGACATTCTTTAAGAAAAGGCATTTTTATAGGAGGATGAGCTCCTGTCGACGCTAAGCCTCCTCTTCCTGGCTGCCAGAATGCTACGACGTTTCATCCTAAGCCCCGAAGTCGAAAATCGCACCCGGCAGGAAGCGATACGTTATGTTGGGACACCTGTCAAAGTGCCCTCAAGAAGTGCAGCAGAAGTTGTCGGGATTCCCCGACGCACTTCCAGGGGGATTTTTTTATTACAAACATGGACATTAAAACTCATCCTCCTTTGAGAAACCATCCGGAAACATGATCAATAAAATTTTTATCTTGGTCCTGGAGTAAAGTCCAGATTAAAAGAACAATAATTACGCTCTTTCTTGTTCTTTGTAAAGATTTTTAAATAAAACCCTCTATTTAATTTTGAATTCTTTAAATTTAGAATTACCTATAGATTTTTCGAATTTTTAAGATGATTTAAAATTAGATTAGATTTTAAGAGTAGGTGCATAGTTGATAACTTATATAATAGGCCATATAGATAATCTTCCTTATTATCTAAATGTTTCCAAGATTTTTAAGTAATAAGAGTTGAGGACTTTTCAAGTTAATAATAAAAAAGAATTCTATTTCAAGGCACCGGAGTACTCCTCACTCATAGTCCCCGCAAGGGGGTCCAAGTAAACCTGTGGGTCCCGGGCCCGTGGGATAGGGGCCCGCGGGCCAGATGTAGCATGATTTTTTAATGGGGCATGTTATAAAAAAAATGAGTAGGGTGACCAACTTTTTCCATTTCATAAAAAAACACATACTTATTCCATAATAAGGGGCCAGGTTCAGATTTTGGGCCCCAAATTTGATGTGGGGGCCATGGTTCCGCCACTGCTTCGACTGTTTGTATCCTTTATCTATGTATCAAACTTTAAATTGGAGGGAAAGTGAAATTTTTCAAGATTCGGTGCGCTGTTTGCAGTTTCGCTGAATTAATAATTTGATAATAAATATCTTAATTTTATTTTCATTTCGATTTAACATTTCCTTGGGAGCCGGGTTGGCTCAGTTGGCTAACGCACTGGCTTCGCTTCGGCATCGATCGATTATGACGATGTTGAAGTGGGAGGCCGGGGTTCGATCCTAGCTGGCGAATAAAAATTTCTACCGGCTGAAAACTCGGCTCCCTCACTAACCCTACTAACACTTTACTTATGTGCTCTCTAAATGGGCTTTGTTCCCGGTGAAATTAAATAAATAAAAAAAACAAAAAAAAAAAAACATTTTCTTACCTAGAGTCAAAAACCTATAAAAATAATAGAAATTAAAAAATTATCTAATAGTCTGAAATAGGTTTGGATTTATGTTTGGCATCCTTGAAATGCCTTAGCTCTAAAGGAAGAGAGATCATTTTCAATCTCCACCATTTTTAGTCCTTTTCTTCGATCAGATTCTAATGAAACAATCACTCATTCGCACATTTATTAAATAATAAAAAGTGAAAACTTATTTACGTTAGAGACGCCTTTATAATTCATTAATATTAAATAAATTGTTCATTTATACCAATATTATAACATTGACTTAATACTGAATGAAATCATTCTAAAAATGATGTTTTCTTTATTTTTTAACCAGAAGTTCTAAAGCTAGAAAGCAAAAAATCTAAATAGCTCCCATTATTGGAAATACAAATATTTTAGCACAAGAACGAACTTTCTACGACTTTTCGTTCTTAAATTATTCTGGGTATCTGAATCCAGACAGACACAGCTCAAAAACTAGTATGAATATCAAAATAAAATTTCACATGTAGCTTTGGTGCTTGAGATGAAGAGCTTTTAGATTAGATTTTAGTTTAAATGGAACCAAAAATTAACGGGGGGTGGGGTTATTGAAATCCTTCTCATCAACCAAATGCCATATTTTTTATTCAAAAAAATACCTGGCCAATTGATCGGGCTTGAATTTTTATAATATATTGAAAAATATTTTATCTTTAATAAAGGCTTTTATATAAATTTATTGTTCGTCAAAGGGTTGGGAAGTAATGGTGAAATTTAAGTCCAACCTATAAAAAAATTTCAATATAAAAATGATTTGGCTGAGAAATTTTTTGATTCATAAAATTTCGAATTTGGTTGATGATTCGGATTTCAATAAACATTTTCACCTTAATACAGGAGCCACCCTTTATCTAAAACCACTTTTATTTTCGTAAAATAATCTTTACTTTTCTCAGAAAAAATTATTTAATTTTGAAATTTAATCCTCTCTAGCCAGGCTCCTAATTATGGATAATGAACTTTCTTTTAGTAAATTAAAATATCAAAATGTTTCTTCATTAGAGTTTTCGAATATATAGAATAGCTAGTATCAGCTGATTTATCTAGCTTCCCATAAATTTCAGCATCACTGCCTAATCCTTTGAGGTACACTAATAAATATAATGACCTTTATTAAAAACATTTAATTTAAAGCAGAAAAGTTAATATGAGTGAAATGTCTAAAATCAATAGTTAACGCGTTAAAAAATATTCCAATATTGTAGAGTGGATGGATTTGAATCAATGACAAATAAGGTGTCTGATGGCGAGATTTTCTCTGGATATAATAGATCAAAATAATTATAAATAAGAAAGATATATATCTTATTTTATCGATTTAATCTTTCTTGAGGTTCATGGTAACTTTTTAAAATAAGAAAAAGCATTTTGATTAAGAATTTTGTAGTTTAAAAGAAATTGTATAAAAAAGATTCAATTTCTTCTCTCCAGGAGTGAATCAACTAGAAATGGCAAAAGTTTTATTTTTTTCTCATTAGATATTTATTAAAATCTATTAAAAATTCATATCTATGCGTTATTTTTATTTATCTTTTATAGCAAATAATTATTATTAAGAAATTTGCTTTTTAAAGAGTAGTTTATTTGAAGTCCATTTTGAAAAAACTCTAATAACTCAGTTGAAAATTTAAAAAAAATATGAAATTAATAAATATTATAAAACAATTAATTATTAATAATTTAATTCAATTTTGAACGAAATCGTTTCAGTACTTTTTGAGATAATCGTCATAAACCCCGAAAACCGTCTATAGAAGGCCGTTTTAGAAACATTTTAAAAATCACCTCCATGTCACAAGTCAATGTTTCGTTTTATATGACTTTTTAAACTTTTTTTAAAGGCATCTCGTGCTTTCAAAAAACATCGTTTTTAGACGGTTCAGTTGGTTTTTTACCATTTTCTCAAAAAGTACTGAAACAATTTCGTTCAAAATTGAATTAAATTATTAATAATTAATTGTTTTATAAGATCTATTAATTTAATATTTTTAAAAAAATTTCAACGAAGTTATTAGTGTTTTTCAAATTGGACTTCAAATAAACTACCCTTTAAAATGCAAATTTCTTAATAATAATTAGTTGATATAAAAGATAGATGAAAATAACACACAGATATTATATTTTAATAGATTTTAATAAATATCTAATGAGAAAAAATAAAACTTATTTCCATTTCTAGTTGATTTGCTCCTCGGAGAGATGAAATTGAATCTTTTCATACAATTTCTTTTAAACTACAAAATTCTTAATCAAAATGCTATTTTCTTAAATAATAGGCATACTGTGAACCTTCAGATAGGTGAAATCGATAAAATAAGATCGTTTCCTTTCTCATTTATAATTCTTTGCCTCTGTTTTAAACTAATCAATCAATTTCGTTTAAAATTGAATATAATTATTAATAATCGATTCTGTTATAATATTTACTATACAACATTCTTAATTGAAATGCTATTTTCTTATATTAGAATGATACCGTGTACCTTCACATAGATTAAATCGATAAAATAAGATCGTTTTCTTTCTTATTTATAAATCTTTTGGTCTCGGCATAGGGATCACATCATTTCAACAAGCCCATTCAATATACCCTAGTGAACTATCTTTTAATATATTTAAATATGAGAACATTTAATATAATAAATAAATAAAATGATTTAAATATTCGATTATATGTATATATATATGGTACATCAGTAGGTTTGCCAACCAGCGTCCCATAAGGCTCAAGAGGACAGAAGAAAGCTATTTTTATATTATTGGTATTTAATTGAAATTATTTATTATTTTATTATGTTATTATAAAAGCACAAGGTGTTGTAAATTTACTATTAATTGAAATTGATTAGGTAAATAAGATGGCTTTCTTAGGTATCGAGAGAAGCTTTTCTCAAGACAGTCGGTAATACTATATATGAATATTGAATATTTTAAGAATTATTTTTCTGATTATTATAAATTCACTAAGAATTACTGGTACCGTCTACAGTTTTGAAATAAATTAATCTTTTCAGAAATTCATATTTAATATGGCTTTTTAAATATACGACTAGAGCCCTGGGATTGGCGACAAGGGCTCGCTCCAGGGGCTCAGGACTCCGAAACCAATTATTATATTAGTAATATCAAATAAATAATTCAATTATTAAATAACATATTACCTTAGGAGAATGTCATTCAAAAAGAAAACTAAGAATTTGTAATCATTAATTTATATGATACTATTGAGTGTTTTATAAGATGAGAATTCAATGGTAAAAAGGGCATCGAAAAAGTTATTATACCAAACTTTCGGTTGAACGTTCATTTGCAACTATGAAAAGAATTAAAACAATCAGCAAAACCAAAGTGAAGATAAACTATTCACTCTGTGGTTTAATATCATTGAAAAATCTAATGTTAAACGCTGATGAAGGACAGATGGCTGTCCAAAAATTTGTAATTTAGGAAAGCGAGGAATTCAGCCAGCAAAGGAAGGCTCTGTCGAATAAAAACTCCTAATTGTAGAAAACAGTTTCGGCTTTAATTATATAATGCCATCTTCAGTTCTAGGGAGCTGTAATAGCCATAAAATGTATGACTATCAATACAAAACAAAATAAATTATATAAATAAAATAGTAATTGGTTCTTACAATATTTACAAACTCAATACATTGAGTGCACATGTTATGTATCTATTATTAAACATAAAATTATAAATAACATATATAATGTGTACATCGGTCTTAGTATGCTCACTACTTATATTGTCCAGTCTCAAAACGAATAAAAAATTTTTAACAAAAAATTTAATTTAATAGCAGACTAACGATTTAACTAAGATCGATGACCCCTATGTACACATAAGGAAGATGGCATTATATAATTAAAGGCGAAAGTTTTTATTCGACAGAGGCTTCCTTTACTGGCTGAATTCCTCTCTTTCTTAATTTATAAATCTAATGTTAATTTTGAAAAATAATGAAAAATTATATGATCTGTTTATCGATTAATTTTGCAAAATGGAGCGAATAATAAAAAAAAATTAAAAAAAAATGTAAGGTTATTTTTTTGGATAACATCCCCTGATTGAAAAGTCATCGCCCGCCACTGGTCGGGGTAACCCAAAAAGACCGGGAGACGCTGTCGGGAGATGTTGTAGCCAGAGTTTTCTGTTCTGTATGAGCGTTCGAGTTCCCTGGAATTCTCTAGCAGTGAGATAGAGTTTGGAACCCGTAGTTTCGTGTTAATTATTTCCGATTGTTCATTGTAATTGATCTTGAAATGTTTTTTTGTTTCATCTTCTATCGATATCTTGTCGGTATCTTCTTTTTTTATTCGTTGAAATATTTGTAGATTCTCTTTTTGGAAAAGGTGGAATTTTCTTATTGCATCAAGACCTAATAGTAAATCATAGGAGAAATTGTTATTCTTTACTACATAGGTGCCGTAAATCTGAATATTATTATTATCTTTTATAATATCCAGGAGTCTTGGATCTAATTGTACCAATATACCAATCTATTATATATAAAAGAATTTAAATAATTAATCTTATATTATTATGATTATGATAAAAGACATTTTATTTTATTTTTAATTCTTGAATAAATAAAATTTATAATCTTATGCAGGGGTGCCCACAGGGTGGGGGGATTAAGACACAGAGTGCGTCATTGACATTTCTGGGGGGGGGGGGGGTTGAAAATAGTTGAATTTTAGCATTATATGACAAAAATAAAAACGGTCAAGTCTTCTTGAACAAAAGGTAATAAATAAAAAGCTCTTCTGATTCTTTAGAAGTAAATAAAATTGAGGGATTAGGTATTTTTTTGAAACTGGGCTGGATGAGTAATGAAGCTAGGGGGGCGCCATGTATTATGAAAGAATTTTTGAATTGAAAATTTTAACTGGAAAATTCTTATTGTTATGACCACCACATTAAATTAGAAAATTTTCTAGATTACCAATTTACTTGACCAATTTTCTAATTTCATCATGTGTCCAAACCGGTCTTATAGTTAATTAATTAAAGCATCAACAAGAAAATAAAGATTTTTATCATGTAAGGTCAGGTGGGGTAACTGGGGCCTGGGGCAACTGGGCCAGGGGTCATGTAACCCCAGAGCTTTTAATTTTACCGCATTTTTTTAGCGCAATTCAACTTTTTCACATTGGTGGGAAATTTTCAGTGTTCCTGAATTAGAGAAATTTCTTTAAGTTTATTTTATACTTAAGTACTTAGTTAAGTTAATTACTTATTTACTTATTTACCAAGTTATGTGCTTACTTCTTACCTAGTTGCCTTACCCAGTTCCTTGAAAATATTGAGACTTGAGTAAGTACTTAATTAAGGCTTTCTTAAGCATAAGGAACTTATTTAACTTTATTTCAATGGGTAAAATGAAATTATTTTGTTTAGTTGTTTGATTTATGATACTTTTTTTTGAATTTTCTGTAATAAAAATCGATTTTAAAAATTATACTTGGTTAAACACTTATCTACCTTAAAAAATTCAATAGAATAAAGAAAAATAGAGGTCTTGGTGCAACTGGGCCAGCCTAGTCAGGGCCCAATTACCCCGAATCGCTTACATCTTTGATTATTTTTAATCCATATACAAATGAGACTAATTCTACCTACGGCCAGGGGATAGGGGAACATGTCCAACTGCTCAAAATATGTTAAAAATTAAAAAAACAGCAAATAGGCTGGGCTGGTCCAATTACCCCACAACGCGTTTAACTGGGCCAACCGCAAAACTTTACATTCAACTTAAGATAATTCCAAAATTTTGAATAATCAAAAGTTGAAAGTATCATGATTATTTGAAGAAAATTTCATCTTTCAATTAATATAGCCAGGAGATCTATAAATTGTGAGGAAGCTTAGTTATAGCCAAAAATATGGAGTACTATCCTTGGGAAAACAAAAGAAGCTGGCCCAGTTACCCCACCTGACCTTATGCGCTAATTGCCAAATCGCAAAGTATTTTCGACCAAAAAATATAAAAATATTGATTTAAGTATAAGTTAAAGTAATAAAGTTACAGAGAGTACTAAAAACTTATTTTTGTATGTAATACATTAATAAATCAAAGCATAAGTAATCATAATCAAGTATTTGCAACTTTAATTTTTTAGATCGATGAAAATTAATTCGATTCAATCTAAATGCACTTTGGAAGATGACTGCTCTAAACACTATTATCGTATTTACTTGCACTTATTTACATATTTTATTATCATAATAAATTTTTTCTTCAACAAAATTATGATGGTTTTATTATATTATTTTGACAATATTATTAATCTATTTTAATGGAGCAGATAGAAGGGGCATTTTTCCTTGCAACCTTAACTTCAAGCACATTCTTGATAAATGGGCGTTTAATTAGCCAGATAAAATGATACATAAATTATGATAAGTTATTAATTAATTGGTTGTAAAAAAGTTTATTAAAATATTATCTTTAGCTGATGACAAAGATGAAATTCTTTTATATATCGATAAGCAATCAAATAAAAGACAAAGTATAGTATGAGAGTTCAATCAGAAATTGGAAGAAAAAGTAAAAAATACGGTTCGTTATTTTTTTTTTTTTTTTTTGCAGATGGCTTGAGCTAGAGCTTAACCAGCTGACAGGTAATAACTCGATTTGGAGCTGTCTTATTAATGAATTTAAATATACCTACATTAATAAAGTATTTAAAAAAAATTTTGATGTAAGCCCTTAGTTAATTAAATTTCCTAATTTTATTATATACTTACTTACAAATATAAGGAGTGGAGCTTTAAAATGAAAATAAAAAATAAAATAAAAATTAGTAAATTGAAATTGAAAAAACATACTAACTTCAAAGAGGACTAAACCAGCATTTGCAATCAAAAGCTGGTTTGGTCCACTTTGCAGTTGGTCGGTAACAATATTAGTAATTAATTTCCTCAGATAAACCAAAATTATAATTTTATGGGTTAGTCCACTATTAAGGTATGTTAAGGTGACCAAACGTCCCGCTTTTGACAAGAGAGTCCGATTTTTAACAATAAATAATAAATCAATACTTGTTTATTGTTTTTATATATTTTTTTGTATAAAAAAAAAATGAAAAATTTTGCACAAAGTCACGAGCCGGCTCTCAGGCCTGACTTTGTGTAGGTTTTTTGCTTCATAATACATTTTTCAATGAGTATATATTTTTTTTATTAATTTATATCAGGATTTATAAAAATAAATAATAAATCAATTCTATTTTCATTTTGGTTATTTTTGGTGATTGTTTTAATTCTTTTAATAGTTCAAAATAAACTATCGATATATGCGCTCATGCAAAATAGATACTTCTTCGAGTGCCATACCCGAAACGGGTGTCGGCGCTTCTCCACATATACATATGCTGAGTGTGTTTAGTTGTTTTACACAGATATATGGGACCTACTTTTTAACGCCGGTTCCGAACGGCTAATTTGGAGAGGTCACTTGGCAATTATATTCTTGGTAGGTTGCCATTACTTTCCAAGAGGAGGCGACTGCAAATATCTATCTGCCGAGACTTGGTCTCGAAACAGCGATCTCCGAGTCAGCGACCCAATACTCTAGCCACTGACCCAGAGTCGCCTCTCGAGAGTTACTAGTATAGTACAAATTAATTGTATTAAATCAAATACTTCTGTCAAAACATATTTTATTTAACCTTTCATGATTAGTTTTTTACGCAATTTACTTATTATATATATTTTAAATGAAAGTCAGGCATCGAATATATATGTAAACTAATTCACTTTTTATCGTCATAAAACCAA
The DNA here is from genome assembly GCA_024734495.1 of Forficula auricularia. Lineage (NCBI taxonomy): Eukaryota > Metazoa > Arthropoda > Insecta > Dermaptera > Forficulidae > Forficula > Forficula auricularia. Next base: position 326,887 of record JALMQS010000192.1, read on the forward strand.
AATATTTTCAATAAGATAGCTAAGGGAATCAAACATGAAATTGGAAAATTCTTTTCATATTCTTCAAACTTCGTAACGTTAAAAAGTTTAATAAATTTTAAATTAAAGTAAATAAAGTTAAACGAGATTCGAATATGATACGGTATGAAAATACTCTTGATGATTTGAAATTTGAACCGCATCCAATGCTTCGATGAATCCCACTTCACTGATGTTAGTTATCATAATAAAATATACAAATATTTTTCTGCATTTTTGAGCCAGAAGTTGTAAAGCTAGGGAGCCCAAAATCTAGTCAGCTCTCAGCATCGGGATCCAGACGGGATAGAGACATATAGACAGGCAGAAGATAGACGGAAAAAATAATTATGAATGAGAATGATTTTTCCCCGTGTTTAAGACATTTTATTCATACAACCCGAGCAAAAAAAATTGAGTGGATTGGGCTTTTTGTAATCGCTTTAATCTTTAATGCATACTGAGTGCTTTCTACTTGTTACATCCAAAAGAAATCCCAGTCATGTTGTTCGCATCCCACTGGAACCGGTTAACCTGTTCTAAAGGGAAAGTGATCTTTCAGATACTTGGCAAAGGGGTTTATTTTCAAAAGTCATCCTTCCCATTTAGTATAGTATTCTGAATTTAAATCCTCAATTTATTTTATTATAAAAATATTCGAATCTGAGTCCAAAAATCGGCCAAATACACGCGTTCATAGACTAGTGTCATTTTATGATTTCGGGGGAAAAAAAATTAAAAATATCTCCTTATTTAGTTAATTTTAAAAGAGTTAGGTGTCGGTTCAAGGTGAAATATTTTAATAATAAAAAAAGGTTAGTAAAATTTCAAGGTAGCTTTCACAAAAAAATAAAACAAATAAACAAACTGAGTCAGTTTTCTAAGTTAACTCTTGATGATGGGCTCAAAACCCGAAATATATATATATATATCAAGATAAAACTCAAAACATATATTTGTTTAATTTTTTTTGTAAACTACCTTGAAATTTTACTAACCTTTTTTATTTTCCTTATTTAGTTATTTAAGCCCTCATTTTTATACACCAGAAAATATCTAAAAAAAAAATTATCTACCCTTATGTAAAAAATGTATATCCAAATTTTTTAAATCTACCTCCGGTATCGTAAAATATCATATACATATCATTTTATTCCATTTATACTTATAAAGATTACAATGAACGGACTACAGAGAGAATGACAAAATGATATTAATAGGAGATTTTTAAGATAAATCTAAGGAATTCTAAAAAAAAAAACATTTTTTTGAAAATAGATACCTAATAAATTATGAGAGGTTTTGGATCTAATTGGTTTGTTCTTGTGATTTAAAAGCGATTTAAAATTAGAGACATGCTTAGAACAATTAGAACGAAGGAAAAAAATGAATTCAGCATCCAAAATAAAATAAATTTTGTCATCATAGGATATAAAAAGTGCATAAATTTAATGGAGAAAGTAAGTGTTTTTTATAGTTTATGTTTTCATATTTTACCCCTTATTCAGTGACAGGTAGAAAAGAATATAAGGCTTGTCCGCCTTCCCTATATTTCTCTCTAAATTTGTTTCGAAATTCATTAAACGGTTATTGTGTTTTTCGATTTCGATCGTAAAGGTCCATTAAAAAGAACTGTTGATCATTTTTTGCAATAATTTATTTTTCATTGTTTTTTTAACGAGCTTGCCGAATGTGAATGAAGTTGTTCTTTTACAAGGGTGCGTAATGGGCCGTGACCTGTCATCGAGAGTGTCAATTGTACGACGACTCGCGATCTGCCTCTTTGAGGGCCTCTTGTGGCTCATTAAAAGAACTCCATCCATCTGGCAGAAGGGCTCCTAAATCATTTCGTTTGGAAAATAATATTGGGCCTATGACCCTTCCACATGATAACCTTTGAATGAATTACGATCTAATTGAAAATTATGTCATTAATTCGGAAAGCTATTTTTTGTAATACCAATCGCAAAAGTTTGGTGGGAGTAAACCTACTGATTTCTGACTTACTATAACTAAGTCCGAAATAATAATCATTTAAGAAGTGAAATACTAGTATATTCATCTAGACCTAGATTATTTTTTTAATAATACAGTATTTATATAAGTATTTGCTACGCTAAAGATATACATCTACATTTTAAAAAAATTAAATTGATGAAAGAAGGAGCCACACCAAATAGGTGCATCTCCTAAAGATGGTTGGCCCCATCATCGTGAAGAGAAGAAGAGGGATTTTATGGGCTGGATAGGAGTCGAAAATATATGTGTGTGCGGGTTTTAAACAGCTGAAGGTTATATGTCGCGGGAAAAATGGTGGCTGGAAGTGAGTTCCAATATCTGGAGTTCATAGGGATAAATGAGTTGGCGAAAGCGTTGCTTCGATTTTTATCCAATTTGACAGCGAAGGGGTGCTGAGAGTTCGAAAACCTCGAATTTCTCGCAGAGAGTGCTTTAGGGGGATAATTGATTTCAGCAGAACTGAACAAACACAATGATTGTATCTATAGTACACGGAAAGATCAGAAACGGCTCTACGGCGAGCCTGGGAGTCGAGTGAGTTAGTTAGCGCCGGGTCTCCTATTACTTTAATATTGCTCGATTCTGAATTGCATCCAGGGTGGCAAGAGAATGCTTGGAGGCCCCTCTCCACAGATGAGAGCCTTATATAATGAAAGAAGTTGGCTGGTCGTAAAATAGCATCTAGACCTAAATATGAGACAAAGCTTGCATACAGCAGCTTTAGCACCGGCTGAGATATGGTCATTCCAAGACCCCAGAGTGACGCCCAGCATTGAAATCTTATCACTGAATTCCATTGAGATAGAGTCGTATGATATGTCTGGGAGGTTTTTATCGACGCGCCTAGAGATTAGACAACACTGGGTTTTCACTGCATTCAAGTTAACTAAGTTATTCGGGGTAGGTCTCCTTTATCTTGAAAAGAAGAATAAGATAAGAGGAAGAAATTCCAAAATCTGGGTCGGAATCGAAGATGGATTTCTATCTTGAAGGAATGAAGGTTGTTTTCTAGCAGGGAATCTCAGTCTCTAGAAGTCCAGGAGGAGATAAGAATAGCTACGAAGAAAAGAGATGAATCATATACTACGGCGCTAAATACGAATACCGAACAAGCTTGGCTTCAATTTAAATTTGAAAGAAATATGGTAGTCAAATTGATTAGAAGGAAAAGGAAAGAATATTATGAAGATATGATAGACAAGAATAAAAATGATCCGAGAATGATGTGGAAAACTCTAAAAGAAATAATAAAAGGAGAAGATACGGGGACAAGGAAGATACATAATGTCGATTTTGAAATATTAAATAATACAGAGGAATGTGAGTTAGCAGATAAATTTAATTTATATTATACAAAGAGTATTAAGGATATAACTAAGACAATAAATAGAGAAAGCAACAGTCAAAAAACTATTTATACTATAGAAAACAAGGGAATGATAGAAAATTTTGAATTGGTTGATGTACACCAAGTTGAACGAATCATTATGAACTTGCCACACAAGAAAGGAACCGATGAAGGAATAAGTAGTGACTTAATGAAAGCAAGCGTCCTAGTTATAAAGAGAGAATTAATGGGTATAATAAATGATTCGTTAAGTAGGGGCATATGCCCTGAGGGATGGAAAACATCAACAATTATACCAATTCCTAAAATAGCAAAACCAAACAAAGCAAGTGAATATAGGCCAATAAATGTATTGCCGATTTATGAAAAAGTATTGGAATTGGTGGTAAAAAACCAAATAGAAATCTATATAGAAAACAACAAAATAATAACGGAACACCAATCGGGATTTAGAAAAAATCACTCTTGTGAAACGGCAATACAAACTGTTATTGATGATTGGAAACTCACAATAAGTGAAGGAGAAATAATAGGAGTCATATTTCTGGACTTGAAACGAGCATTTGAGACAGTAGATAGGGAAATATTATTAGATAAATTATATCAATATGGAATGAGAGGAATGGTATTAAAATGGTTAAAGTCATATCTAAATAATAGAACGCAAAAAGTTAAATTTAATAACCAATGCTCTAAATCTATTATAACAGAGTACGGGGTCCCACAGGGATCTGTATTGGGCCCACTGTTGTTCTCGTTGTATATAAATGATATAATTCAGATTTGCCCAAAGGAATGCACGATAAAAATGTTTGCAGATGACACAATTATATATGTGAAGGGGGGTGGCAGTGCTGAGATTGAGACGAGACTGAATGAAGTATTACACATTATTGAAAAGTGGATGAATAATAATGGACTGAAAATGAATGCTACCAAGACGAAATATATGTTAATTAAAAGTGTGCGAAAAGAACTGAGGAAAAACACAATACTAAAAGGTTTAGATGGTACAGAAATAGAACGCGTGGAAAAGATAAAGTATCTAGGTGTTATTATCGATAGTGAACTTAAATTTGATGATCACTGCGACTACATGCTAAAGAAAATAGGGAAAAAATTAGTTTCTTAAACAGAATAGGAAATAGCATATCTGACTATACTAGATGTATAGTCTATAAATCAATTATAGCGCCACATTTTGAATATTGTGCGACGTTGTTAGTGGGAATGGGAGAGACTCAGCTGTCGAAGCTGCAGATAATGCAAAATCGAGCTATGAGAGTAATAATACAGTGTAATAGGTATACTAGGGTGGAAGAAATGCTACAAGTATTGCAATTTATGTCTATAAGGCAAAGGTTGTACTATAATGTTTGTATTTTTATTTTTAAAATTATAAAGGGAATGCTGCCCATAGAATTAGGAAATAAAATAGTATTAGTGGAGGGTCGAACGAGGCAAGCAGACAATATTATGATACAATTTCGAAGAACGAAAAGTGCGCAAAATAGTTTATTTTATGAAGGCATAAAAATGTATAATGACATTCCAACAGAGTTAAAACAATGTGACAGTCTTATAATATTTAAACGAAAATTAAAAGAATACATTTTACAAAGATAATAATCTTTATTAGCTATTGTAGCTATACATCATATTTTTTATTAATATGTCCTATTATATTGAAACTGTTAATGTGAAGAATTATATTATTTGTACCTAAAATTGTAAATTAATATGTCAAACTATATGTAAAATATAAATGTAAACTATAAATGTAAAAAAAATAGCCGAGAAGGCTAATAATAAAGATCAATCAATCAATAATAAGAATGACTGAGTTGGTTGAGTTGCTCGATTTGTATTTAAGTGAGTTCGAAAAAGTGTTGAATATTTGAATATTATATAAATAGATATACATTATATTTTATATTAATATAGATTATAGAAATATTTTTTGTCGACTAAATCATCCCTGAAAAACGATTTTAAAAACTTAGAGATAGGTTTTGAGCTTTCTAGATCACAGTATTATCTATTGAGGCAATATTTTAAGGAACATTTAAAATTTTCTGTAGAAATTTAAAAAATTTGAATGTCTGATTTGAAAAACTTAAGAGTTTCAGAAGAAGTGTACTAAATAAAATTATATGTAATTATCATAAGGAACTTAGGAGCAAGGGCATTTGCAATGCTCTTAGAGTATCTACTCTCAAACACAATCAAATCTCTTAAAGACAATTCAAAATGAAATCAGCGTGAAAGTTTATCCGGATTACGAATATGAAACAGGATTTCTCGTTGAATTATGGAAATCTCGTTTCCATTACTATTTTTTTACGAAACTAATATTTGTAAGTTGGTGACGGGAAATAACAAATTAATTCATAAAAGGACTAACGAATAATTTTTAAAAGAATCAGATATTTTCTTAAAATGTCATTAACAAATTAAAAAAGTAAATAAATGGATATTAGCCACCTTAAGTTGCTTAATTATATTTTTGGTTTGATAGTTATCAAAGTAGCTAGGCTGTTTGTTATTTGTATATATTATATCTTTTAATAATATTTTTCTGATTCTAATCTTTTCCATTAACTCCCCTTCTTTAACATCTTGGCGCTTCTGTAGAAACTTAGTCTTTGGAAAGCGGCGGTTTAGGCTACGTGGCAGAGTGGGGGTCGAATTAGTTGCTAAAGTTGCTAGTATGGCCAGATTTAGTTAGAGAAATGAACGTGGGTAAAAGTTGAGGGGAGCCAAGAGAAACGGTCGAATCAATAAGACAAGGCAAGCCATCAGAGGGCCAATTCGGAGCTAATCATCCTGGCAAGATAAATGGCGTCCGCTTTGCACCTGACATTCGGACGGGAGGCCAATTCGAAAAGAACAATTAATTTCTGGGAGGAAAATGTCGCCAAAATAAATAAAGAAACATTCTAAAGCAACGGATTGACACTGATCGATGGAGGGTGTCAGTCCAAGAATAAACTCAGCGAGTAGTTGAAATTCCAAATTTTCTTTACCATCATGTTCACCATGAGAAAATTGTTTCTTTGATTTTTTTTTAAATTATATAAGTTTCAAAAGAGGACATTGGTAAGATAAACAAGTTAATAGAAAAGTTTCAACAAAATTTTGGTAACCAATTTATACATTTTCAAAAATAAAAAATGGTATCTAATGTATGGACGAAAGCCGGCTGCCGAAAATCGTCACGAGAAACCGTCCTGACGGCAAGAGAAACAGAGGAAGACCGAAGAAACGATGGGCAGAAAGTTGAAGGACGGAACTCTTCCTTGGGAGAAAACAGGCTACCTAGCCTAAAAAGAAGATGAAGAAGAAAAATGGTATCTGAGAGGTTATAGCGCACGTTTACGTTGTTCTTTTTCTAAGGTGAATTTTGAAGTAAAAATTCTTTAGCCCCGTGGCCTGGCACTGGCAGTAACTCAACGATTTAGATTGTGACTGCTACCTCCTCTTAACCCCATCCATCCACCGACCATATCATTCCCCCTAGATCCAGGTCTGATCATCATTCACCACGCCAACCCTATACATGTCCTCTGGACTCTCTCCTCTTCCCTTAACTCTGATCACCCTCTGAGCCCCACTAACCTGGGCGGAGGTTTAAAATTTGTGGACGTCTACCCATTAGAAAAAGGAGAACCAAAGTCCTAATAGTAGGAGTGGGGTAAGGGGATGGAAGACAGATATTTCAGGAACCAAACTTTTGGCCTTCTCGAGACACTGTCCTCCAGGGCCACCCGCCCGGAGGGCCTAGCTGCAGAGGGCGTGCCTGGCTCAGTTAATATTACATATTTATTTTAAGTTTAATCTGTTTAGTAATACCTGCCACAACCGTCAAAGAAGTTTTACTTCAACCGAAAATAAAGGTTACTTGAAATAATTTTTTTTAAGGTTGACTATCTGCATAGCGATCTTGATTTTCGATGATGCGATTGAGAATAGTCTACAGAACCACTGTTGAAGGCATCTCATCCAGGAATTTCGTTAGAGCTCAGTGCTTCTCATGTCCAGTATCTTTTACTGAATAATTAATTTCTCATGACATGACAAAAATATTCACTTTTTCTCAAAATGAATATTATTAGATCACATTTTTTGACTTTTCTTTCTAGGGACTGTAAATTAAATGTACATTAAAATTAAAAAAAAAGTGCCTAAGCAAATTAATGTTTCCCTGTATAGTCTCCTGTATTATAACTACTGTAATAAAATTGAATAAAATGTTGAGATATTTTACTTTTAAAAGAGAGAACAGAGATCCTTGTTAGCTATGTAAAGTTCTTCGTTGAATTGAACATTTTGTGCTGTTATGACCATAGAGTACCTATATTCTATTAACATATTTGATATTGATAGTTCCGAGCTTGTCTCGCAAATATATTTTGACATACCAGTCAAAACTATTAGAATGACTGAGATATTTCACCCAAAATTTTGTAAGAGGAATTATTTTCGATTTCCTTGTTTCCTAAATTCTTGGTTGACAAATTGAGATTATTGATATTTTCATAATCCTTTGGCCCAAGTTCAGGCAAATGTTTGTAAAATGTAAATCTGTTGAAAAGAGTGTTATTTTTTTATTTAAGACTGTTATTTTTAATATAATATATATATTTATATTAATCTTAAAACCATTAGAAATCTGTTAAAATAAAATTAAATAAATATTTAGATCAGTAGGTACCTGCTGAGAAGCAGAGGTATCAATAATAACAACTGAGTTGAAGAGAACGGGTTTTTTTCAAAATGGACCACCGTAATTCCCTAATGAAAAGAAAACCATTAAAAAAAATTAAGTTTTGGTGTATTTTCTATTATACGCAGACGAACGTCTATTAACCAATAAGTTCTGATTCGTAATTAAGTTATATTCGAGTTTGTTTCTTTTATTTCAAAACAAGTCCGATTCGGTTCTGTTGGGTTATATTCAGCTCGTTTCAGGGATGCCCCTGGACTGCATATAATAACTAAAACAGAGCAAACTATCTCAACCGAACAATCAAGCAACTCTGAATATAAAACCTAACCAAAAGGAATAAATTTTTTATTTAATACAGGTGTAAAGTTAAAAAATAAGTTTAATTATATTAAGTAAAGCTCATAGGCTAATATAAGACATGTTAAGAATTTAGCCAAATTTTGATTTAAGATAAAGAACAATTTAAATGATTTATAAAAGTATTGCAGAATTTCAAAGTCATGAAGTAAATACTTTCAATATCTAATGTTTTACTAATTGTAATCATGACTAATGATTAAACTTTATGAAGGGTAATTAGACTATTATGTTATAGAGTGTCAAGTTTTATTATACAATAGACTAAAGGGATTGAAACTGTAAACATCATAATCTTGTCTTTAAAGGTCCGAGGGATAATCGACATTTCCCATTTAATTTGATTTAAAATGAATGCTGATTGTTGATAACATTTCATTAATGAATAATGAAGTGTTAAGTGGCTCTAAAGCTTAGATTAAATTGAATTAAGAACATATATGTTGTTCAACCTTTTACGCACCATGCGCCAATTTTTTCACACGAGCTCATATTCATCATACAACTCGAGGACCTTTTCTACCTTTTTAATGAAATGTAATAGAACCAAAGAATCGGCATTATTATGCACTTTGAGCAGTTGATAAATTTTATTATGAAATGTGCCAAGTTTGGCGCATGCGCCATAGGTTGGCCATCCCTGTTGTAAATAGTAAGCAATTCTTTCCGGTGAACTAAAATAATTTTTAGATTAATCTATTTTAATTGAATAATGACCTTTTATGCCCTGGCGGACAATTTTAGAAGGTAAACACCTCTGCCTTGGCTCTGAGGGGTGAACCGCGACCTAAAATCGTGAACACCTACTTCCACTTCCATTTTCATTTCCAAATAGAAGACAATAGATTATAATTATCTAATGAATTCCAAAGTAGTTCTAAGGACGGTGTACACCTAATTCCAATCGCGGTTTACCCCTCAGCTCTATCTATGGAAGTAAAGGCTAGCCAGTTCCGATACAGCCTTCTCGTTCGAGTTGACAGGGTCCAAAGGGAAAGTGAACAACACGTCTGGACTATGGAGTCAGATAGAATGCAGAAGCTGCCGCAGGACAGTCAAGTTTGGCCCTCAAAGGGGCTTCACTCTTAATTTGTTTAGGGGTTTTTTACACTAGACGGGTAGCCGATCAAGGCTGAAGAGTCCATACTACCCTTTCCCTATTAGTCGCCTCTTACGACAAGCAGGGAGTACTGCGGGTCTATTCTACGCCCAACCCGCGGGGCTATTTGAATTAATTTTCAATTATTAAATATAAAAAAAAATATAAGCAATAAATGAGAACCTTTTCAAGTCTTCCTCAAATTTGAGTTATTTGGTAATTTTTTGTCAGCAAACGATTTGAGTTAGAAAGTTGTAACTTTGCAGATTATTATTAGTAGGTACAATAAGTATTTCAACTCATTAACTACAACTTTTTGATGGCTCTCCAGCCGATTTGAATTTTTCTGAATTTTGGCATTTATATATAATGTATAGGTATCCCAAAATATAAACATTTCTTTATTTTAGAAATAGAAACTTCACTAATACGACTTTTTGACTTTCTGTTCTTGAGTCATCGTGAGTATTAGAATCGAGATAAACACAAAGAGAATCTGAAAAAATCGCATGATTTTTCTACACGTTTTCAAGCATGAATAAGGATTTCAAAAAAATTTCTAATGCCGATTGACCGTAATATAAATATGGAATTTAGTATAATTTGACAGTGTGTGTGTCTGTAAGCGAATCAACACATAACCTACTGAATGAGCATCCAGTAGAATGCATGAAATAAATATTTGTTTATATATATGCTTTTATAGATATAATATTATTTTGAAGGAGACAATAAAAGAGTGTGTCTTCTGCTGGAATTATAAATTTTATTTATTTATAACGAGACTATAGTTTCGAGGGCTTTGCCCTCTTCATCAGTCTATTACATTGGATTCACAGGAATTAATTTATGAAGGACACACTGTTTTATTGTCTCCTTCAATATATAAAAATTCTGCTACTCTCGGCAAAAAAAACTTTCAATTTAATAATATTATTTATTAGCTATTTCAGAAAAGAAGCTTGCAGCGATTAACTCGAAAGGATAAGAAACTGCATATACCATATATAAACAAGTGAAGTTGAGTTCTTTTTAAAAACAAGTAGATTCTTGTTAAATAAGAGCATTAAATTATTCCTTATTAAAAGATAGAAGTGGATTTAATGGATATACGCGGGAAACTGAGCCAGAAATTAGTTTCTTTTCAGTAAATGATCATTTATGACTGCGAAGGGAGAACGCTGAGAAGGGGTAGATTTTTTTGGAAATCGAAATAAATTTTGCTCAAGCATCAAGATTGGCTTCGCTTTAATTTGTCCTGGATTTTTTTTTTTTTTTTTTTTAATTATAAAATTCCCTTCTTAAGAGGAACTGGTGGAGTTGAATATTGTGCGGCAATAAGCACAACACTCCGTATAAAAATGATAATTAATTAATTTAACGGCGCCGGCGGAGGTTGGCCGATAAATAAGAACGGCGGTTGCTCCTTCGGGCTGGTGAGGTTAATCCTAGGGACAAAGCTTTATTATAAAAGGGTTGCTGTTTGCCGCAGATGGACCTCATTCGTCCCATGGGGGTCGGATTCCCCAGGGCGGGTCCCTTCTGCACAGCCACGAAAACACCGCACAACATATTCATTAGCCAATTACTTTTAGAATTAATGCCAATAATATAGAAAAAAATATGAAGGGAAAGATTTTTGCAACATAACAATTTTCAAAATTAGTTTTTGGACATTTTGTTAAATCCGAGGATAAAAAATTGAACAATTTTACTGTTTTAAATAAAAAAATAAAATTTCTCCCCCTTTCAAATTAAAAAAAAAAAAAAGTATTTCTATTTTTAGTTTCCCTTATACACTATAAGTGAAATAATGAAATGGGAAGACCTTCATATATTTTGTATGATTTGTAATCTTCTTAAATTGCACCCTGCGAAGAAGACCGTGCCAACTCAAAAATAGACATAAAGACATTTTAAAATTTGAGCTTAAATGTAAAATCTATAAATAAAATTAAAATTTTGGTCTAGAGGACTGTTTCCCAAAGTGGGGCCCAGGCCCAACAGGGGGACAATTTGATTGTTAAAGGGGCAATTCAAAATGGGCTCGTCCTTATAAATATAAAAATCTCCAAAATTAGTTAGCTATATTAAAAAAAAAAATGTTAACAAATTTATTATTTATAGTAAGTAGCTTCAGCAATATATTATTATATAAAATACATTTAAATGTATGTAGAACCATAGAAAATACTAATCAACAAAATTTTGTTTTTGTAATTATATTTATATAAATGATAATTCATTTTTAGAATATAAAACTTATTATGTAGGTATATGTTGCAGTAAAAACCAGTTTTTTAGTAAGAACGCGTTTCTTTGAATATCTTTGTGGCAACTAGAGTTTACTAATGTTGGTGAGTTTGGTTCAAAGGTCTAGAATCATCATTTTTGACCTTCCGCCACATTGGGTGTTTATTTTCAAAAATTTTTAAAGGAAAATGTCAAAAACTACATCCTCTACAACTTTGCTTCTAATTTTTGAAATTTTCGTTTAAAAAATTTTGAAAATAAACACCCAAAATGAGGCGGAAGGTAAAAAATGAAGATTTTAGACGTTTGAACCAAACTCAACCAACATCAGTAAACTCTAGTTGCCATAGAGGTATTCAGTGAAAGACGTTTTAACTAAAAATGGATTTTTACTGCAACATATATGTTACTAGGAGGCATGAGAATTTTAGAAATGCTTATAGATGAGACATTACACAAAAAAGGTTGGGAAACACTGGTCTAGAGAAAAAGGTTTTTACATTTCCCAAGACAGAGAAGACTAGACTGTTTCATTGTGGGTTGGCAGAGAATCCATCCCAAATTGGTATGAAACAAAATACATAGGTGTGTTTTCAATTTTCAACACTCTTCCAGTAAAAACTTCACAGTAACTAATAAAAATGGTCAATTTTTGTGATGGAAGTTTTCTTCTCAAGATGAGATATAAAACATAATAAATTTTCTCCAAATAAATAAGTCGATGAATTGCCCGAAAGCCATTGCCTATTGATAATTTGTTCCTTGCTCGAGTTCTAGTCTGTTTATTTGTTGATTATTTAATAGAAATCAGATGCGACTCATGACGGTTTCATTACTGACATCTGTTCCTTTTAGTTCTGTTTGCTCTATCAAAAGTCGGATTCGATTTATCTATAGTTCACCAATTGAAATTTAATCATTTTAAGTAAATAGTACAATGTTTTTATTTACCAGTTGACAAAGGGATTTCAATTACAATTTCAGTTAAATATAATTGTAAACAATTCAATTTACTTTTGTATTAGCCGTTTTGACATAGAATACATCTTTTCTGAACCCCGTATGGGCAGCGATTCCAGAATTCGAAAAATCGCTGAATTCAAATACTTAGTGCAACAATGCTAATATGAGTTACAGCCGAATGCTAATGTCAAGAAGTCTAGGAGATAGTCTATGAACCAATGCAACTTAAATGGCCAAATTCAAACCAACACAACTATATAATTTCATTTCTGAAACTGTGCGATGTATTCTACGTACGTGAGCTTCCTAATCGTAGTGCCTCCTAACTTCAAAAATCATCTGTCCTCGCTCTTTTATGGTAAAGTCCATGAAAGACAAAATAAAAATATAAAATCAATGACAGAGGTATCGTGACTCTAATCGCAAAATAAAGGTCATTCTCAGAATTTAAAACCGTCACCCAATTACAAAAACTAGGTAACTCGATTTTTCAAGTACTTGAAAAATGGGCGAAAACGTATTACCTATTCCCTACCAGGTATTTATAAAGTGCTTATCTGAATAAAATACTTAATATGACTACACATTATTATTGTCCCCCCATGTATCTACACCTTGTCGCGGTGGTGGGGCTTGCGTTCTCATATGATCCGGAGGGCTATGTCGGCGGGAGCTTTTAGCTCCTGGTAGGGCCACCCAAGCCGAACAGGCCAAAGGTGATGAGACAGACTAAGAGAGATACACTGGCCCTCCAAAGATGGGGGTTCATGGCCGGGCTAGCAACCTACCATGATAAAAAGAACACTTGCTCCAAGAACCAGAAAGATGCCTCGGAAATCGATTGATGACACGGTAACGACCTCTGCGCGAACTCGGACAATGATACCGGATTGTAAAAATCACCTCACAGCTAGGGAAAGGAAAAGAATAACGTGGAAAAAGAACATAGTAAGAATTGCAACATGGAATACACGATCATGGAACAATAAAGCCCAAGAAGTACTATTGGAATTAACGCATAAGAACATCGATATATGCGCAATATCTGAAACAAAAAAGAAAGGTCAAGGAATAATACCCTACCAAGATCACATCTTGTTTTTTAGTGGGGTCCAAAAGGAGAAGAGGGCCAAAGAGGGTGTTGGATTGATTCTTAAAAAAGAATTCGAAAGATCTATAGAAGAATATAAATTTATCTCGGAAAGAATTCTAATGGTTTCTCTTAAAATTAAAAACGGCACATTATACATTTTTAGTGTTTATGCACCCGAAGACTGTAAGCCTAGAGCAGATAAAGATCTCTTTTACAAAACGCTTCAAGAGCATCTCGACCGAATACCCGTCAATAAACCTGTAATTATTCTTGGGGACCTGAACGCGAGAATTGGTAATGAGATTGTTAATGGAGTTAAACAGCGTTTCAACGAAGCAACCATCAACGAAAATGGAACCATATTCACCCAATTCTGTACGGATAATGAGTTGAGAATTAATAATACATTTTTCCAGAACAAAATGCAATATAAAATTACATGGCAGAACACCAGAGGTCAAAATTCGACTATAGATTATGTTGTATCGAACAAGAAAATTCATCCTTCTCAAATACTGGACGTGAGAACACTCAACTCTGCGGATATTGGAAGCGACCACAATATGGTATTGTGCAAATTACGCCTTCGCGTCCAGAAAAATAGAAAAAGGGAATTCGTCGTCGAGGAACGTCTAAATAAGGAACTCTTGGAAGATGAAAGTATAAAACTTCTATATAAAACCAGATTAGAAGCAATTATACATAGAAATCATTTAGATCAAGAAAATGACGTGAACGACAATTGGCACAAACTTAAAACCAATATCATGAACGCCGGAAAAGAGGCCTTAGGCACAAGAATGATCAAGATCCCTCCGCAAACGAATAGGAAAACACCGTGGTTCAGTGAAGAAATAGCAACGCTTGCAGAATATAAGAGAAAGGCCTTCATTCAATTCAAAAGCACCAGAACACCAGAGTCCTATAATATTTATAAAGGTATAAGAAATGAGGTCAATCTAAAGATAAGGCAAATAAAACGTGACTTCTGGGAGGGATATACAAAAAACTTAGAAAGAGATTTTTATGGTCAGCAAAAAAGAATTTGGGGAATGATCCGAAACCAGAAGAAGGAAACCTTAGAATATATTTCAATTAACAATAATATAGATAAAGATAAGTGGATTGACTACTTTAGACTTCTCTATGCCGGAACAACGGAGGAAATAAGAAATTTTGAAAGTGATATCCCCCAGCCAGAATTAAAAGAAATAGAAATTATAGAATCAATCCAGAAATTAAAAAATCGCAAAACTCCAGGCGAAGATGGTATAACTAATGAGATGATCAAATATGGTGGTCCTAATTTATGGAAAGAAATCATCTTATTATTAAAACAAATATTCACCCTATGTAAGATACCAGAAGAATGGAAAACTAATATAGTTATTCCAATTTTTAAAAAGGGAGAAAAGGGAAACCCCGAAAACTACAGAGGCATCAACTTGCTCAATACCCATCTAAAGCTCACCACGTCTATTATTGCAAAGAAACTTACTAAAATAATAAATCTCGAAGATGAACAACAGGGATTTAGACGCGGGCGTTCTTGCATCGATGCTGTATTTGTTGTGAGGCAATTAGCTGAAAAAGCCTTGGAATTTAATAAACCTGCCTTTTTCTGCTTCATTGACATTGAAAAAGCCTTTGATAAGATCCAACTGAAGCATGTCCTGAAGATTTTGGAAGATCATGGAACACCAGTGGCCATCATTAGATTAATCCAGGAAATATATCAAAATAATTATGCAAGAATCAGAATAGAGGGGAAACTGGAGGGAATGATCCCAGTCAACCAGGGAATTCGGCAAGGCGATTCACTAAGTCCATTTTTATTCAACCTTGTGATGAATGAATTAATAAAAGACCTAAAAAATGTCCAAGGCTACTCAATGGGAGATGAGAATGTCAATATTGTGTGCTACGCAGACGACGCGGCTCTTGTTGCGGAAAGCGAAAACGACCTCCAACGACTCTTACATAAATTTGCACTTTCCTGCGAAAAATTCCAACTCAAGATATCTTCGAAAAAGACGAAAACTCTCACAATAGCGAGAGAACCAGTACGTTGTAAGCTACAACTTTATAACACCATAGTAGAACAAGTGTCATCCTTCAATTATCTCGGCATTCAGATTACCAGCTCCGAAAGCGTTAGCGAGGAAGTCAGGCTCCAATCTATTAAGGCGTCCAAAATATCAGGATGCCTGAATGAAACGGTTTGGTCAAACAAGTTTCTGGGAACGGAAGCAAAAGTTCGCATATATAAGACCGTTGTGCGACCAATTTTGACATATGCGGCCGAAACAAGAACTGACACCGAAAAAACAAGAAAAATATTGGAAGTTTGTGAGATGAAAACGCTACGCAGAATTGCGGGTAAAACAAGGATGGACAGGGTAAAAAATGAAGATATTAGGGAAAAGTGCAATATACAAAATGTCAGCGTATGGGTCCAAAGGAGAAGAAAAGAATGGAGTGGACACGTATTGCGAATGAATGAAGACCGGCTGGTGAGGAAGGTACATGACAACATCCCTACCGGGAAAAGAAGACGGGGCCGTCCAAGAAAACGATGGAAAGACGCTCTGGAGTAAACAGGCTTTTAGCCTAACAATAAGAAGAAGAAGAAGAAGATTATTATTGTTACAGTGAAGAATAACAATTCTTACGTATTTTAGCTATGAAATAACCAGGTATCTCAAAAATGAATTTTTTGGAGTTACCTACCTATAGTTCTTCCAATGGGATGACGAAATGTAAATTTAATTTATTTTTGATTTTATTGTTAAAACTTTGGTGGATATTTAGAATATTTTATAAATAAATCTTTTTTTAGGTACCTAGTGTAAATAGAAATTTATAAATTCTCATCATTAAATATTCAGTCCGAAGAAAAGTTTGTCGATATTAGGTTCTTGCCTCCAGTTGACTTTATCCCGTGTTAATTATTTCATGTCTCTCATGCTATATTCTTCATTATCCGGGCAAAATATTATTACTCTGTCTCTTATTCTTTTTATCTCAGCCACCGAAATATTCCTCAACAATTTCCTATTTCCCAGCGTCGTCTATCATTTAAGATCTTCATTTTCTCAAATTCTTCCACACATTTCCTAATCCTATTGAGACAGATCGATCTAGTGATACCAAAAAATTATCAAAATTTATACTATTCTTTATTTTATTAAATGTGAAATGTAAAGAATGATTTCCAAACACCCTAATAACTTATATCATTTATCGAATGAAAACAAGTGATTCTAGTTGGGATTTTTACATGGGACAAGCTTAAGAAGAAGAAAAAGTTAAGTTGCTATAATCGCCTGCGCTTGGCAGAGTATTTAAGTATGATGAGGCAGTCTAAAAAAGAAGATAATTTATACTATCTTTTTATTCATAAACAGACGTTTCGGAGCCTATTCCCTCTTTCTTCGGGGTTTTGAAAAGTCAGTGATGGAAATCCAATGCGACATTCCCTTGGATTTCCTTCACTGGCTTTTCAAAACCCTGAAGAAGGAGGAATAGCCTCCGAAACGTCGGTGAATAAAAAGATAGTAGAAATTATCTTCTTTTTTGGACTGCCTCATCAATATCCACTCAATTTCACTTATCAGTCCGTCTCCAAAAAATAATCCAATCGTATTTAAGTATTTTTCAAGAATAACTTTTTCAGTTGATCTGTCTGTTTATTTGTTACTTTAGTAGATTTCGATAACCACTAAGGAATGAAAGTTCATAGAAAGTCCATGCGTGTTAATGCCAAAAAGTTTCTTCTATTTCTAAAAAGAAGAACTTCGGGATAAAAAAAATAGAGAAAAAATGAATTATTATAGAGAGAAAATTAGCAAATGAATGTTTTGATTTGTGAAAAGCTTATTACCTTATTAGCTTTCCAGTGACGAAGGAACACCAAGTTTTCAATATCCATATGATATTGACTCCATGAAAAACATTTATAATTGAAGAAAGACTGATGATGAAGACCAAGTCTTCGAAACTATAGTCTCAAACAAATAAATAATATATATATACAGATATATCATCTTGATATATATGTGTATATGTTTATTTGCATCAAGCAGAAGACAATCTCTTTGTTTCTCTTTGTGAATCAACAACTCTGCTACTCTCGGCAAAACAAAAACTTTTCAACTTATTACCTTTCCCTGTAAATTTTTTTACTTTTACCTACAACTATTTTATCGAAAACCACACGCACACAATGATAAATAAATAAATATATAATTTCTTAATTATTATTTATAAATTCAAAAATGCAATATTTCACTGAATTTGTTTAAAATATTAAAAGCGAAACAAAGAGATGCAAGGTCGTTATAAATTAAAGATGTAAAAGCCAATCCGTTCTTTGCCTTAGTTTTAATTGTACAAATCAGAGAGAGAAAGTTCAGGATTAAGGGTTGTCCCAGTTCTCACTTAGTGAATCCCTACTTAACATACTTCGCTTAAAGCTCTGCTGAAGGCTTTAGCCCAGGTGATGGAATAATATTTTTTTCTTTTGAAAGGAATGGTTTCAAAAGAAGAAGAAACAAATGCATTTGTTTTTGATATTTAAATCGAGCGCTTATGAATAAAATTAATTTCAGTTAAACTAACATTCTGGATTAGTATATGATTAGCAGATTGAAATAAAAATTTAGTTGGATTTCAATTAAGTAGGTAGTTCTGATAAATAAACAACAATAAAAACAGAATAGAAAGCATAGTTTCTCAGCCTCAGATTTCACCACAGAAGAAATATGGCGATTCAATACAAGGTTATACACAATTGTGATCTCTACATAATTATGTGCTGTGATCGTTCTGTAAACCTTCATTCGCGGCCTTTAAAGGTAAAGTTTTCAAATTACAATCACAAATAGCTTTTCCATAAGTATAATTATTTTGCCAGACTTAGTAAGTTCTGTAATAGTATTTTCTTTAGTTTTTTTCTTCAAAATAGGTATTTCAAAAAAGAATAAATGAAAAAATAGAGGGATAAAATTTTAGGTACATTATATTTTCAAGTTAATAAAAATCAAATATTTCATATAATCAGGGATGCCCACGTGGGGTGGGGGAGGGAGTTAAGACGCAGGGGGCCTCTTTGAAATTTCTGGGGAGGGGGTTGAAAATTGCATTATACGCTAAAAATAATTACGGTCAAGTCTTATAAGTTCAACAATATGTAATGAAAAGCTCTTCTAATTCTTTAGAACTGAATAAAATAGGGGGGTCCTTTTCATGAAACTGGGGGTGGGGGGGGGCATCCCTAATTTAATTGATAAATTTAGCCAGAATGTCTGTCACATGATAAAAGAAACTTCAGGTTGAAAGAGACAATAAAAGAGTGTGTCTTCTGCTGAAATTATAAATTTTTAATTTATTTATAACAAGACTATAGTTTCGAGAGCTTTGCCCTCTTCATCATTCTATTACAATTTTGATTCACGGGAATTAATTTTATAAATTTATAAAAATTCTTCTACTCTCGGCAAAAGTAACTTTCAATTTAATTTAAAAGAAACTTCAGGTATTTATATAGTATTTTTTACAAATTTTGAATTTTTTAAGAATTGCTAATTAACGGTGTCAATAATTAAATAAATTTATTAACAACTATTACAATATAATTTCGATGTTTTTTCTTTTATCTTTTTTTATATTAAAATTATAAGGATAAGGGTTAGAGAACCCATAGAGTAAGTACCTACCTAAGGATGCAAGAAGCCACGATTCCTATAAATCAAAATTGATTCTTGCATACCTGAAGGAAAAAAGCGATTTTTGACACTCACGGGAACCGATTCTTTCAGGATGCTAAGCCCGTTGTAAAATATTAATAGGAACTTATGGCCTTTTTCTATCCATGTAAAAAAGTATATAGTATTTATATACTTGTTCCTATTTTATAAAATTAATTTGCTTTGCATTATAACATGCAAATAAATGTATTTTATATAATTTTAACACTATTTTAATTAAACATGAGAAGAGTTGGGTTTAGATTGTTTCCATGTTACTAATAATAATAATATGTAGAGTAAGATATACATATATAAATAAACGGTTAGGTTCTCGATTTAGTTATTTATGAGAAAAGATGAAAAAGTACATTAGTCATATCAGTCATAAGAACTTTTCTGAATATATTACCGTAGCCCTTTAAAAAGGCTTAAGGGCTTTATTTAAGATTTGAAGTTTAACAAAAAAAATCTGTAGAATCCTTTTAGAAAAAATTTGTAACAACTATAAAAATACTCCTTTGCTCTTTCGGTCACATAAATTATAGGCGTAGCTAGTTCGAAAATAGATTGTTTACGAACAATATGATTTTCTAATTTCTCTTTCTTTTGGGAGATTTTAGAAATGATCATAAAATCAGTCCAAAGGAATCAAGTAAATATAGCACAACTTTTGATCTACAATTTACTATTATATTTTATGTTCACTTAATAGATAAATATCTTAGCAAAAAGTTTTTTTACTTTCACGTAAGATACAGTCTTAAAGACATTTTATCGTAATATGACTATAACTTACTTTTTTTACGAATCCAAGAAATATTTTTTATCAAATTTGAAATTAAATTATTATCATTTCCGTCCATAATTTAATTTATAATTTGAAAGTTTATATTGGGAAAATAAGGACAAGTTTTTTATGTGTGACTTTTTTATTTATCCACCAACGTTTCGTCGACTTTGCCGACTTCTTCAGGGCTTCAAATAGTCATGTCACACATTCGTTTAAATTTTCTTATTACCTTCGTTACCATTGAAGGCCATCAGAATACAATTTTCAAAAGATATTTGGCACATTCACAAAAAACACAATTTTTTCTCTTTTTAATAACAACCTTATCAATACAGAACAGTAATCACTTCTTACAAAAAAATAGAATAGAATATTTTTACTTTTTATCCCTATATACAAAAATCTCAACCTCGAATAAATTCTTGAAATTAAACTGAAATATAGACAAAATTTAAAAATCGGACGGCTAGTCAAATTCCCTTTATTGAAAATTTCATAAATAATGGCTAAATGTTTTTATCAGAAAATTATTAAAAGAAAAATACAAAGATTTTTTTTATAAATCATTTTTTTAGACTCGAATGAAAAGGTTAGTTCTAAAAAAAAATTGATTTCAAATTATTTAAAAAATACACTATTTCGATACTTTATTTAGTAGTAATGAAAATATGATTAGGTATATGTGAAAATATACGTATATGAAAAGAGGGGTGCATATTAAAGTCTCGAAATGATATTAAGTCATACCGTTGGTCATACCAAAAGCTTGCTGTACTCCTTCTAGCCTATTTCGAGCTTAAGTTTCGAATTTCGTAAATGTGAAAGTCGTGTGGTGAAGACACTAGATGTTTGGTGTGAGTTAAAAAGTGTTTTTTCAAGCAGTTATCCCAAAGAATTAATGTGAAATTATAAGTAAGTTATTATTGTAAAATATATTGATGTATGATGGGACCTTTGGTCTTCATTTTATATGCGGTGGTGTCAGGGAAAAGGGCTTATCTTCACCTGGTCAAAATCGAGCTAATGGCGTCTCCTATTTCTAGAGAAAGAACTGAACAAAGCGATTTTTGTTCGGCCCAAAAATTCAAAAATTTACTCAGTTATGAATTTTTGAATAATTAAAAGTAAAAATCATAGTTTTGAGTTATAGCCGTTTAAATTTTGACAATTTTTAAAAAGACAAAAATAGGGTATTTCTCTCAATTTTCACCTCGCTATAATTCTATTTCGAATCAAAATTTGCTGCTGAATTCAAATATGTAATCAAAAATTATACCAGCATTTAACTCATATTTTTGACATTCCTGAAAAAACTGGTAGGTGAAGATAATGGCCGTTTTCCCTGAAACCATCACATAATATACAGATAAACAAGATTTCATCTGTTAAGAAAAATGTAAGTCACTTTTGTTTTGCAGATGACACTGCCTTCATCTTTTCTGATAGCTGTTTTAATGGTTTGACAGAGACAGTATCTGATCATTTTAGATTGATTAATAAATATCTTAATACTAATTTTCTTTTGTAAACATTCAGAAAATTTCATTGGTTTCATTCTTGAATGGTGAGAGAAAGGGTTCCTTTAAGATCCCACCTTACATCATTCTGCATTCTATCAACTGTAGTGATTTTGTTCATGCCAAGTTTTGGAGTTTGTACCTAAACGAGTATGAATATTTGATGGGAATAATTTTTGATTCTAAAATGAGCTTTAGGTTACACATTTATAAATTAACCAATAGTATTAGGAAACTTGGTTATAATTTTAAGCTGATGACAATTCATTCTTAGTTATGAAGTATTAAGAAAGGTTTACTTCTCCTTGTGTTAATCTTCACGTACTGTACGTATGTAATTTTGGTCTGAAGAAAAATTTTAAGTATTATGTATTATTTTTCACGTGAAATCTTAAGGCCACTGCACAGGAGGCTCGTTTTAAAAAAAATTTGTCTGCTTTCAGATGGCTTCCCAGGACCAAGCCGGGAAATAGAACATGTCCTATCTTTTAAATCAAGCAAGCTAACCGAATGTTTTCTACATTGGATTCAATCACGAATCAACTGTAGGGAATTTTTGTCAAATATTGAGTGAAAATAATATTTGAACTTATATATTTCTAACTTGAAATAATGATCTTAAATAAATTTTTATAATTTTTCTAACTAATATAACAAAGAATAATTGACATATCAATGAGAATTGTTTTGACCGCGCTTATTTAAAAAATATATTTTATCCCGAGACTACTGTGGATTATGCTATTGAAGTCTGTGGAGTCTTAAGTCTGGACCAATATTTAAGATCATTATTTCAAGTTAGAATATATAAGTTCAAATATTATTTTCACTCAATATTTGACAAAAATTCCCTACAGTTGATTTATGATTGAATCAAATGTAGAAAATATTCGGTTAATTTATGGCAAGCATCTAACATACATGCTAATAGACCGAGCGCTCTGTACTGGGAGATTAAATATATAGTATAACATCTGAGATCTCAAGTTCACTTGGTGATCCATCCGAATGTCTAGCGGGCTATACGCGAAATGACGTTGGATTGTAGCTAAGTGGATCACATCTTTTTTTCTCTCTTGGTCCAGACTTAGGACTCCACAGACTTCAATAGCATAATCCGCAGTAGTCTCGTCATAAAATATATTTTTCAAATAAGCGCGGTCAAAACAATTCTCATTGATGTGTCAATTATTCTATGTTATATTAGTTAGAAAAATTATAAAAATTTAATCAAGCAAGCTAACCAGAAAGACAGCCAGCAGTGACGTCATTTTGACCCCACAGGCCTCCGAATTGCAAACAGAGAGCTCCCATCCCAAAAACAGGTAAAAGAAAAAGCCTCGTGTGCAGTGGGCTTTACTTAAGTACACAAGATATGTTTGTCAAAAATGTAATAATTCTTATAATTGGGATAATTCTCGTATACTGAATAAAATAAAAATAAACAGTGACATTGGCATATCTAGAAAGTTTTTTAATGAGGGGGGGTGTCGATAAGTGTGTAGACCCCATAAATTTCGGAATTCACTTTATTGACCGGGAGGCGGGCGAATATACATATAATAAGTGTAGTCATCATGATTCGAAATTTTTGTGAAAAATTTCAAAAAACGAAGAAAAAAATAATTGCGACCCCTGAATATACTCTTGAACAATGATAAAATTGAGGGAAATTGCAAAAATCATTTGATGTGTTTATTGAATAAAATAAATACTAAAATGGAAAAAATAATAAAATAAAATATTTATTTATTATTTGAAAGAATTAGATAAAAGTTTCGAGACAATTTCGATAATGTGATAATGGATAAATAAATACATTTTTATATGTAATTTATTTTAAAAAGATAAATATTAATTTAAAAAAAATGATTAATGTCGTGTCATTCTTTTTACTGATATGATTACGGCTAAAGTGTTGATTAATAAAATAATTTTCATTTGCGAATAACGAGGTGAATAAACTGCGACGGATCGTTGAAAGACTTGATCCATAGTCATTTGAAATGTTTATTCATATATGAGAATCGATGACTATTTTGGATTTAAAGACAATTGCTCCATGTCTTCATCAATGGTTACCAATAATAATAAAAAACGTTAAAAATACAATGCGAAATGATTAATCCTTAAGTATGAGATGAGGATCGATGACTATTTTCAATTTTCAGTCGACTTCTCCCGATCTTCAACAAAGTAACAGATATGATAACAAAACAGTTGCTATGGTTTTACTTATAAAATTTCCTCTCCTAATTTACACCCTCTCCCTATATTTTAATAGGAATAAAATTTATATTCGACTTACAACTTATGACACTTGATAAGTACAGTAATTTAAAAAAAATAAGCTGAAGTGTTCTGATGTGGCCATCCACTTGACTTTACCATACATCCTTGCCCCTCACTTATATTTAATATTTAATAAAATTATTTATAATCATGTAGGGGAGGGGATTAGTTTTTCCATTTTTATACTCCTAGGAGCCCACTGATTATGTATACAAAATTTGGTTGAGTTTGGTACAAGAGCCTAGATTTTAATTTTTTGACGTTACACCCCCCCACCCCCCTCCCATTTTGGGCGGTTAGTTTTTGCATTTTTAGACTTCTGGGGGTCGCAGCTTAGCAAACAGGAAGTTGCTATTGAAGACATATATATGGAGCATAGCCATGTACGGGTGTGAAACCTGGACAATTGGAAAAGCGGAGAGAAAGAGATTGGAGGCTTTCGAAATGTGGTGCTACAGAAGAATGATGAATATCAAATGGATGGATAAAATTACAAATGAAGAAGTTCTTGGAAGAATCGGAGAAAGAAGAACCTTGTGGAAGAGTCTGAAGAAGAGAAGAGGTCAGATGATGGGGCACACACTGAGACATGGGGGACTGCTTAGGGATATCTTGGAGGGGAGGTGGGAAAGAAAAGGGGAAGGGGAAGAACCAGATTAGAATATTTCAACCAAATAATTGGGGATATGGGATTAGAGAGGTTAAACAGCTAGCTGGCGGGGGACAGAGTCGAGTGGAGATGGATTGTTGCATCAAACCAGTCTTAGGACTGTATACTCAATGATGATGATGATGGGGGTCGCACTCATTATGTATACAAAATTTGGTTGAGTTTGCCCAAATAGCCTAGGTTTTTAATTTTTAACCCCCTCTCCACCCCCCTTAATTTTAGGTCGATATGCACCAAAATCTAATCAGCTTTTAATCTCAATGGACCAAAACTACGTGTGAAATTTGGTTTCGATATTCTCACTATTTTTTGAGCTAGCTCGTCCACAAAAATTTGCTAACTCACAGACTAACAAACTAATAGACATTTTGACAAAACAATTATTATCTCAAAAAATATAAATTTTTCGATGTTTACTTATTAAAGCTTTTTTGTAGAGCAAAATGTCATGGTTTCGCTCAATTTTTTTAATCAAAATAGTTTCAGTCGTTTTTGAGATATGTCGAAAAAAAGGAAAAAATCTACTTTTTTCATGGATGATTACAATACTTGACCATACCCACCTGTATGGTAAAGTAAAAAATTGTTAGTCCTGTTTTGGGAAAATAACAAAAAAAAACAAAAACATTTCATGTAAATGACAACTTCCGATGGTCTGATTTCAAAAGCTTGCTGTACTACTTCTAGCCTATATCGAGCTCATGTTTTGAAGTTCGTAGCTCTGAGACTTACGGTTGGGAAACACAGGGGGCTACATACATAACGTACGCACGGATCAATGGAGTTTTGGTCACTTTTTGGCCTTTGGGGACCATAATATCCGGTTTCAAACCATTAGGGGCCATCCATAAATTACGTCACACGATTTTCATAATTTGTGGAACCCCCTCGTCCTTGTCACAGGTGGTCACATTTGTGTGACGTCACATATTTTAAAATTTGAAATTATTAAATTAAAACAGCACTACCAAAATTATTTATATATTTCTATTTAAAACAGTGGCGTGCGATCTATGGATGCTATGGATGCGGCTCATCCCTAAAATTTCAAACATTTAGAGTATTTTCATAAATACATATACATATGAGGTCAATTTTAAAATTTCAGAAGGATCTTTACATTTTCAAATTATTATCCGTTATTTCAAATATTTCTATAAAAACATTTTTTGTTTTGAAAAGTATAATATTGGTTCTCGAAATGAAGTAAATTGTTGCATAATTTCAAGGGGTAATTAAAATGAATGATTTTTCCGAAAAGTGTGCCGATAGAAGGTTTGAAGTCCCTGCCTGGTATATCTTCCAGTTCAAGCATGTCAAAGACATATTCAGACGAGTTTTAGTCGAATAAAAATTATTCTTCTCGATGAGGAATTATTATTATAAAAAAGAGAATCTTTGGACTAATCCATATGTAAGAACTCTCAAAATAGGATCAGAAATAACTAAGATTGCAATAGACAATATGTCATAGCTTGATAGAATTAATTTCTGACTCCTACCCTCACTCACACAAATCACTATCTATTTGGGGGCGAAGGTCCCAAAATATATTTTTTAAAAATCCAATTTTAAATTTGAAAAATAACGAAAATGATGCCGTATTCGATGAAATTTGCAGAAAAAAAAAACAAAAAAAAACACCCCTGATTTAGATTTATGCATGTAACATCACGAAGCTTATGAGACATCCCCCCCTTTTCACACGATGTCACA
Organism: Forficula auricularia; assembly: GCA_024734495.1. Classification (NCBI taxonomy): domain Eukaryota; kingdom Metazoa; phylum Arthropoda; class Insecta; order Dermaptera; family Forficulidae; genus Forficula; species Forficula auricularia. The sequence goes on from JALMQS010000192.1 coordinate 353,501, forward strand.
CTTTGTTGACCACCCCCCTTAACGTGTGACGTAATTTGTAAATGGCCCCTTAAGGGCGAGATTCCTTCCACCTAGAAGTCCCAAAGTGAAATTAACTTTTTTCATCTCAAAAATAGACTCCCTCAAAGTGTCAGGATCACTGCAGGCGAAAGCAATGCTTCACATTATATTATGTACATGATATAGAATAATTATATAGGGTGGGGCATAAAGATCTACCACATTTTGAAGAGGTATAAAAAATGAAATAATTAAAGTAGAAAAAAAAACTGAATATATTTTTGAAAAGAACATAAAATGTTTTTTTTAATGTGTTTTAAAAATTAACATACAAATAAGAGGGGGGGGGGTCAAAAATGAAATTTCTAGCCCTTTCGACCAAACTCAACCAAATTTTGTATACATATTCTGTGGGCCCCAAAAAGTAATGCAAAAACTAACCATCCGAAATCCGAAGGTCAAAAATGAAAATTCTAGACCTTAAAAACAATTATTTTATGTTCTTTTCAAAAATATATTCAGTTTTTTTCTAGTTAAATTTTTTAATTTTTTATACCTCTTCAAAATTTGGTAGATCTTCATACCCCACCCTGTATAGTATGTGTACTATGTGAAATTAAAAATAGTACTTTTTGACGTCTGGACGAGACCCCATATAATTTTTGGCAAAACCGTCAGGTCCTAAAATACAACCTGATTGAATACTACAATTTGTAGAGACCATGGGTTCCGTAGTCTTTACCTGAAGACCCTTTGAAGTCACGCGAGACCGATTCCAATAGTTTATATGCTTCGGGTTGGATAAAGTAAAAAATAATCAAGTGGATATCGATGAGGCAGTCTAAAAAGAAGAAGAAGATATTGAAGGAGACAATAAAAGAGTGTGTCTTCTGCTGGAATTATAAATTTTATTTATTTATAACGAGACTATAGTTTCGAGGGCTTTGCCCTCTTCATCAGTCTATTACAATGGATTCAGAGGAATTAATTTATGAATGATCCTTCAATATATAAAAATTCTGCTAATCTCGAAAAAAAACTTTCAATTTAAGAAGAAGATAATTTACACTATCTTTTTATTGATAAAACCGACGTTTCATAGGCTATTCCCTTCTTCTTCAGGGTTTTGAAAAATTACTACATTATAATTCTGCTGAGAATGAAATACTATATATTATTGTTACTGCCACTGAAAGAGGAGACAGAGGGGAATGTCGCATTGGATTTCCTTCACTGACTTTTCAAAACCCTGAAGAAGGAGGGAATAGCCTCCGAAACGTCGGTTTTATGAATAAAAAGATAGTGTAAATTATATTCTTCTTTTTTTGGACTGCCTCATCGATATCCACTTAATTATTTTTTACTTTATCCAACCCGAAGCATATAAACTATTGGAATCGGTCTTGCGTGACTTCAAAGGGTCTTCAGGTAAAGACTACGGAACCCATGGTCTCTACAAATTGTAGTATTCAATCAGGTTGAATTTTAGCACCTGAGGTTTTGCCAAAAATTATATGGGGTCTCGTCCAGACGTCAAAAAGTGCTATTTTTACTTTCACATAGTACACATACTATACAGGGCGGGGCATCTGAAGATCTACCAAATTTTGAAGAGGTGTATAAGAAATGAAAAAATTTAACTAGAAAAAAAACTGAATATATTTTTGAAAAAAACATAAATAATTGTTTTTTAAATGTGTTTTTAAGGTCTAGAATTTTCATTTTTGACCTTCCACACCATTTCGGATGATTAGTTTTTGCATTACTTTTTGTGGCCCACAGAATATATAACAAAATTTGGTTGAGTTTGGTCGAAGGGGCTAGAATTTTCATTTTTGACCCCTCCTTATTTGTTTGATAATTTTTAAAACACATTAAAAAAAACATTTTATGTTCTTTTCATAAATATATTCAGTTTTTTCATCGATATCCACTTAATTCACTTATCAGTCCGTCTCCAAAAATTACTCCAATCTTAGTAAAAATTAAACTTTCTCAGTAATAAGGCGTTAAAAGAAGTTAAAGTACGAGTTTTGTGTCTTTCTCTTGGCGGCTGAGACGGTCGGGCCTCCGGCCGCGAAAGAACGCAACGCTCGCAGATATCGATCGATTGCCAAAACAAACAGCCAGCAAACTCTTCTCCATTCAATCACTTGATCTCCTAAGTTCTTTAATTGGTGTAATTTGGCCAGAACAAAGTCGCTTCATAAACAAAGAAATCTTGGCTAAAGCCAACATTAATACTTGAAGAGATCATTGAGTTTATAAAGGTAATGCCCTGTGATTAAAACGATTAGTTTTAAAGAACGCAAATATAAACTTGATTAAAAAGCTTTGGCTATTAGACAACTTAATAAAAAGAAGGAGAGGCATTCTTCTCAAGATGTCAAATAAACAATTTATCAAGTCCTTTCATAAAATATATATACAAGATAAAATAAACAGGCGTAATGAGATTTTTTTCGAATGAAACTGCAAAACAGACGTGACCAAAAGTAGGTATATTTATAGTATACTTATACTATGTACTGATCGGATCATGGTATTTTTATTTTTCAATTCTACTTCCATTGAAAACAATCAAGTGAGGAATAAAAAAGTCGATTCTCTAAAGTACTATATTTTAGTAGGCTGAGATGAAAAGTTGAGCAGGGCATTGAAATATAAACATAAAATGATATCTTTCTAACAATAATAAAGTAAAGATGATGTCTTCTGTTTAATATTGGAAAATATTCTTAATTGAAATGATTTTGTTGTTGTAGAGGTGTTGATTCATAAAGAGAAATCAATGAGGTTGTCCATTGCTTGATGCAAATAAACATATGTTGCAGTAAAACCCCCTTTTTAGTAAGAACGCGTTCTTACTAGTTAATACTCGTTTCACTAAATACCTTTGTGGCAACTAGAATTTACTGAAGTTGGTTGAGTTTGGTTCAAAGGTCTAGAATCTTCATTTTTGACCTTCCGCCTCATTTTGGGTGTTTATTTTCAAAATTTTTTAAACGAAAATGTCAAAAATTACATCCTCTAAAACTTTGCTTCTAATTTTTGACATTTTCGTTTAAAACTTTTTGAAAATAAACACCCAAATGAGCCGGAAGGTCAAAAATGAAGATTCTAGACCTTTGAACCAAACTCAACCAACATCAGTAATATCTAGTTGCCACAAAGGTATTCAGTGAACGCGTTTTAACTAGTAAGAACCCTTTCTTACTAAAAACGTGTTTTTACTGCAACATATATATATATATATATATATATATATATATATATATATATAATTTGTTAGAGACTAGTATCGAAGGTTTAACCTTCATCATCCGTCTTTTAATTAGAAATATATTATCTGTTATTTCTTTTGGGTGCAAATACTCGATTGGATGTTATTCATTTTGATGTAATAATAAGTTGGTTACAGAACAAACTAACTAGAAATGATATAGTCCCTAACAAATGAATTTTATATATAGGTTTTCAAATTCTAATTCGGACTTTTACATATCAAATTCAGGATTTTAAAAATCAAGTGCGGACTTTTCAATATCAAATTTAGGAAATTAAAAATCAAATTCAGAATGTTTCAAACCAAATTTTGGATTTTAAAAATCAAAATCAGAAGAAAAATAAAAATAAATTAATTATAATGACAAAAAGTTAATAACAGTCGGAGACATCAGATGATCGGATAATAAATAAACAGAAACATGTGATTAGTACGTAGGTAGATCTATGGACATTATTGATTGCTTCATTACTACTAAAATTTTATCATCATTATTGTTATGTTTGTCTTCCTTCCTACTATACCAATAAGGAAAATGGGTTATTTTGATAATTATCTAAACAACGATGAGAGAAAAAATTGCACCTGATGTTTTCATATCAAACATTATTAACGATATTGTTGTTATTAAAAGTAGAGTTTTTATTCATTTGTTCGCTTGAATTGGTTTATCAGATATACTATCAATATGGAATATTATTAAATGTCTACACCTCATCAAAAAATACAATTACCAGAGTAAATCATATTGTTACCAATACTTAGGAAGAAATTATTCTCGAAACTCCTTTTCTCCTTTACTTATAAATCGAGATTTGTAACTAAATATAAGTATAGGTAAAAAGACTCTTATGTTCATATTTTGTCAGATTAAAAAAAATGGCCTGATTTGAGCACACAATGTGACTTTACAAAACACCTTTGTATTTATGTATATAATTTTATTTTAATAAAAGTATTTACCTTACTGCTTACTCTATAATTATATATAATAGCCCAGATTAATTTGCAGCAACGCTAACGTAATGCTGCCGACAGGGAGCGCTGATGAGGTCGGGAAATTTGAAATATGATTGTAATTTGAACTCGAATTTTAAAATGAAAGTCTCCAAATGATTTTAAATTAAGAAACATTAAATATATTGATAATTATTCCACCCCCCCCTCACCACTCAAAAATTAAATATTCAATTCGCTTTTCTTTGCGCACAGAAGAAGAAATTAATCACATCTTATTTGATTTATATTTTATATATTATTTGTTTATTTTTTAATAATTTGCCACTTTTTTATAATTTTTTAAAAATCTAAATTTTATTATTCTTATTTTTTGAATTTTACAAAATTGAACGACTTAAGACACGCATGCCCATATGAGTTTCTCATTGCAATACTGGAGCAGCCTGTCATACAAATAACACCTGATCTCTTTTAAATATTTGGAGCCTTATATCGATTATCGATCCCAAATTTTTAAAAAATGATATAATATAATTCTCCTCCTCACACGATCCCACTTATTTATATAAATCTATTTCCACACAAAAAATATCACAATGCTGTAGATTATAGAAAAAAAATACTTCCAGATTCATATCTAGAGCCTCATTTCTGTAGCTGTGTCAGGACGAAAATGAGGCGAAACTTTTTAGAGACTATGTATTTTCGGGAGTTTACAGGTATACATTTGGAGTGTGGTTTTTTAAGAGGTATAAAAATTTTTGACCGAGACGCTGCCCGCCAGGGCTCCAGCCCGGAGGGCTGAGCTTCGAAGGCGTGCCGAAGGCACGCAGAAAAGCTCGTAAATAGATATGTGTTAATCATGATTTCTGAAAAAAATTCACTTTAGAGATTTCTCCGATTTTAACAGGCATATATCCAAGAGTAGAAAAATATCCTTTGTGTTAAGAATTTCCTGGCTAGATTGTTTAACCAAAAATAATTGTATAATAGAGTTTTATTGATAAGATAATAAAAATAACTGAAACTGAAATAAGTCCGATTTTCAATAGTAGCTTTTATGGAATGGATTAATTTCTCTAAACGGATTGAATTATTTTTTATTTTTATTTTTTATTTAGGTTTTTTAGGTTAAAAATAAAAAATAATTGAAAAAATGCTTTATTGCTAAATTTTTTTTAGAATATATTATACTATAAGTAAACGTCAAGTTTATGTTCTCAGAATCTCAGATTCAACCAAAATCTACTTGACACGTAATCTCTATAATTAATATTTTTATTAAATTTTATCTTGTGTTCATGTGTATTTTATAAAGGACGCCTCTCTTAATTTTTAATTATAAAAATTATCTCTTTGATTTGACAGATTATTGATACATTAAGAAAAGACTTGATGTTTGACAATAACTAAATTTAAAGAAAAACATTACATTGCACTAATATGAATGATCTACGTCAAAATAACCCCACAAATATTAGTCATGTACTTTTAATCATTATTTTTTTTATTTACGCCATTTGAGATTCTTTCAAAAAAATCTTCTAAATCATCGGCTCAATACCACAAAAACTTAACATATGTAATAGTCCTTTCAATGGCTTAATTTGAAATTCATCGTACTTGATATAAAATAGTACCTATTTTATTATCTACGATGACTTGTCAAAATAATTTAAACGATTTCTGGGCTATTTATCTACATAAGGTCTTCACACTCAAAGTGGCGTGCGGTCCATGGATGCTGTGGATGCGGCGCATCCCTAAAATCTTAGAACGTCAAGAGTATCTTCATAGCGTGTCATATATTAATTTCGTTTAGCTTTATTTCGCTTAGCTTTAATTTAAAATTTATGGAACTTTTTAACGTTAGAATATGAATAGAATTTTCCAGATTTCATATTTGAATCATTTTCGCTATCTTATGGAAAATACTTTGATTTTATGAGGTTGAAAGTAAATTAGTTTACATGAAGGTATTCGACGTCTGACTTTCATTTAAAAACTATATATTGAATAAAAACATTAATTGTGAATGATGAACTAAAATATGTTTTGGCAGAAGTATTTGATTGCACTTAGCCGCTTTTTTAATTAATATTTTGTCTACCTTATTATAAAATTGTTTTACATACAAACTGACGCGAAGGCTTGTCTAGCGAGCAGAGGGTGGAATATAATCATGTTCAAACCTGTTTGCCAGTAGCTGCATCAGTCCAGTCATTTAATAGCTATACCTCGATCCTGGACGCCCCTGGTATTTAGACAGCTAAATTGGCATATCAGTTAAGGGTATGACTACCGCACGACCGAACGCCGCCTTCCCTGCCTAGCAACTATTTGTACACTCAACATCAAAAAAAACTGGATACTACAATTTTATAATTAAGTAGTCAAAATATTAATAAAAGCAAAGAGGCTAAATGTAAGACATACCCGCCTAAAATAGGTATCGTAATTTTTTCCATATTACCTACATTCAAACTAATTTTATAGCAACCAAAAAATACTTATTGAAAGTACTCAGACAGAGCAACGAAGATAGAAAGGTAGATTATTTTTACTTGGCCCTGGAAGTAGTCAAAGTGAAGATAGACTGTCAGCTCTGTCTTTAATATCAAATGATAAAAATCTAATGTTTGGGATCCTTTTTTGGACAGCATCCTCTTCTGAAAAGTCACCACTCGGCCATGTTATCAACCAATTAACATCATTTATGGATACGTTTAATCGCATGATTTCTATAGAGACTTGAATTCCCTTCCTGCTTCGATTTATCCTCCTGAAAGCTGCGACTTCGGTCTAATCTTAAATATTGCCATCTTTCTGCTTGATAGTGTTAAACCTTGAGTATGAAAAATCTTATTACTTCTTAGATACATAAAAAAAAATATTTACTAATTAGGTACTGTTTGAATATTCTTGGACATGTTTCTTCTAATTTTCGAATTAAAAGATTACCAGGTGTCTAGCTGTGGCTAATAATTCTTAATTTTTTAAGAGATGATGCTGGAAGCAACGATTGGTTGACAATGTAAGCTCTTATGTCATTTTGTCTCTATGTCAGCACCTTTCAAAACCCCAGTGATGTTTAAACGATTTCGAGTTAGCTTCATATTTTTTTCCTGTTGTAAACATGTCTAGTTTCAAACCAAATAAAGAGCATTGGCGGCACATACTGCGTTTCTTGTTCAATCAAAAGAAAAATGCGAGTGAAAACTATCCTATATATGAATAGGATTAAAATCTAATTGAGAAAAAGTAGTTGGAACAGAAGATTTTCCAATATGTATCTTTTTTCTCAGGATGTGAAGTCAAAAACTCCATCTTTTGTACCTAACCTATTTGATTTTTTTCTTTGAATTACAGTGAAACCCCTTAAATCCGAACTAATTGGGGCTGTAGTCTGTTCGGATTAGCCGAAAGCTGGTTTTGGCTCGCGTTTCTGTTCGAGTTGCGTTGTTATTGTTGAGTTTTTAATTAAGTGAACGGTGTTGATTAATGTTTTGATTTTAAATTATGGCAAGCAAACGAAAACACAGTTCTTGTACCGTAGAACAAAAACTGAAAGCTTTAAAGCGTCGGGACGCTGGGGAAAGTTTGGCTGGCGAGTTTGGTGTTGGTAAAGCAACAATCAGTGACTGGAAAAAAATCGTGTCAAAATTGAACAGTTTTGCAATGTAACAAGTGATAAAACCTTAAATTTGTCAAAAAAACTCGTTAGGATTTCCCGGGATTTCGGATTTGAGGAATTTCACTGTATTAGAAAAGTGGTTTGCTTACTTTACTATTCTTATCCCAGGTAGTAGTTTAATGAATAACTTTTTTGGTTAGTTTCAAAATGGTTCTTGTGTTTGTAGGCTATGCTAAATAGGAGCAAAGAAGCGATTCCGGGGGGGGGGCTGTCAAGGGTTCGGAAGCGAATAGCGTAATCCATCAAGAAAGAAGGCATCCTCCAAGTGCGTAGCGCCTCTGCACACGTCATTAGCTCTGGCATATCTCGCTGAGTGGTTCCATAGTAAGGAGCTGAATGTATGGGCGAATGTCAGAATGTGCAACAGCCGTGAAATGACCGTGGAAGAGCAAGTGGCGTTTCTCCCACGCACCTTCCGTCATCGTTCATCATTACCGCTTCAATGAACGTTTAGGGTAATTAGGACAGAAATGCATCCCCCTCTTCTGTCGTCAGCAGTTTGTGAATAAAAACAGAGAGTGATGCTCTCTGTACACGAGGAAGAACATTGTCAAATGAGGCTGAGGAATAAAACATGTGACACCGTATAGATTAGAAGACAACAAAATAGATTATAGAAATAAACGATTATAAATATTAAAAATTAAATATTCAGATCTCATCATAAAAACTAAGAAAATTTAATCCTAAAAAAGATTTTAGTTTTTATTAATTTTTAATTGTAGATTTTTCTCAATCATTAAATTCATCTTTACTTTACTGATATGCTATCTAAATGGGCTTTGTTCCCAATGACAATAAATAAATAAAAAAATTAAAAAAAACATCTTTATTTTTGTAGAACTTTTAAAAATTGTATTAAAATAAAATAGGTGACTCAAAATGACCAGAAAGTGAATGAAGTTAATATTATGAATCAATTTATAAATTTACTTCATGTACACTGTATAGGTACTACAGTACCTTTACATAATGATATATTTAATTTGGACCAAGTTAAAAGGATATCGGCCGAAAACGTACAAGCTGAGCTATCACTTTTCATTAAATTTGAAATATTTTTCAAAGATGGAATGGTTGAATTTTTAAATTTAAAAAATAATAAAAATTTGTTCTCTTTTTTTGGGAGGGGGAGTCTGGTTAGCCGAGCCGGCTAAGTCACTGGCCTCGCTTCGGCGTCGATCGATTATGACGATTTTGGAGCGGAAGGCCGGGGTTCGATCCTGGTTGGCAAATAAAAATTTCTACCGGCTAAAAACGCGGCTCCACACTAACCTTACTAACACTCTACTTATGTGCTGTCTAAATGGGCTTTGTTCCCGGTGACAATAAATAAATAAAAAAAAAAATTTTGAAAAATGTATCGAAATAGATCATACCATTAAAAAATTGAGAAAAAACCTCAATTAAATTTTCTCAAATGAATGATTTCTTGTACTTTGGGATAGTGATGTACGAAAAAACCATCTACATCGTAGAAGCGAAAGTTCTAAAACAGATTAGAAGAAAATTTCTAGTTGAGTAGGTAGTTATTTCATTCCCATACATTTTTAGTTTTTTCGAAATTACTCAAAAAGCACTTAATTGTTTTCACATATGTACATATATCTATAATATTTTAATTAATTCATTTATCTATATTTCTTGATTTAGTGATGGAAAAAATATATACGAAGAAATAGATGTAGGTACCTACACAATATATGTACTTAAGTCATGTGGTGAGAGCACAATTCCATATTTTTTAAATTGCTCTCCATTTAATATGTTTTACTATATCAACTGAATATATATATACCTATATATTCGTATATACATAAGAAGAAAGAAAAGCTTGCAAATTTTCGAAATGATTTTCTCTTATATCTTCCATTTTCTTGCTTCATTCTTTCTCTAAAGATTTCCTTTTATTGAGATGAAATTTTACTACTTGATATCTCAGGTTTAACATATATTACAATTTATTACGTAACCTTTAGAATATGAAAAGCTATAAAGATAGCAGAGAAATATCTTGAAGAATGCTTTCAAAGATTAGCCTATAAAAACTTAACAAATTGGAACACGACGTTCCTGGCAATTTTCATGGGTTTCTCCCTCTGATCGAAAAAAACAAATCATAAACAAATCATATTTATATTGTTTTAAATAAATAGGTAATTATATAATTTTTATGTATTTAAAAATTTCATTTATTGTATTTTTCATTATATGATTAACAATCAAAATACAAAATGTTTGCTTTCGGTAGGAAGCAGTTCTTTTTGTTAATTGATAGTAGGTACTATCAAATAAATATTTTCACTAATCGCTTATTAAGCCTATTAATCTCCTAGGGGAATTTTCATTTAGCTCGTCGCATATAAATCAAGTTCATTCGGTTACATTTATAAGAAATTCAATATTTATCAATCGCCTGATAATAAGATTAAGATAAAACTTTGATAAAATATAGGTTGGCTGCTTTTTTATATCGAATCACATTAAAATCATCTCGCTAATTATATATCATTTCTATTGTGTTAATTGAATTATAACTAAGCAGATAAATATTAATATTTTGTTTTGCTATTCTAGTAAAAACATCAATTAAAAAAAATATTTGTTTATCTGTCAGTTAAAGATTTTTTTTTAATTTTTGATTATACATATGAAAGTTTAAAATTATAAAGTGATATTTTATTAATTAAATTAATCTTAAGAAATTCAAAGAGAAATTCAAAGATGTTTTTTATAAAGCGAAATTTCTTAAGATTAATTTAATTAATTTGATAATTTTCTATATTTGTATAAATATACTAGAAAAACAAATTTACTTATAATTTGTTAAAAATTCCGTTGAGTGGATTTGCTCGCGAATTTACTCCGCGGAATTCTAAATTAAGTGATATTTTGTCCAGAATAGAAGAGCTGACTAGTAGGGTGCTCCTTATTTTGGATATTTTCGAATATTTACCCTGACAGGGGCTCATATGGTTAGAAATAAATAAAAAAATATCCCCTATGTTTTAAGTCTCTACCTCAATTTTAACCTGTGCTGCACAGCGATGCAACTTTCTCATGGGGTTTTTGGCATTGAACGATCAATTTTTTTATTCCGGCCAAAGTAATGGTTCAAAAAATTTGAAACTCTGTAGACTTTATCCTTATAATAGTAGCTGAGGGGTGATCCGCGATTGGAAGTAGATGTACACCTCTTTGCAAGTATTTTGGAAGTACTTGGAAATATTTGGAAATGCTTGGAAATATTTGGAAGTACTTGGAAATATTTGGAATTAATTGGAAATATTTGGAATTACTTGGAAATGTTTGGAATTACTTGGAAATATTTGAAAGTACTTGGGATTATTTGGAAGTACAAGTGGAAGTAGGTGTACAGCATATTAGGTCGCGGTTCACTCCTCGATAGTAGCTATCCGTCAGAATTTTCACAGATTTTTAGCTATTATAATTTTGGAGTCTATAACTTACTAAGATATAGCAGTATTTTATCTAGATGTAACTCCAAAATTGTAATAGCTAAAAATCTGTAATAATTCTGTAGGATAGCTACTATTTATTATAAGGATAAAGTCTACAGAGTTTCAAATTTTTTAAACCATTACTTTGGCCGGAATAAAAAACTGATAGGTCAATGGCAAAACCCCCATGTTTTTTAGATGGGAAACTTAATCGCTGTGAGCACTAGGTTAAAATTGAGATAGAGACTTGAAACTTGGGGATAATTTTTTTATTTATTTCTAACCATATGAGCCCCTGTCAGCGTAAATATTCGAAAATATCCAAAATAAGGAGCATCCTACTGACTAGTTCAGAAGGAATAGATTAATCAATGTTTCTGTCTACTTTTAATTTCAATCTTTTTATAACATTAATTTCGAAGATCTTGCCACCATCTTTGGTCTAATACAAATATTTTAGTAGACTAGAGCTTAAGTCATTAATTGTATTTAGTTTTTCCGGAAGAATGGTAGTAGTTCAATGAACTAAACGAGACTCGAAGTAAAGTAATATATTATACACTTGGAATATACAAAGAGGTAAGAAATATAAGTCAAAATTGACTTTTATATTCTAGAAAGAAGATGAAGTAATTTTCGGGGTTTGACATTGTTTTATTTATGTTGTATGTTGTTAGAATTTTTTCTTTGTTAACAATGTCAATACTCTTAAAATGTAACAACAGCAACTATATATTATTAGTGAACTCTGAAGATCTGAGACGTATGTCAAATGAATGAATAAATAAATAAATTTAGAATAGAGCTATCAAACTACGGACTCATTGTACAGGTACACGAGCCCCATCCGACCCATTCATATTTAATTATCTTCTGATTCTGATAACAAATGTGTATTTAGGTAGGTAAGTGTATATTATGACTTTTTGTTGTTGCTATTATGTTTTATGTACCAACATAGTATAAACTGTGTTATAAAGTTAAACAATCGAAAAAATAATTTTTTATGACTTAATTTTCTTTCCTCATAGTACAAATATTTTCATAAGAACCTCTTCTTGAAAAGTTTGATGACCCTTAGGAAATTATCTTCCAGAGAAACATGTCTTATGAAAATTTATTTTAGGAAAAATGAAAAAAAGAGAAAAAGAAGTAGGTATTTTTAAATCTCTAATTGAAAACTAACTGAAATGAAAAAAAATATTAAATAAATATTTATTCCTCGACCTGCCTCGACCTCTCTCCGTGGCTAGGTCAACCAAACATCAAAACAAATCAACTACAACAAATTAACAAATATCAATTATAAGAAATAATAAATAAATAAAAATAAGTAAATAAAAAATAAAAATAAATAAATTTTTCTATCAAAAAACAAAAAGTGATTGAAAAATTCCGCACAAAAACCCCATATCAGGAGCAAACGACGCATTAGCCAGCTCGGCAAAGTTGTTAAGGAAACCTGGTCAAAACGTTGACAAGGATGGTAACTAGTGGACACTAGTGTGAAAAGAAGTAAATAAACAATAAAATGTTATTAAACAATCAATAGAAAGAAATGTTGAAATTTTTTCTCTTCTAATTAGTGATGTTCATAATTTGCTTTTGCTTAATAAGCTAATGAGAACCTTATAATTAATAATAATTGTGTGTGCCAATTTATGGGAAACAGTTGTTAGTAAACAAATATTGTTTACCTTAGTTTCAGCAAAATATGTTAGATAGTTGGATTATGAATTCTGAATTTGGCGAAACTCAAGGCACTTAGGTAGTCTCAGTGCAGTGATTTAGAAACCTAAATAAATATAATATTGAAACTCTAGAAGCGATGATGTCATCAATTTCTCAGAGTGCGCATTTTGAAGTCAATAGAAAACGCTATAAAAAATAGCATGGAACTTGCACGGTAAGATTCGGTCTTGAAGCGACTAGAGTGATTGATTCTGACAGAAATTTTCCTTTTTATTGTCAACCAGATAACGCGAGAACAGAAGATGGTAAAAAGATCGTTCTGGTGTCAAAATGTTTATATTTCAAAATAAATAAATAAATAAAACTTTAAGACTTTCTAGGTTTAGAATTTTAGATGAAAAATGTAGAAAATCAGAAAAAACTGAATCGTTATTTGGGGACCTTTTGAATAATGTTTACACAAGCTACACATTTGTGCCAAGTTTGAACTTTCAAGCCCAAACTGTTCTTAGATAAAACATTGCCATATCACCAAAATTTCAAAAGAACGTACCGAGTTATTAAAAATGTTTCACCAAGAACCTACACCATTCTCCCTTAACAAAATTATTAAAAAGTTTTCACTTTTCTCTAATTTTTGCACTTATATTATAAATAACTGCTTAATTTTGTTGCTTCTTATTTTCATATTTTTTGCTAATGCGTCGCTTGCTCCTGGTATCAGGTTTTTGTGCGGAATTTTTAAATTACTTTTTTCTTTTGATGGAAATCTATGGTTATGTATTTGTTAATGAGCATACATATCTATTTTTTTTTTTTGTACTTTTATATTATTTGGTAAATTTTTGTAGTTAATTTGTATTGATGTTTGGAGGACCTAGCCACCGAGGACTTGTGCTTCTAAGCAGGTCGAGGAATAAATATTTTTTTATTTTGATGATTTTTATTTCTTTAAATCACTCCAAATCATGTTCAGAATAATTAAAAATTAACATTTATTTATTTGTTGTTTTCATTTTAAAAGATGTTTTCTAATGTTTGACTAATAGTTTTTTAAATATTTGATGACATTTAGAGTAAAAGTTTGTGTTCTGAATATCCATAAATTGGAAAGCTTTTTTTAAGGTCTGTGACGAGTTAAGGAATATATTTTATCAGCCTTGGCTCGCAAGAGGCAAGCCCCAGGACCATAAAGGGGCGCGTGATAACGATGTTTGACTATGTCCAACGGAGCCAACAAACAGCCTGCGCGGGTCTCGGCTGATTTACGGCTTACCTACACCAGCAGAATTTGTTTACAGTTTACAGACCCTTCCAAGACGAGAGAAAAGCAGACGACACGTCGCACTTCGTCCACCTGACAAGAGACACCATCCAAGCAAGAAGCGACTATCAGGCCGACTATTTGATCAAATGACCCCCAAAAGAATCCAGATTCTTTAGTTTAATTTTATGCAGAGCTTGGAGAGAAAAAATTTTAAGCTCTGTTTTAATTATTTCTAATTTTTAAAGAGTTAGGTGTCGGTTCAAGGTGAAACATTTTTAATAAAAAGTAAGTAAAACTTACCTTGAAATTTTACTTACTCTGAAATGAAACTTCTTTAGCGACGTTTTTGTTTGGAAATTTTTGTTACCATACAGGGGAAATAAGCCGAAGGCCAAACCAAATAAAAATATTAAATCAAAACTCCTGGTCAAAAAACTAAAAAAAATTGCTTAATCATAAAGTAGTTATTGTTTTAATTTGATTAGGTAATGTAAAATTTTTTAATAATATATATAGGGTTATTTAAATCATTCTCAACTTTAAAAATTAAATGATAATTTTATACACATTTTGATTTTCAATATTTAATATATTCAATAAAATAATTGAGTTATACAGTGTATGATTAATAGCCAGTAAGTATTTATGGAGTGTGATTTTTTAAGGGGGATAAACTTTTTGGTCGTATTATATACATATAACATCTATGGCTAGAGAAGTTTCTCTTCCCTCGTGAGCTTATGAGAATGCTCATAGATTTTATTAATTATTCTCCCTACAAAAGTAAACACTTAATATTAGAATTGAATATAAGTTGATGCAAAAAGTATTTTAAAATACGCTCTACGGCCGAACTATTGAATTGACTTATAAATTTAATTTTTTTTTTTTTTTGTTAATTCGTATTTGAAAATGGTTTGAAGCGTGGAGAAGAGTTATTTTCGAGCATATTGTCTCTCTCTCTTCGGATTCTAATACCCTCAATAACTCAAGAATTGAAAATCGCAAAAATGTTCATTCTGCTGCCAAAAAGTTTGTATTTTCAAAACAAAGACTTTGGACTTTCTATATTCAATAACCTCAGGTTAAAAAATGCAGTAAATCAGAAAATGTGAATGTTTAGTATAATAAGAAGATCTTATAAACGAGTGTAATTCATAGGTTTGTATTAATAAAATAAACTACATAGTTAACTATTTGTGTTAAGTTTCAATTTTCTAGCTCAAGTCATTCACTGACAAAAAAATTTATGAAGAGCATATACCTAATAAGATTTTTCCTTCAATTTTAGTGTAGTGTAAAATTCAAGGCCCTGGCCATTGGAGGGCTCCCAAGGGTTTGAACACCCCCGAAATTTAAGTTAGGATGAGAGAAGAGAAATTATGTACCTATACCTATCTATAAAGAATAAAAACTCACAAATCTTCCCCTTCCCCCACGAAATTTTTTTCTGGCTACTACCTTGGTAAAATTTATAAAATTTTGTCAAAAAATAATACCTATAGATTTTTTAATTTTTACTTAATTTAATTAAATATTGTCTCTTCTACTTAATTCAAACAATGTCAACGACCTAGCTTAACTCCTCCCAAGAAATAAATTGTATTATAACTAAAATATATTATATATATTCATGAAATATTTATATCAGACAAAAGATCAAGACCAACACTTAGAAAAACTATAGTCTCAAATAAAGGAAATATTTACTTTATACAAGATAAATTAAAGAATATGTGCCTTTTTTCTTAATATAAAAAATGATATTGATATATTTATATGAGACTATAGTTTTGAAGGTTTTGCCTTCGTTTTCATTCTATACGGTATCAAACAGAATATATTACTTTTAAATTAAACAAATCTGCTACTCTCAATAAAATATTTTAATTTATTTAAGCACTTAAATTAAGGAGAAGACATAATTTTGTATACTTTATTTATGTTTTTACTAATGATAAACAATTAATAAAATACCTAGTTTTAATTTAATAAAAATTGAAAAATATTATTTTCTCAATCTTTTTATTAATTTCATTCTTTATTTCTACTTTATTCAGGTTCATATTTTCAAAAGTTATTTATAAGTAGGTATAGGTAAGTAAGTAAAAGACATTTGACATTTCATTTTTGGCCTAGCTAGTAGATATGCTGATGACACAGATTCAAATATTAATCTACTTTAATTTAAAAAAATCGTGAACCAATATTTTAATTATAAATATATAAATTATTATAATTAAAAATTATATAAAAATATAATAAAATAATAAATACTTGCTTTCATCATTGCAGTGATTTAAAAGGCTTCAAATGTTTGTTGCAAAGAAAAATTAATTTTTGAAAGTAATCTTGAATCCAAATGATAGTTCAATTAACAATTTAATTTGAGAATTTATATAAAATCAATTAGAAATTGTAAAATCTCTGCTTAGAATAAATATTTTTATTTTTTAGAGACTAAGATATACCTATAATCATAGTTTTGAAGGCTTTGACTGTAAAATCTTCAGTCTAATATAAATATATTCCACATGGATATTTAATACAATTGTACATTGTACCAATTGTAGTAACAAATGAATTAATTTCTATCAGGAAAAATGAAAATACTAAGTTCCAAAACTGAAGTTCTCTATAAAAATAGTTATTTTTATATTAATATTAGAAAATTCAATCTGTAATCTTTTTTATTAAAATTAAAAATTTACTATTGTCAGCAAAATACGATAATTTATTTAATTGTTTGTTTGTTTGTTTTTTGAGAGAGAAGAAAGAGATTTATAACAGAAAACTGTCTATTTTGTCAGTGAATTCAACTACTATCTGCATCAACATACGATCTCAAACACAAAATAAATAAATAAATAAAAACACCAAAATCAACCTGACCCAAAAGTGGCAACATGAAAATGATAAAGAAGAGGGACGGCAGAAATCTTCTGTTTAGGAAGTGGCATAAGCTCGTGAGAGGAAGGGTAAGCCCTGTAAGCCCCCGTCGCTAAGCACCTCGGATAATAGGCGCTTTGCTCGAGATCGCGAGCAGATCCCGTAACTTCTGTTCTGGTTCAAATACTCGATGGAAAAGATTAACTTCGCGGAACCGCCGAAGAACTTCACTTACAAATCAATTGATCGATGAACAACACCAAGAATAATAGACGAAAAAGGGTAAGGAAAAATAGGGCCTCATAAAAAAATAGGTAGGTATAAATTATTAAATAACGGACACAAAAATACTTTATTTGATCTATAATAACAGCAGAAAATATTTGAAACTAATTTGAGAATAATTGATATTTTGATTTTGATTTGATTTTTTTCTTCTTTTTTTAGAGGCTCTATCTCAATAATTGTTTGTTTTGGTATTGGTTTCTTTGTGATTTGATATAGGTATAAGTAAATTTATTATTATTTATTATATAATATAAAAATTTGAGTCTTATTTTTTGAAAAATGGATGGAATTTTTTCATACCTGTATTTTAATTAAATGAGAAATTTAATAAGGACAATTTTACCAAAGATCTTAGTAGATTATTATGTACATATTATATGTCAGACATATAATATATACACAATAATAATAATCTACTAAGATATTTGATAAAATTATCCTTATTCAATTTCTCATTTAATTATTTATTATGTTGATATAACGTACCTAGGCTTTTTATCATTTTCTGCTACGTCCCAGCTTCAAATTATTAAAATCAAATATGTTTCACCATTTATATAATCTATGAAAGAAGTACAAATGAATAAACAACTTTTTTTTAATAAATAAAGAGTAGGTAAGTACATTGCCAATATTACCTACCTATCCTAATTTTGTTCATTCGAATCAATTTATGTTGATGTGATACTTTCTAGATGCAAAAAATGTATACTTTTAAATATATATCTGTGGTCTCTGTGATTTATTCAAATAATCTAACATCAGGGATTCTTGTTAATAATTACTTTTGGGAATGAAATTTACTCTTTCTCTGTAGATACTAAATGGTTGTTTAAATTTTCTAATTTTCAATCATCATAACGTTATATTAGATTGGGTATTTATAAATGTTCAAACGTCAATTCAATTTTTCTAATTTTTCTCAGTTGTTGATTCTGTGTGGAAATAGTCATGTTTTCTCAAGCTATACCTACATCAATTTATCAATATTATGATTTGAGCTTTTGGAGAAAATTATTTTTGTGATTTTTAAATACAAATCTTAAGGAAAAAATTTGTTTAATTAAATATACTTAAGATATTAAAAGAATTCCATTTTCTAATGGAAATTTTCTTAGCAGAACTAGAAACTAGATTACCTATATAGGTATAACATAAGAATTATCTTATTATAGTTTCTTTATTTACTATTAGAAAAAGAATATTCGATTTGTTAACAATTTTAACAAAATTTGACATTTTCTAAAAAAGAACTAATCATAATTTTTTTAAATAATTAAAAATCCAAACTGCTATTGAACTTATTAAAATCTTGCATAATAATGAGAAATGGATTTCATTTGACACTAGGATCTTTGAAGATTTGATCCTTCGATGGATGTGTTATTTATATTAGTAAAAAAGTTTCGGTTGTTTCAGCCCATATTGTACATTTTTAATGTGATTCTCTTCAGAATTTACAACGTTTCTGGAATCACAAATGTTTACTTGAAGTCGAATGGTCACAGTTACTATTAAAGAAATAATTTCACAACCTTTTGAAAAAGGTTTTAGAATTGGCTGTCAAAACGTTGATGAGAATATATAAGAATAATATAAATTTTCACAGGAATGTGGACAAAAATTAAATAAGTCAATCTATCACTCGTAGTCGGACGTAGTCGATAATTTTATTTCGACTTCTTCATAAAGGTATTATTACCTAGAATTTTAATTTTAATAAAATCT
The DNA here is from genome assembly GCA_024734495.1 of Forficula auricularia. Taxonomy (NCBI): domain Eukaryota; kingdom Metazoa; phylum Arthropoda; class Insecta; order Dermaptera; family Forficulidae; genus Forficula; species Forficula auricularia. Next base: position 372,766 of record JALMQS010000192.1, read on the forward strand.
ATTTTATTTTATTTCATTGATTTTATCATGTTTTTTTTATACTATTGTTCTATATGAAAATAATAAATATTAATTCCCTTTCAATTGAAATTATGTCACATGCTATAAGCTGAAACATAGAAATTACAATTCGATCATAATACAACAGTGGCTAATACTTTAAAGGTTGCTGTCATTCTTGGATTGGCTAGAAATAGGCTAGAATTGTATTTAAACGAGGATCCGAAGGTTCTCGAGACTATTTTCACATAATCGAAGGCTCTGCCCGAAGATACCTTGAAACCCTATAGAAAAGGCTCTGATTTTCTGTTTTATAATAAATAGGTACATTTTGCCGTGTCATCCTTAAATAATCTTTTGTTGTATCTACCCTTTATATAATTAATAATTAAATAATTCAAGCGAAAATCATCATTATCTATCATAAAAATCTCCCTCATTGGGACTATAGATATAATATCAATTACCTAATATGTGATGGTGTCAGGGAAAAGGGTGCTTATCTTCACCTGGTCAAAATCAAGCTAATTGCAACTTCTGTTTCTACAACTGAACAAAACTCTTTTTGTCCCGCCCAAAAATTCCAAATATTGACTCACTTATGAATTTTTGAATATTTAAAAGTAAAAAATTTAGTTTTGAGTTATAGCCGTTTAAATTTTGACAATTTTTAAGCAGACAAAAATAGGGCATTTCTTCCATTTTTACCCTCGCTATTATTATTCTATTCCTAATGAAAATTTGCTGCTGAATTCAAATATGTATTCAAAAATCATACCCACATTTAACTCACATTTTTTCCATTCCTAAAAAAACTGGTAGGTGAAGAAAGGGTCCTTTTCCCTGACACATATGGTGATTAGGAATTAGACATTCAGATTGGAAGTAGCAAATTTTATTGATGTCATAATTTTTGTAATACTTATATATTTTAGTTGGTCAAAATTGACAAAACCTGTGACAATTGATTGATTGTCTTATTCAAGTTTGTCCAGATCCCTGTGAAAATTTATATTTCATTGTTACTATGGACTCTAACCAATTTATGTTTGTGAGAATATTTTATTAAATTGGATGGAACTTTTCTATACTGGTTCCTAGGTAAATGGGATTTTTTCTGTAGGGGAAAATGAACTGACCTCTTTTAAGCTTTTCGAGTGGCTCGTGGTGCAGCGAGGAGCCGGAGTTGGGTCCCGGGGGCGGTGCATGGTGTTCGGCCGAGTGCAGTGGCGGAGGCTGGGGCGCATGGTGGGCGACGGTCAGCGCAGCCAGGTTTCCGTTGTCCCCGTGCTGATGCTGCGATTGCTGTTGACCGTTCTCTGCGTTGTTTCCGCCACCTCCACCACCACCGCCTGATGACACAAGATCTTGAAGGCACAAGCCGGGGTCCCCGCGAGTGCGTCCATTTCTGGGGGGGACCACCAGCGAAACGCTGGCGGAACACGGCTGGTGGCCAGTGTAGCGGTTCTTTAGGCACGATTTGAACTTAACAACTAAATCAAGCTTTGACAGTCCGAGAGGAACAGTTCAACTTCACCTAGACATGTTGTCTCAGCTGGGAGGACACTTGTTGACACTTTGTTCACACCGAGTCACGCGCACCAAGAGATACAGTCCGCTTCGCACATGCAGCGAGCGTTCTTAGCACACAGCAGCTGAACCGAGAGCTCTCTCAAATGGACCTGATGCTCCACCCCTCAGAGGGATGCGCATGCGCCTCTCTCGCCATTGGCTACATGCTCGTGGGTGGAGCTTTGCTCGGTTGCGCTTTTCTCGGCTCGTCCGTGCGATTCCCGTTCATTCTTTCATCGCATGCTGCAGCGGGTGGCTGTTTTTTTTTCGCCCTCGTGCGCGTCTCAGCGCCAAGGCGATGACGTCACTTTTGTTGGACCAATGGTTGGCTAGCGCGGGCGGAGCAAAGCAGCGACACTCAAGATGGTGGCGGAGTGGTGTGCTGGTGTGTGTGCGTGTCTGTGTGGGAAAGGGTGGGCTACACGATCAGTTGAAAATATATTTACCCTTACATGCTCTCTGTTTTGCTTAAAGTAAACAGCCAGAGAGAAAACTTCTTCCGCTTCCGATGAATTCGTTCTGATTGCAAGAAGAATTCCTTCACTCACACACACTCTTATTGCTTGGAAATTTTTCTTTTTGTTCATTGTATTATTATTTATTTATTTTTGTTTAATTATTTTTTTTTTTTTTTTTGTTTCTTCCTCTACAAATGAAATTCTTTCCTATTTCAAGTGGAACTCTTCACCGGCACACACTCCTAATGCTTAGCAACTTTGCATTTGTTCATTGGAATATTTTTATTATTATATTTATTTATTTTTTTTTTATTGAAAAAAATATAATTATTTATTTATTTTTTCCAAGGGTAGGAGTTTTTAGATTTATATAAGATTAAATCTAAGAAATGAAATACGACCAGAGTGCTTCTGGTGTAAATAATGCACAATATACAAATATTTGGATAATAATATTTATTTTAGGCTATTGTTTCGAAAGCTTTTCCATTAAAATTTCAATCTTATAGATATGACTTATTTGGTGCAGCTTAACTGGTAAATTATTGCAATTAATATCGAAAAAAGTATTCATTTACAGCTTTTATTAATACTCAAATAAGAAACGAAAATATTAATAAAACTGAGGATGAAGGCAAAGCCCCTTAAATGAAAATAAGTGCCGTGACGCTCGATGGAATCTAACTTCTTAAGAAATTGTTATTTAGGTATTTATTTCTAGAAATATTAAATTAAAATGCTGAATTGAGTGTCAAACAATAATACTAGGTAAAAAAAGATATTATGATCATTACTTTTTAATTTAATAAAAACATTGCTATCTTTTCATGTTTATTTATTCATGTCAATAAATGAAGCGGAAAACTCCTCCGGGCTAATGAGTGACACTTTCAGAATCAAGTGTTTTTAAGTCTAAACATACAGTCAAATTATGGGTAGGTATATATATGATGAAAATTAAAATTAAATTTGCGGAGTGTTTCGATTTTTAGTAATTTTCGAAATTCAAAGCTCATTGAATTGATTATTTCTTAAATGAATATAAAATTTCAAATTATTAATCAAGGAGAGCTAATATTTTTAAAGGAAATTACGTGATATTCTCAACTACTATATAAATCATAGCTGTTATAGATGATTTTTATTATATGTCAGAAGGATTTAGTAGATATCAATCTCTAGTGATTTTCTTTAAACAACTATATTTATACAATTATTCAGTACGCCTAATGTGCAAACTGAGTATTGAATTTACTAAAAAACTTAAATTTTTGGATTAGGTATTTATTTGTATTTAGGATTGTCTAAGGAAAATAATTTTCTGATAAGAACTTTCCAGTCTATTTATTTTTGATTTTCTGTTTGTATCTCCATTGCCAACAAGTATTTAGAAGTTGGACTTACACTAAATTCAGAACTTTCGGTAGATAAATGCAGAAAATCAGAACAAGTCATAATTACTTCGCTTATAGATTTTTTCTTTCTTTTTTGTTCCAATTTTAAATAAATGGATTGTTTTAGTCTAATGAATATGAGTTAAAATTGATTAATTATTCCAATGCTATCAAAGAAATGATTGATAATTTATATTCTGACAAGTTCCTAATGTCGTACATTTTTACTTCTTACTGAGTAATAATAATATTATGAATAAAAATAATGAACATTCACTAGGATACCCCAATAATCTGCATAAAATATTTAACAATTGTCAGTCCAAACTTTCATAAGAAATTACATTTCAATAAAATTATATATTTATGTATAGATATGTAGGTTTGTCAGTCACGATTTAGGTTTACCTACACTATAAATATATAGATGTAAATTCATAATTAAAATATACCCATAGTATATAAAATATCCTTTAAAATTTTATTTAGTAACTATCCATATATTTTTGCCAAATTTAATATTAAACTATAGAAACCTTCAGTTGTAGTTTGATTAATTAATAAAAATTGTAGTGTTGGTGCAAGGTGAAACATATTTAATAAAGATAAAAGTAAATAAATATTGTATGAAATATTCATTTACTATGAGTTAGATTTTCTAGGTCACTTGTTTCACATTAAAAATTAAAAAAATTAAAAGAGGTAAATTTTTTCAATATTTATATATTTCGGGCTATAGACCCATCTTCAGGAAAATACGGGAGGTAAAGTTACGTCTTTTATTTTTTAAACAAGTGACTTAGAAAATCTAACTCATAGTAAATGAATATTTCATATAATATTTATTTACTTTTATCTTTATTTTAATTTGATTATTGGAAAATAAATGTAGTTATTATTATCAGTGAAGTGAACTTTTTATTTGAAAATAAAAATAACCTTTTTTTACATTTAAGATTGGTTTAGTTAATTAATTCAATTAAAAATTAATTATATTTATTTGGAGACTAAATTAAATCAATATGTGATTGACAATTTAATGAATATTTATATCAATCAAAATGAATGAAAGTCAAATTGCATTTTTCATTATTATCTTTTATAATTTTATTGTTGAATAAATAAATAAATATTAATTTATTAAAACTCGTCAATATATACCTATGTATTCATGAAATTTCAAATAACGTGTGCATATTAATATTAATATATTAAAAGAATAAATTATTTAACAACGGAGTGAAATTTAGACCATCAAATTAATATATAAAAACTACCTTATAAGAGAGGTATCAATTAATTTTTCAAAAAGAAATAGTAAATGAACTTTATTCGATGTAGATTAAAAATTCACAGTTCATTGGACAATGTTTTTATTGAAGCTCTTATTCAATTCTTGTACAACGTTAACGTCTCTCTCGAGACTTTTTCAAGCACTGCAAACGAAGTACAAAAATTGAATAAGAGCTTCAATAAAAAACATTGTCCAATGAACTGTGAATTTTTAATCAACTAATTATAATGGACATTAATCTACATAATTTATTCGATGTATTTTTCACCAACGACGTTTGTGATTTATAAAAATATATTAATTAGTTGGTTGTAATTAAGACATTTATTTTTTTAAACTATAAAATTTTAATTTCTTGAATATATCTTATTTTACAAATTAAAAATGTATAATGAAAGAATTTAAGACCAATGAAAAGTTTTGTTTGTAGGTATTTTTAAGGAAATGGAAATTTCTTTGAAAATATTCCTGAAAACTCCTCGGCATCTAATTGTATTCTAAATAGATTATTAATTAAGCAAAGTGGCTACATCAAAGTGGAAGTGGAAGTCTTAGTTAAGGGGTTGCCGAAAGTTTAGCTTGTATTATGGAAAGTGTTTGGGGGATGGATAGAAAAATCTTCCCCCTTTCATTAGGTACGAAAATTTATAAAACAAATTGAACTTTTGTTGGTCTCAGACACATCTCCAGAAATTTCTTTCTCAAGAAAAATCATATAATTAGGTAAAATTAATATTTAAAAAGTAAAGGTATTAAAAGTACCTATATAGTTACTTAATAAACTTGATAGACTATATGGATTTGCAATGTCTGAATTGAACTTGGAACTGTTAGGCTCCTTAATCTTTTCAAAACAACAGACAAGGAATTCATAAAATTTATGGACAACAAAGAAATGCAGATAATTCTTGATAAATATTTCTATCGAAAATTAAAAAAAATAGTTGTTGGAATCGTTTTTGAGTAGGTATATTTAAATACCTATTTAGATTATTTACGATATTTAAAAATAATATATACCTACCTACATTTAGAATTTAGCACAAAATAAAAAATATTACAAAAATTTTCCAATAGTTGGCGAAATTCATATAATTAGTAGAGATTGTGGTGTTGGTGCAAGGTGAAACATCTTTAATAAAGATAAGAGTAAATAAATATTATATTTAATATTGATTTACTATGAGTTAAGATACTAGGTCACTTATTTCACATTAAAATTAAAAAATTAAAAGATATAAATTTTTTTTTTCAATATATATATTGAAAAAGAAAAAAATTTTTATATCTTTTAATTTTTTAATTTTAATGTGAAATAAGTGACCTAGTATCCTTAACTCATAGTAAATCAATATTAAATATAATATTTATTTACTCTTATCTTTAAGAAATTCATATTTGTGCCCATAATTATGATAGTGATCTAAGTCATTGATTGTTAGTTTCGAGATATTTAAAGTTTTATAAAATAAACAAGATTCGAATTCTGTATAATGAGATATCTAAAAATCCACTTAACGGTTCAATTTTAAGTGATTTTTCAAAACCAACATTTTATTACTGAACTTTCTAAATGGGTGAAACATAAAATATGAAAAAATAATTTTTTAATTTTTTGAATTAGCCCACTTTCATAATTATGGGCACATATATTATAATATTTTTGTTTTCATAATAATTAGTTAAATTTTTATTTTTAATTAAGTCCTCAAAACTAAATAGACTATATTTCTATATTTTTACTTTCACATATATATTCTTATCATGTACAGTAAAACCTCGTTTATCCGACCCTCCGGATTATCCGGATCGAATTTGTACACATTTTTATTTTAATAAATGTTCACATAGAAAGAAATGATGAGAAAAGTTATTTTTTTTTAACTTAGGTATTTTTTTAAACAATTCTATCTAATTTTGATATAAACATGTTTTTTTATCGTAATAAATTCAAATTCGCTTATTTGAGGATTTGTTTTGTTTTTATTACCCATATTATATCCAGATTATCCGGATTTTCGGTTATCTGATTTGTCTTTGGTCCCAGTTAGTCCGGATAAATAAGGTTCTACTGTAATGATATAGGATATAAAGGTTTGAAAAATTTATGATGACCGTTAGAAATGGGCCGCCGGAAAACTAAAACAATTAACCGCCCAAAATGCGGGGGGTCAAAAAATGAAAATCTAGGCCCTTGGACCAAACTCAACAAAATTCTGTATAACTACATAATCAGTGGGCACCCAGAAGACTGAAAATGCAAAAACTAACCACTCAAAATGGGTCGAGGGTCAAAAATGAAAATCAAACTCAACCAAAGTGAGTAAATGAATAATTTCTTTTTCTAATTCTATTTCTAAAAATTCAATAAAATTAAATGAAAATTAATTTCTTTATTTACTAAAGAAACACGTTTTAGCAATAAAGTAGCTGATTAGATTAGTACCTACCCTTTAAATTAATATTTGTTTTTAAATCTTTTTTATTAAAAATTAATAATTTTTTATTTTAGTAAATATTTTACTTCTGTTGACATGTACGAAAAATAATTTGCAAAATGAAATTTCTATACCCTAATAAATTAAATATTTCCAGTAAAAAAAAGAACCTTTTCTGGTTCACCATTTCCTATAATCATAAGATTAAGGGTAGAAAAATTGTTTTTTTAAGTGTCACCCTTAATAAAAAATCGAAATATAGAGATGAATAAAAAGTTGGATGCATTGCAAACCCCCTTTTCCCCGACCCCCGACACCCCTTTAAGGGAGCCACCCCAGGGTCATTAGCCATCTGGCCGCCAGCGAGATGAGCAAAATTAATCCGATGGCAATCAAAACACCATTAAACATCGTTTACGGGTGAATGACAGGTGAAGGTGGCAACCCTCCTCCGGGACATTCACTCTGATAGTGACCCATTCTTTCGGTGGCGACTCGATCAATTCTTCCCGTCAAAAACACGGCCATATTTTATCGCCATCGTTGAACAATGCTATTTGTTGGCAGGACGGCTCGGCTGTTTAAGTAGGACTCGCGGATAAATCCCCGGAATCAGCCATACAATAAATCCAAAGTATAAAAACAACATCAAAGAAAGATCCATCAATAAAACACCTCGCCCTCCACCTTCTAGCAAGTCTACTCAGGAAAATATTGATAAAAAAAAGCTAAACAGGCCCATAATCAAATAGAATTTCACACCCCATTTAGACTCTTAATATAAAAACGGAGTGGCATCGAAAGGCTTAAGAGCTTATCGCGGCAACAACATCCCCGTTATGGACCATTGTGATTTTAAGCGAATTCTCTAAATCCAACCAGCAAAGAATTTAATTATCTATTAATTAATATATTTAGAAATATATTTTACTAAATTGTATTAGTTGAATTTAGTAGGTATTTAAAGTTATAATATATAAATATTTTATAATAGGAATTTTTTGTATAGATAAAAATAATATGAAAGTTACAAAAAAGAATTGAGAAGAGAGGTCTGCCTAATTATGGGGATTTATAAAATTTTTAACCCCAATTTTTCCTACGGGAAGAACTTAAGCAATTTTTCTTCGGCTAAAACCAATTGAAAAAATTATTTTACTAAAATATTAAATTAAATAAATCAAGAAATTAAGATTCGATTGGAATTCTCTTAGTATGGACGTCTGGCGAATCTGCGAACGGATTGAGCTAGAATGTTGAAACACAAAGTAACAGCTTAATAAAAGAAGCTTTTATTTTCAATTTCAGCTCATTAGTTACTACCACTTAAGAGGACGTTCTAGAAAATTATTAGATTTTTTCTCATTTTCAGCATTATTCATTCGTAAGTTCTTAAGCTACAGAGCCCAAAACCTAATCATCCAAAATAGGCGGGCGAAGGGTCGTCAGCAGTGGCGTTTGGTGACTTTTAAACAAGGGGATGCTGTCCAAAAACGTAGGTACTCTTCACTTTTTTTGAAATTGTATTTTAATCTTAGCTTTTTTTTGCAAATTTCATCGAATAGAGCATTATTTTCATTATTTTTCAAACTTAACATTAGATTTTTTTAAAAATATATTTTTGGACATTCGCCCCAAACGGATACTACTTTGTGTGAGTGGGGTTAGGAGTCAGAAATTAATCATTGTGACTTAAACTCCACAGTCCCTGAGATGGCAATCAACCATCTTACGCAAGGAATCAGCCTGTTCTATAGGAAAATCTTCAATTTCTCCTAATTATATTGCTATATGCAAGCTCTAACTTGTCTATAGTTTCTTAGTTATTTCCTATTTTATATATTGAGAGTTCTTATAAATGGATTAGTCCGAAGATTCTCGAAACATCTTTATTTATTCCTTTTTTGTATTATTTCTATTTAATAGTTCGTCAGAGGGAATAATTTTTATTGGACTAAAATTCGTCTCGACTTGTCCTTGAAATGCTTGAACTGGAAGATATAGGTACCAGACAGGCAAGAGACTTCAAACATTCTATCCCCGCCCTTTTCGGAAAATCATTCATATATTTTTTTTTTAATTGCACCTTGAAACTATGCAACAATTTTATTTCATTTCGAGAAATAATATTACTTTTCAAAACAAAAAATGTTTTTTGTAGAAATATTTGAAATAACAAATAATAATTTGAAATTTTAAAGATTCTCCTGAATTTATGAAAATACTCTAAATGTTTGAAATTTTAGGGATGCGCCGCATCCACAACATTCATAAACCGCACGCTACTGACCGTCAGCTAGTTTTAAATATAAGAGAGAGGCCAGGTGTATGGAAAAGTCATGTGGATGGCCACATCAGCTTATTAATTACTAAACATAGGAATCGTAATAATAATTTATTAATACAAGCATCTAAGTTCAAATAAACTTATTTCTGAGCTTTCGTTCTCGAGTTATCGTGAATATTGGAATCTAAAAGATATAGAAAATCAATCAAATTGAAAATTCAAAAATTATGTTAAAAAAAAATATTTTTTTAATCATACATACATGTTTCAAATATTTTTTAGAACTATTATGAAAAAAACATTTTTTCAGTGCATTAAATATTTTACAAGACTAATAGTTGATACTTTCAAATCACCCACTATTATTATATCAGGTTTTCTTGCATATTGAATCTTTCCCATACTTAAATCATTGTTTGTTAAGGCTAAAGATGAGACATATAAGCAAGTATCCCTTGTATAAAGTATCTATCTATATTATATTGCCTGGGAGATTAAGCAGCCAAACACCCGCGCTTAAACACAGCCCTTTCGATCTTTCTCATAAAAATCTTAATTTTATTAGGTACTTTCTGATAAAAAATGGTAATTTCTCTAATTAATTTTATTTAAACTAGGGATTTAAAAATATTTTTTAAAATCGAAAATCAATCATTGCCGAAATTTAGAGGTACTAGTTAATGGGAATTGAAGGAGACAATAAAAGAGTGTGTCTTCTGCTGGAATTATAAATTTTATTTATTTATAACGAGACTATAGTTTCGAGGGCTTTGCCCTCTTCATCAGTCTATTACAATTGATTCACAGGAATTAATTTATGAATCAAAGCCCTCGAAACTATAGTCTCGTTATAAATAAATAAAATTTATAATTCCAACATAAGACACACTCTTTATTGTCTCCTTCAATATATAAAAATTCTGCTACTCTCGGCACAAAAACTTTCAATTTAAGTTAATGGGAATGTAAATATATTATTTTTATGGGTTAATAGATATGTTGTTTCCGTGATAACTTTTTGGTGATAGATGTTAGAAGGAGGAATTCGCATAACTTTACATGTAATTATTAATTCTATGTATTTCGAAGAGATGTTACACTTATCGTGATTTTCGCTATGTGTCTTAAAACTAATGCCTCTATTAAGGATCGAAACTTTGTTTTAATTGTCACTAATTTAAGTTATTTGATTTTTAATTTATTAATATATTTTTAGTAAGGAATATGTTTTTACTTTGTCCAAGAATTTAGTCTTTTTGATTTTAAGTCGATTCTTCCACGTTTTCAGTAGAGGTTGCTATTAATAGTCAAAACATCAAAAATGGAATGCAATAAGGTTATTCCTCTAGTATTAGATAAGAATCGATCATTATTTTTGATTTTAAGCCGATTCCTTCATGTCTTCAGCAATGGTTACCAATAATAATCGAAGGGTCAAAAATCTAATGTAGAATTATTATTTCTCAAGTAATAGATGAGAATCAATTGCTATTTTTGATTTTAAGTCGATTCCTCCATGTCTTCAGCAATGGTTACCAATAATAACCGAAATGTCAAAAATCCAATGTAGAATTGTTATTCCTCGACTGTTAAATGAGAATCGATCATTATTTTTGAATTAAAGTCAACATGAACTGCAAATTGCAAGTGATATCTGATTAATAATAAAGGAATAAACATATTAATATTTCAAATGAATTTGGATAAAGTTTAGCAACGATCCGTTGCAGTTTATTTGGGATAGAAGTTGGTTGTTAAGATTATATTTTTTTAAGAAAATCCTTTCTCGCGATATGATTCTCAAAAGGGAGTCAATTTCGATTATCTTCTTCATAGAGATAGCAACACTATTAGGAACAATTAGGAATCCCTTTTAGTTTTTAAGTTAGCGATTACATTGCTTGTATGGAAAGTAATGAGCATTAGATTTGAAATGGTTAATATTTTATTCACACTTAGGAGTAAAAAGGAATTTCTAAAAAAAACTCAAGAGTTTGTCAACTACTGAGGTATAAGGTATGAATTATATTTGAGTAAAGAAGATGTATGCAATATTTTTTTTGTTAGATAGTAAGTAGGTCAAGACAATCCCCCGGATAAAATTTTGGCACTCAGGGACGATTCCCGAGGGGGTGAACTTTTCTGACATAAAATAAAAATCATCTCTGTAGCCAGATTCTTTAGGAACATTTTTTAAACTTATTTAGAATAAACATTTTTTAAGGGATAATTTAATTTCAGAAATTCCTATTTATTATGATTATCACTCATGTCTTTTAAATTAATAAAATTCCTGATCGTGAATAAATATACATAATTCTAATGTGTTTTTAATAAAGTATTGAAAAATCTATACTCACAATTTTTGGAAAAGATGCATCGTCGTAGACACAGAGCACTTTTATAGTTCCAAACAGCAGATCAATCTGTGGAAAGTAAAATTAAGAGAGAACAAATAAAGAGAAATATCAATGATACATTAGTATAAAGAAATATTATATAGTTATTTACAAATAAGGTTTGAGAAAGATTGAATTGAATCCAAACGCCGTAACAATGATACGGGGCCCCCGGGCTACAGGGGCCCCGACGTGTGTAAGCAAATACTTGTAAAATGTTATCCACATCGGGTAGAAGGCCCCCCCCCTCGACAAATTTTGATACAGGGCGCGTTTAGGACAAGCTACGCCACTGCAATATCAAAGTGTACTGACAGGTCATCAAAACCTATAGGGTACTTCCAATCATTCCAGCATCTTGAAATTTCGCCTGCTAGTAGAGTTAGTGACACAAACAAAGGAAAAATTCCAAAAATCAAAACTTTCTATCTTTCAACCGCTTCAAAATGGGGGGGGAGGGTCAAAAATGAAAATTCTAGCCCGTTGGACCAAACTCAACCAAATTTTGTATACATATTCTGTGGGTCCCCCAGAAGGCTAGGAAACTAACCACCCAAAATTGGGGAGAGGTCAAAAATAAAAATTCTAGCCCTTTGGACCAAAGGGCGTCCTCATACCTTACAAAAAGAAAAGAAATATCAACCAAAATATTCTGTGAAAAAACAGTCCAAGTTCGAAAAAAGTAATGAAATCTAGTGTATAGCCAAGTTAAATTCGACAAGAATAATTAAGTTGAGAAATTAGTAGATCTCTCAACTTAATTATTCTTGGCGAATTTAATTTCACTACTTTTTCCAACTTGGCCTATTTTTTCACAAAACGTTTTGGTTTTAATTGAAAAATAATAAACGATTTTAAATTTAGGGAACGAAGAAAAGATTATTTTTATTATAGGCAAAAGGATCAGCCGGGGCTCGAACCTGGGATCTTTGCATGTGTACTGCAATGCTTTGTCATAAGAGCTTTAGCTCCTATATCCACTAAGCTACTGATCCCTGAACCCAAACTAATACCTATTGTCTATATGAATTATGGAATTTCTTTTTTAATCCTCTCGTTCATTTTTCGTAGCGTAGGCCTTGATTAATTAATTAAACAATTAAATATTCCAGCGCCTCCCAATCGATCGCAGACCCAAAAGATCGAAAATAATTTTCTCTTCACCCGGGGCGCGACTAGAACGAGGCCGTGTAAAGACAATTAATAACAAATCTAAATTTAGGGAACGAAGAAAAGATTATTTTTATTATAGACAAAAGGATCAGCCGGGGCTCGAACCCGGGATCTCTGCATGTGTACTGCAATGCTTTATCATAAGAGCTTTAGCTCCTATATCCACTAAGCTACTGATCCCTGAACCCAAATTTAAATTTGTTATTAATTGTCTTTACACGGCCTCGTTGTGGTCGCGCCCCAGGTGAAGAGAAAATTATTTTCGATCTTTGGGGTCTGCGATCGATCGGGAGGCGCTGGAATATTTAATTGTTTAAATAATAAACAATATTTTTAAGGTGGTCGATTTTTGCGTATATTTTAAATCAGTATTAATTTAAAATAAATCTGGTTGTATACGCTACAACATAGGCAAACCTAGAAAGGCAACTGATAAGAAAATTTATTCTACAAGTAAAAAGATCCGATCTTTTTCTCTTAATATGAGTTCCTAGGCAAATAATTGCCCATGATCGGATAGAAAATAAATGTTTTTTCTATGTTAAATAATTACAGAGGGGAGCCGAGGGCATTGAATGAGGCGTGCCGATGTCGGATGGGTGCAGTTCATGTGTGAAATGGCAGGACAATGATGAGCCCGAAGATCGCTCGCTCTTTCCATTAAAAACGAATCGAGCGTTTTATGAGTGGCATTGAGCGCGTGCATCGCTCGCTCCCTCCAGAAGAACTCGCTCTCTCGTTAAATCAAACAGTCGCACAAATAAATTGAATGCACACCAGACCCTTTGTTTGTTCAAACAATTTGTCATTCTTCTTTACGAATAAGAAAAAAAAATGTATATATAACAAAAAATTTAAACAAATGTCGAGAGCGCTCTCTTCAATTGAAGCTCTGCATTTTTTCCTATTTTTTAACTAGAAATTTAGAAATTAAAAATATTCATGAAATAAGATGAAATCGCAGATTCCTTTTCTCAAATTGTTTAATTAGGTATATCTCAAAAACATTAAGGAAAATGACCATTCCTCCACCTGGAATCAACAGCCATATAATAAGAATCGGACTAAACATGACTTCTCTAAAAGAAAACCTAGAAAATAGTGTTAATACGTTCGAAAATAATGCGCAATCAAGTATCAACCCTCTAATTAACGAACTATACCGGATGTGACACTTCATTTCTCATTTCTTCATTTCATCATCATTCATTTTGTTTTGTTTTTTGTTTTTTTTTCCTTTTTTTTATGTTAAAAATAAAAAGTATATAGGGTTTTTTTTATCAATTTTTCCCTTACCAAAATTAGGAGTGAGAAAAATATGTAATAAATTAAAAATAATGGACATTCGATGGTGAGGCTTTCGGGCCTCGAAGTCGAAGTTTTTTTTTGTAATTGTAAAACATTTGTTGTATTTTTGTATTGGATAATAAAGGTCAATATTTATTTATTTATTTAATTAGGTATATTATGGTAGTTGTTTCGCGACAATACTAGCAAAAAGTTAATGCTAAAGTAAACAGACAATAAGGATTCATAATAAGCCCAAAACTTTTTGCTGTTTATGTACCGATTCTAGCCAATCCCGTGCTCGTTTGACATTTTTTTATACATTTTTCATTATTTATTCATTATTATCTCAGAAAATGTGCTCTAACTATGAATCAAAATTGTCTTAAAATATGTATTGGTTATTGTTTAATGTTGGTTTAGTTTTTTATAAGAAGTGTTTCTTAATTATTATCAAATATGTATGTATCTTTTCCGATATCCCATATAGTGAAATGAATAAGAGTCTGAAAAACTCTATTTTTGAAATTTAATATCTCCGGAACTATATTGTTCATAAATTTTGTTTTCCCACCAATCGATGCAGAAGTATTTAAATAATAATCTCTCTAAATTTCAAAAAAATCCTAAGCAAACCTATTTGGCGGAACAAATACCTTAAGAGTTATACTTATAGATTTTTAAAAACACTTGTTAAAATGTATTTGCTTATTAAATCAGATTTATAAGAGAAAAACCGACTATGTGCTAGTCGGACTTGAATATCTTATAATTAATTTTCAAAATAGTTGAGATTTCAAATTCTTTCTTATTTCTCGTTGATAAGGAAATAATTAGTGAACTCGTAGTATTTTTCCTAATTTTAATTTCGCCACTTCTGAACATCGAGAAAATCACCTAAAAATGTCGACTTTAACTTTAATCTTAAGCTACAGTCGACTCTCGATAATTCAAGTTTTTCGATAATTCGAACTCTTTAGCTGTTAACTTCGGTAAATCGAAAAAAACACTTAAACCTATAAACCTATTTTTTTTTTGTCTCATTGTGTTTAAAAATATCTGAAGAAAAATCATTTTCAACCATTATTTCTGTAGGTGTGTCTCTCAAGTTTCTGATACGCACGATAACTCAAGAACGAACCTCATAGAAATTTCGTTCTTGTGCCAAAATGTTAGGATTTCCAATACGGAGAGCTGATTTGATTTTTTGTACTCTCTTGCTTTACTACTAGCTTTTGAAAGTTTTCACTTTTTCCTATAAATGATCTTTGAAATGTGCGAGGTTTTTATTACCTAGGTTCTCTGGACTTCACGTGAAAATTCAATGAAATTATTCTGAATATTGAATTTTACATTAAGTTGAATAAAGTCAAGCCTTTAAAAACTATAGTATATATAAGAGAACGAATATCCATTTTTTTCTTTTTTTGATATAATTGAATGCAAAAAAAGATGCAGCCCCTATGGATCTCGAAAGACCCTTGCATTACCTAAGAGAAGAGGAAATGATCAATCGAAAGGGTAGAGGCGTAAGTGTTTGCTGGCCCGGGTTTTGAAGGTTTCCAGGTTAAGTAAGTGAAAGACGGAGGCCGGGAGAGAATCCCAGTTCCTTGAAGTCATGGGGTCAAACGTATTGGAGAATGAAGTGGTCAAGCACTTGTACAATTTAACCGCGACAGAGATATCTGTATTAGCAGAGATATTCCTTTTACCATTATTAGAAGGTACTATCAGTTGAGCACCGCTAAAAAATTGGATTGATATAGAAAAAGATCAAGGAGACCATTCTCGTCTTCGAACTGATAAGCTTATGACGTTTAGAGAGTTGAAAAAATATATCGTCGCCTTAGGGCCGTTTGTATGTCGCAAAGTAAATGCTTTTACAACTAACAAAGGGTAGATGGTAAATGGAAGGACTGGGATGGCCAATCAGATGACAGGCACTTTCAGGTCTGTCATCTGATTGGCCATCCCAGTCCCTCCATTTACATATACCCCTTGTTAGTTGTAAAAAGCATTTACTTTGCTACATACAACCGACCCTTAGAGTGTAAACCTGCTAACTCACTACAAGGATATTTTGCAGGGCAGATAAAAAACAAACAAAATTTAATATTGTTGTTTAGGAAAGAAACTATTTTTCACATTTTTTTTCTACAACTTACGATCTTAATTTGAAGTAAAACAGTTTTACTTGGACGATCTCTTTTTCTTTCGAACGGTTAATTTGTCATGTATGATAAAAAATGGATTTTTATTTGAAATTTCAATTTGTCGAATAGGGTTGAATTTTAATAGACCAACAGCTTTCCCACTGACAATTTATCTTTCGCCTCCAAGTTATGTTTTATCATTTGTTTATTTCTAATATATTTTATATTTGACATGAGTAATATCTCATTATTCAAAGGACCAATCTAAAATAACATGGCAATTAATATATAGAGCAAAATCATATTTGTTAATGTTAATCTTCTAGTAAATATGTATAAAGTTTATTTTAATTTTCCGAATAAATTATGCACATATGAGGGGCCTATATTAAATCGACATTGGTCAGGGCTTATAGACTGGTATAAGCTCTGATTGGTCGGTCCTCGTTCGATCGTCGTTAATGCAGCTTTGATTGGCTGCAGAACTCAGCTTACGAACGGCTCAACGAACCGATGCACTTTTATCCCAAAAGCGACGCAACTAATGCACTATAATGCACCCAATTGCAATGTAATCTAGGCGCAATGACAGCGGCCGGCTGTTGAGTGATTAAGCCCTCTTGCACTCAGGTTGCAGGTTGCAATATTGAGTCGCAGGCGGATTGCCTATTCGAACAGATCCTCTGAAAACATCTCGGTTTAGCAGTCTCAAGTGGGAAGAGGCTGGCTGATTAGTTTCCTGTTGCCGGCTTCTGTCATGGACTTTGCTGTTTGCTTTGTATTTGGCACTTTAATTACTCCGCATTAGAAATTCAATAGAGGCGAATTGATTACTAAAGGGATCTTTAAAAATCACAATCAACAATTCAAAAGATCAAATCCATCATTCATTGAAATCACACTTTCTTTTAAAGTTATTTTTACTCGGCATTTTAATTAAGCTGAGTGTCCGAAATGATTAATTCACTTTCAATTTATTTATTTATTTTTGCTTATTTGTGTTTATAAATGTCTGAAGAAAAATCATTTTCAAAAATATTTTTTTATATTTATTATTAAACAGTCGACTCGATAATTCGAAATCCAAGGGACTACAAGAAAAATTCTAATTATCAAGAGGAAAGAAAAAATTCGAATTATTAAGAGTTTTTATTATATTTTTGAAAATATGTATGAGCTTACATAAATTATATATATATAGCCTCAAGTAAAAAAGTAAAAATAATGAAAACAACAAAAGAGAACAAAAAAATTACATATGTATTAACATTGCAATAGATAATAATATACCTATTTAAAAAAATTAAGAATAAATTTTAAGGAGTTAGGTGTTGGTTCTAGGTGAAACATTTTAATATAATAATAAAACTTGAGCAAGATGCGAGGTAGGTTTCACAAAGAAGAAATAGAACAAAATTGAGTTTTGAATTCGATATATTTCGGGGGTGAGTTTTCTTTGACTCCTGATGATGGCCTCACCCCGAAATATATCAGAATTCAAAACTCAATTTTGTTTTATTTCTTTTTTGTGAAACCTACCTCGCATCTTGCTCAAGTTTTATTATTAAATTAAGAATAGTTTTTGTAAACATTGCTAGGAAAAATTCGAATTATAAAGAGGGGAAGTGGCCTCTAGGTCGAATTATAGAACGTTCTCTCCGAATCTAGTTACGAAACGAATTTCGAGTTATCGAGTGTATCAAAATACACAGCATTTTTTCGATTTACTGAAGTTAACAGCTGAAGAGTTCGAATTATCGAGAGTAGACTTTTTGAGAATGTATTCTCAAGAAATGTCTCTCATTTTAACGATAATAATTAATAAAGATCATAATTTTCAAATTAATGAAATACAAATATTATTCACTACAATATTTTCAAAATTTTCAAAAATAAATTCTAAAATCAATATCTATAAGAAACCATTTAAATAGAACAGTTAATTTCGAAGCTAGACACTGAGAATAAGAGTTTTTTGGCACTTTAATTACTCGGGAATTTTGAACAGTCTTAATGAGAATATTAGGAATTCGAAGAGAAAGAAGAGACAAGAAATAAGAATCATTGAAATTGAACTTGAAGTGTAATAATCCTTTATTTTAGTATCATTTTCTACGTTTATGTTACCAATTTATTTATTTATGTTTATTTTTTAAATGAATCATAAATGGGAATTGATATTTTCTTCATATTAGATAAAATTTGGATGCATTTTGATTATAAATATATTATTATATGAATATATTATTATAATGAATATATTATATTATATGAATATATGATATATATATATATATATAGATTATATGTAATGATATATAATATATTATATGAATATATTATATTATATGAATATTATATTAATATATTATTATTATATATATATATAGATTATATTTCTAAGATTCTTCTAAGTACATAATTACTTTTTTTTAATATTGAAAATGTAAAATTTTATAATGGTATAAACGTCCTATTGAAAATAAAAAAAAAAAATAATAATAATAATATGTGTTATATTTTTACAAAAGAAAAATAAGAACCATTTCGTGAGAATCCTCAAAAAGTTATACTCGTATAATAATTAATATCAAAAAATTCTCAAATCAGGTCTTTTAATATATTTTTTGTATATTTATCTGACTGTAAATATGTACCTATACTGTCTGCCCGACTGAATTCCGATACCCGCAGTAACACTAAAACGAAAAATAATAGAAAATTTACTTGTTCCAAAATGTTTCTATTTTTTTTTCCAAACAAAGCACTCATTATGGTTTTCTAGCTTCAGATCTTCAAGTACAAAATTGCTGAAATTATTATTTTTTGGATGACAGTGAAAAATTTATGATGATTTTTCTGCTTGTTTGGATTTTGAAATACCTAAGTTAACTTAAGAACGAAAGACCTCAAAGGTTAATAATTCTGGTGAAAAAATTTTTGTATTTCCTAAAATAAGAATGGATTATATTTTTAGGCTTTCTAGATTTAGAGCTTACTGGTAGAAAATTCAGAAAAAGCAAAATCATAATGTTATATAAAAAAGTCTTGAACATTTGAAATTTGATAGACATGTATGTATAAATGAGCTTAATCTTTGTGCTAGTTTTCTAATTTAAACGGATTGTTGACGAAAAAATTGATAACTTACCATAATTTACAGGAGGATTACTTGAGTTTTAAAAAGTGTTATCTATTTTTTACAATTTTATTTTTCAATTAACTAAGAATGAAAAGAAGAAAATCTCTTTTAATGATAAAACGATTTGAGTTAAATTTAAAAATATCTACCTGATTTCCATTTATTGATTTGAGCTAAAAATCATTTCTAAAATGGCAGAAGTGAAAAATAAAAAAATTCACGAAAAATAAAATTAGTGAAGAGTTTGCTTCTGTTCCCAACCAAGCTTATCTCATATAATGAAAAAACCCTCTATCAATCAACATAACTAAATAAAATAATCTGTAAACGTGACTGATTTATGGCTCCCATCTTGATCTAAAATCAACTAGTCCATTTCTACTTTTATAACGTCATATTCTGAAATAAGAAATCTTTTTTCATTCGAACCGAGAAGATGAACTACAAAAATATCCAATTTTCTATTAGTTTTCAAATAGATATGATATCTTGTATCATGTCAATGAACAAGTTAATTAATTAATGTATTTATTTATTTATTTTTATTGAATTAATAAGCGGCAATATTTGGTTATCTTTATGTCGAAACTTTTTGTGTGAAGCTTTATGATTTTGAAATCTTTGTCTATTTTTGATAAATTAATTTCTCAATTTATTAGATAAGTATTTTTAATAAAGTAATAAAAATTTAAACAATTTAAAAAAATTTAAGAAATATAAAATTCTAGGTAGGTTGTACAAAAATAAATGACAAGGATGCTTATTAGCATGACTCTATATATATTATATATTTCGGGGTACGAGCCCATCTTCAGTAGTTCAAAGTGAAGTTTTCTCCCTTAAGATGGGCTCGTACCCCGAAATATATAATATACATAGAGTCAGGCTAATAAGCATCTTATCATTTATTTTTGTTAAACCTACCTAGAATTTTATATTTTTTGAGAATTTTCATTACTTTATTAAAAATATGTTTCACCAAGAACCTACACCATTCCCCCTTAACAAAATATTAGATATGTAGCTGTTAAAGCTTGTATTTTTGTGATTAAATGTATTGGAATTTGAAATTTTTTTTAATTCAACATAAGTAATTGATTATAACTATTTATTGAACACAGCATTTGTTGTTTATTACTTGTTTGGTGTTCAATATATAATTAATTATGTGTGTATTAAACAAAATTCAACCTTCAATAATTTTCTATTTACTGTAAGCAATCTTATTTTTTCTAAAATTGTATATTCGTTACATTAAAATTAATCAATTTGCTTTGGAGTTATATGGTTGCGAATTTCAGTATCCGTCTGATCCCTCCCCCAATAAACTCCATTGAGATTCAGGCAACACGACTGAAATTGTAAGATGTGTAAATGTGTGAAAAATATACAGTTCGCTACAATTTCAAGTACAATAAACAGTAAAGTAAACAAAATTTTAAAATTTTTTAAAGAATTTTAGAAATATAAAATTCTAGGTAGGTAGGTTTCACAAAAATGAAAGACAAGATGCTTGTTAGCATAACTCTACATACAAATATTTCGGTTTTTGTGAAACCTACCTAGAATTTTATATTTCTAAATTTTTAAATGTTTTAAATTTTCTTTACTTTATTTAAATACCTATGTTTCACCAAGATCCTACACCGTTCTCTCTTAAGAAAATACAATAAACAAATTTATTCCTTTTTATTAAATTTTTTTAGTTTGGTTTCTCGGTCTATCTGATTTTCTGGTCGTAATACAAATTTGACCTATTTCTTGAAATGTTAATGTCAATGGCAAATTCTATCCCCAGAAAAGCACAAACACTTAAGAAAACAAGAAGCAGCAGGTTTCAAGCTTAGTTGACTTTTTTAAACCCTGAAGAAGGAGGAAAGCTTCTTAGAAACGTCTTTTTTTATGAGTATGAAAATGATGTTCGAATAATATATTGAAGCACCATTATCCTATGTAGTTTACATTTCGTAAAAAATATATGGTCCCTAACTAGCGATGAATTTTACTTACAAGCAAAATGCCTTCTGTAATGGAAATTCGTCTCTTGTTAGAGACCACATTTTTTAATTTATATGAGAATATAATTAGTTGATTAATAATTGATTTATACATTTACTATTTTTTAAAAAGTATTTTTTTTTAATCTTTGGAGTATAGGCTAAAGTTTCAAATCCAGCCGAAACTGCCCTAGCATCATTCACACAAATTAAATTATTTTATTTTGTAAGCTAAATAGTTAATTCACGGATAAGGGGATCCAATTTTTGAACAGCAACAATTTAATGAAAATAAATGTTACATAGGTTTTAATAGCTAAACGGGTAGAATTTTTTGAGATTTAAATTAGAGCCGTTTTAGATTATTCATCATTTAATACAATAATATGATTATAACGTAATGAAAAATGAATTTTAATAATGAAATCAGATTGGATTTGGAAGGTTTGATGGGGATCCAAACGATAAAGAAAAAACGATTTTATTTAGGGGCCAAAAGTTTTAATTTAAAAAAAGAATTAAAAAGATTAGATTTTGTGTTAATAAATAAGAGAGTATAACAAAAGTATCACGGGAACTTAACAAAGTCATAATCAAAATCATATAAATCTATGACTATATCCATCCTTAAATAGTCATTTCAGGATGGACGGTAAAACTAAAAAAAATCATTAAAAGTAATTTTTCTTTTTATTGAACTAACTAAAATAAAATATAATTATTAAATTTTTTTCCATTAAGCATCTCTTAATTTTTGGTTTGATTTTTATCCTTTAAATATATTGTAAAATGTACATTAACATTTTGAATAATAATTAAAAAAAAAGATTTTATCGAGATAAATTTTCCTTTAAATTAATTTTTCTCACTATTAATCCCACGATGAATTTTCCTACAATGATTTTTTCACGATGAATTTGCCGGATCCGAAATTTACCGACACCATCTTGTTAAAAAGATTTAGAAACAAATGATTTTGGCAATTTTTTGCAAATGAATGGGGAATGTTTTATTGAATTACTTACTATGGTGGAATCAGTTCAAAAAAATAAAATACGAGTCGTAGTCTGAACGTTTGGGTTGATAGCATTACACTCCCAGGCCAGACTAAAGAAGAGATGGCCCGCGGTGGTCGAGTGGCTCTTCCATGGGACCGCCGGGCAATCTGCATCGACAGCAATGGTCTGACGACAACACATTGTCCAAATTCAGTACCTACTGAAAAGTATAATGATCATTATAGCTTTTTTAAACCTAATTCTATTATTGTTTGACACTGAATTCGGAATTTTAAAGTAATATTATTAAAAAGAAACAAATAACAATTGCTTAAGAAATTACATTTTCATAGAGCCTAATGACACTCACGATTTTTTTTTCTCAACAAGTGTTCAAAGGATTTTGATGAAACTCTTAAGTGAAAACATGGCTTTATGGTTTAACCTGGTTAATGGAATCCAGATATACAAAAGAAACATGATTGATAATGATTTTTCTTCACATTGCAGACTTTTCCAAATACAAATGAATTAACAAACAAAAAAAATGAATAATATTTTTCAAATAGTCCAACCTGTTGAGGAATATACATTCTTTTGTAACCTCACATGAAATAAATCAACTTTTTAATTGATTTAACATCATTCAATATAATATATATTTCTAAGTTAATGAAAAAATAGTGAGGATTCTTAATAGAATCATGTACTTACTTTTTCTTGTTAGATGCCATGGAAAATATCGAATATTCTTCTTTAATACAAAGGAATAGAACTTGCACTCGAGAAGGCTCATTTGGAACTAAAACGAAATTAGATAAGTTGGCTGACTTTTTATCTTTATAAAATTCAGAGAAAATCAAAACAACACAAGGAGAGAAAATTGAAAAAAAAATAGAAATCGGGGCCAGCTAGAAGCTGCATCATAACCACTATTCTTATAAAATATTTTATAGGGTTGTTAGGAAATTACCAACTTTTTGTGGGGAAAATATTAATTTTTTTTTATTTCTGGTTAATATTATACAGGGTGGGTGCACCATGGTATAAAAAATTTTATGGGGTGTTTTCGATTTTTTTTTCAAATTTGCTCTTTTTTAATGTCACTTTCAATTTTTATTATTAATAGAAATATAAGGTGCTTATGAGAAAAAGCTAAAGCTTGCATCTGCTCCAAAAGACTTGAGTTTCCGCATTTTTTTGTTCCATCGTTTATTTATATCAAAAAAAAAATTGTTAATACAATTTCTATCAATTTTGGAGAAATATTAATATTTTTATTTTTTGATTATTAAAATAGATACAGACTGTTTTTAAAGTATACTACTCTACTACTATTATATGGTGTAATTTTAATATTTCATTCATTTTTGGGATAATTTTAATAATTTTTTCTTTTTTTTTTTATTGATATAAATAAAAGTTGGTAACAAAAATGCGGAAACTCAAGCCTCTTTTGCAATAGATGCAAGCTTTAACGTTTAATGCTCTCAAGTTTTTTCAAATTTTAAAGTAATAATGTGAATTTATATAATTATTTAAAAATGTACTTTTATGAGGTTCTAGAATAAAATAATTTAAAAATTTTGCTTTGATTTAGGAATATCAGATCATAACAAGCTATTCACTAATTAAAATTATTGGATAAAAATTACTTGGTAGGTTTCATCGTTAAGATATAAAAATAAAACGAATTTATTTTTTTGGAGAGACTTTAATCTCGATATATATATTTCGGGTGGCCCATCTTCAGGAGCAATAATAATATCCAATAATTTTAAAAAATGTTTCACCAAGTACCAACAGCTAGTTCCTTAAAAACTATTGAAGATGCTAGTCAAGCAAAATTTATGGTGTATTATAGAAGAATTCTGATCAAGTTGGAACGATGTAATAGTTATTCCCTAATTGACTAATAAGATATCGTCGGCTTAGAGTGTAAACCTGCTAACTCTATTTTTTATCATTTATGGCATATTAATACGGTTCGAAAGAAAAAGATGCAGCATTGTCCAAGTAAAACTCATACTTAAAATTATGATCGTAAGTTGTAGAAAAAAATGTGAAGAATAGATTTTTCCATAACAACAATATTAAATTTTCGTTTTTTTTCTCTGCTCTGTAAAATTTCTTTGTTGTGAATTAGCAGGTTTACACTCTAAGGCAGAGGTGGGGAACCTGTGGCCTTTTTGAATTTCTTATGTGGCCTCGAAATGAATTTGAAATAATGAAAAACTGAATTTAAAATAAAAAAAAAATGAATTTGAACAGCAATAACTTTAAATAAGTTACATTTATCGGTATTGAAATTTATGTGGCCTCCTTTGTTACTGCTATTTTAAATGTGGCCTCTCGGGGTAAAAGGTTTTCCACTGCTCTATAGGCGACGATATGAAAAATCGATAAATAGAAAAATTGCACATTTAATCGATGTTTAAAATTTATGGTTATTCACCAAAAAGTATGATCGAAATTAGTATTTGAAAAATATTTGCTAACAAATTACAAAAATACTAATATTTGAAATCATTTTAAATTCTGGAGATACTTGAAATTATACTATTACTTAACTCCAAGTTGTGAAAAAATAAATTGATGTGGCCATTTACTTGACTGTTTCATAGACCTGCCCCTCTCATACATTTAATATTTAATAAAATAATTTATAATCATTTACGAAAGAACCCCTCCCCCCTCTGAATTTTTGACTAATTTAGAATATATTATAATATCTTCTTATAACTGAGAATGTTCTAATGTAAATGTCAGCTTTCTTCGATTATTATTTAAAAATTTTATTATTTTAAATTATTTTTGAACCCACCTCTCTTTTGGGTAGCAAAAGCTCCTGTATTCAAGTCCGACTTTCTTTTCAGGAGCAGAAAATTACCAATATCGTGATTAGCTCTGTTCTCTCTAAAATAATGGAAATGTTTTTTAACCAACATGTCCTCCGTCACCAACAAAATAATTCACGACAGGCAATATGGATGTAGGCGATAACTGTCCACAGGGGACATCTTAGCCTATTTGACTCATTCCTAGAGCAAAACTCTAGAGGCCGAGGAAAGAGACCCTTGCAGTAGCCGTGGATATTTCAAAGGATTTTGACCAAGTTTGGCACAAAAATTTTCCTTGTCAAAGTGCTATTGTGACAACTTACATAAGCTGATTTTTTAGAAAAATAATAATTTTTTGTAAATATTTAAATTTTATCATTTTATCATTTTTACTTTATCTGAAAGTCATTCTGTAATTATATTATTTTTCAAAATATTTATCATTTATAGTTCTTATATTAAAGGCAATACACCAGGCACCTAAGGCTCTAAGAATATCAGGATGTCTCAACGATATAATCTGGAATAATAGAGACTTAAGAACAGAAGTCAAGGTACGCATTTAGAAATCAGTGGTCCGACCTATTTTAACATACGCCGCTGAAACAACACAGATTCTGGAAACAGAGACAAAATGAGGACTTAAAGAAGAATTTCATTGTTTGACGGAGAGAAAAGTGATAATATCAGAGAGGCGTGGGGCATTAAAAAAATAAGCGAGTGGATAAGGAGAAGAAAAGAAGAATGTATAATAGGAAGAATTCAGATAATAGGATATTAAGCAAAATAACGAAAACCGACCAGAAGAGAAAAGGAGTAAGGTCGTCTTAAGAAAAGATGCCACGAGGTTCTGGTATAAACAGATCTGATGTCTACAAAGGAAGAAGAAGAAGAGGAAGGATTAGACGATTTAATAGGATAAAAAGGAGAATATCTCCCGAAACGTTTTAAGATTGTTTCGTATAGAAAATTTGTATACATATATAAATATTTGTATAAAAGAGGAAAAGCCACCCCTGTGAAAAATTCCCCAGGAAAATTACAGTCGAGAGGATACTCTCCACTGTAATCACCGACGCTCGGAATCGAGTATGGCACTTGAAGAAAGAATGTATAAGATTTTGTACTATACAAAAATAATTTTTAAGAAAAAAATAAAACCGACTTCAAAAAATTAAATGCGACAAATAAAATACACTAAAAGGTATAAAATAATTATTAACTTATTTGAGTTACAACTAAACTACGAAATATTAACATGAAATTACTTTTTGAAGTCGGTGTCAAAGATATACCTTTTATGAATCGCACTCGACGGATCTTACTTAGTACGTTTGGCGTGTACGCTCGCTTATAGGTATAGTTTGTTTGGCACCGACTACAAAAAGTAATTTCATGTTAATATTTCGTAGTTTAGTTGTAACTAAATAAGTTAATAATTATTTTATACCTTTTAGTGTATTTTATTTGTTGCATTTAATTTTTTTAAGTTGGTTTTATTTTTTCTTAAAAATTATTTGTATTTTTCTCTATTTAGTGATGTTATTAATAGTGATCATATCATTAGAACTTGACCAAATTAATATGACACCATCCCTAAGACACCCCTTTCGAATAAAAAAGAATCATCGAAATCGGTTCATAAACAAAAAAGTTAGGTATGAACAAAACCTAACAAAAAAGATCTAATACCTATGAAAAAATGGGACCAATCGGAAGGTAGACTGGAACCCAATGCAAAATTTTTTTTCAAAATCGGTTCACAATTGGCGGAGATATGAGTTAACATAGGGAGAAAAAAATTCAGTCGAATAGAGAACCTCCTCCTTTTTTGAAGTCGGTTAAAAATATTTAAATGAAAAATTCAAAAATGATTACGTCCTTAAAAAAAGGAAGCAAGCTATTAAACCATAAAAAGTAAAAAGGACAATTTTTCACTCCAAAAAAGGTAGTTTTCTCTTACGACTTGCATATATCATTTTGCCTTCAAGATAGGCAACTGTATTGACAATCCTGAATAGATGGTCAATGTAGAATCTCCTATTTCCTTTAAATATATTTATGCAGAAATCTTAACATGTATTATGTTAGTAAAGCTAGGGGTCTGGAGAGATATCCTAAATTATTTATAGAGTTGCGAGTGGTAAGAGATAAAACACCATTGGTCTATAATATTTTATACCCGGTATATCACATCATAATAAATTAAAATTAACTATTAAATGTAAATTAAAAACAAAAATAATTAGCATGGCCAATACATTAGCCTCCATTTATTATAAATGATAGTCCACAGATTAGGGCGTCCCTAAATTACGTGAGGCGATTTTGGCGATTCTTCGACCTCCCCTTAATCTCATGTGAGATTTTTCAAAATGCGTATTTTTAGTGTAAATACATTAATCTGTGCTTGATTGCGTTGGATTTATTTAAAAAACAATTTGCTTAATTATTTTTATTTAAGACTAGTTAAGACTATTAGTACTATTATTATTATTACTTAATTTAACACAGTATTCTCTGAATTTGACACTGTTTCTTGCTAAAAAAATACGTGATATTTTCAGAGACTCCAAGTAAGATTGTGTGAGATTCGCCTCGACTCCCTCCCCCACCCTAAACCACCCACGTAATTTAGGGACGCCCCCTTATTTTAATTAAAAATTTATTTATAGAAAAAAAATTAAATGTAGACTTATTTAAAATATTGAAATTTACTTTATCACTTACTAGCCTAGGGTGTTAAAGTGGTCAAAGTGCCTTATTTATTAAACCTTACCAGTCATACTAACATTTCGACATTTGGGTAAGTCTGTGAAAATATAAGATCTGAAGAATTTAAAGAACTAATATAATCTTTAACTTCAAGATATTTATCGATTTAAAATAAATTTTATGTTAAATTATATTAGAAAAAGAGCAAAAAATAAATGAGCAATGAAGGTGGAATTGAGTTTCCGAAGATCTCGTTAGCGATGAAACCATCTCTTTTAAGGTTAATCGAGACAATGCGCTGGTCATCTCAAGTTGGGTGAGCTCGACTGGCATAAATAGGGATGTTCATTCGCAACATGAAATGATTGGGTGCGCGCAAGTGTGTTATCAGTGGGAGCCCAGGCTGCAGCCAGAATCAACTTCTCACCCACGTTGACGGGTCGCACGCATTCTGTGTGAGGGATTCCCCCCTTTGCGGGGGGCCAGGGATCAGGGCTGCAGGCGCGCAGAAAAATCAGCAGCTCCTCGCTGATAGATGACAGCTGAAATTAAATAGTTGGATATTGTGTTATTTTTCTTTCGAATATTAAACCTTTTAAATCTATTTATTTTTGATTTGGTGAAATGTCAAAATAAAAAATATATATATATCTGTATATATAAACGAAAGGGGAGAAAGGAGAAAACTTTTGGATTCAAATGAATTCATACATTTCAAGCAAAAAATAGATAAATCCTATGCCAAACACCCATCATCGACATTGCAATTTAAATCAAATATTTTGAAAATTAATTAAGTTCCGACTTCTCATTTGACAAAGATTTAATTAAAATAAATAAAAAAATAACTTTGAACGTCACAAAGAGACAACTTTTTAATGATTCAAAATCATAAAAAATGAAATGAATTAATACATTTAATCCATTTTTAACAGAACAAGCAAACTTAAATTTATTCAAAATAATCCAATAATTTTTATAAAAAAAATAAAACCGACTTCAAAAAAAAATTAAATGCAGCAAATAAAATAATAATAACTTAAAAATAAAATAAAATCCACTTAAAGTTATGTAACATATTAACTTATTTAGTTACAACTAAACGATGAAATATTAACATGAAATTACTTTTTAAAGTCGGTGCCAAACAAACTATACCTATAAGCTGAGCGTACCCGCAAAACATACTAAGTAAGATCCGTCAAGAACGATTCATAAAATGTATATGTTTGGCACCGACTTTAAAAAAGTAATTTCATGTTAATATTTCGTCGTTTAGTTGTAACTAAATAAGATAATTATTTTATACCTTTTTAGTGGAATTAATTTTATTTTATTTGTTGCATTTAAGTTTTTTGAAGTCGGTTTTTATTTTTTTATAAAAATTATTTTTATTTTTCTCTTTTTAGTGATGTTATTAATAGTGACTTAATATAATACCTTGCATGCATCTCTTAAGAGAAAGCGTCAGGCTAATGAATCAGAATATGATAATAAAATTCAATTCATAAATATAGAAATTCTCACGAAACGTTTGCGGGTTTTAAATTAATGATATAAGATTTTTAAAAAAATGATTTTTATTTATCATAATTTCGATTATTTGCTCATAAGAATTGAGACTTACGTTATTTCGTCGTTGATCATATCATCAGAACTTGACCAAATTAATATGGGACCATCCATAAAAAAATTTTGCATTCGGTTTACTCTAGCTTCCGATTGGTCCCGTTTTTTTTTTCATTGGTATTAGACATTTTTTGTTACGTTTGTTCAGGCCTAACTTCTCTGTTTATGAACCGATTTTGATGATTCTTTTTTTATTGGAAAGGGGGTATCTCAGGGATAGTGCCAAATTAATTTGGACAAGTTCTGATGATATGATCACTATTAATAACATCACTAAAAAGAGAAAAATAAAAATAATTTTTAAGAAAAAAATAAAACCGACTTCTAAATATTAAATGCAACAAATAAAATACACTAAAAGGTATAAAATAATTATTATCTTATTTAGTTTCAACTAAACGACGAAATATTAACATGAAATTACTTTTTGAAGTTGGTGCCAAACAAACTATACCTATAAGCGAGCGTACCCGCCAAACGTACCAAGTAAGATCCGTCGAGTGCGATTCATAAAAGGTATATGTTTGGCACCGACTTCAAAAAGTAATTTCATCTTAATATTTCGTCGTTTAGATTGTAACTAAATAAGATAATAATTATTTTATACCTTTTAGTGTATTTTTATTTGTTGCATTTAATTTAATAATAAGTCGGTTTTATTTTTTCTTAAATTTTTTTTTTTTTTTTATAATGATATTGATACAAGAAGAAGTTGCACCAAGAAGGTACAACCTCTGAAGTCCGTGGTGGACCCTTGTAACGTGAAGATAAGGGGAGATTTAGGGATTGGGTAGCAGTCGAAGGTATCTGTGGATGCTGGTCTTGAAAGATTGAAGGTTATAAGTAGCTGGAAAGACGGTCGGGGAAGAGAGTTCCAGTCTCTAGATGTCATAGGGATAAATGAATTGGCGAATGCGTTTGTTCGATTAGTATCTAGTTTAAGCGCGTAGGGGTGTTGAATTTTAGAAAATCGTGTATTTCGCGCAAATGAAGCCTTTGGTGGGATTATCGATTTTATTTCGTCAGAACAAAAGCCATGGTAATATCTATAAAAAAGGGAAAGGGCGGAGACAGATCTACGATGGGCTAGGGAGTCGAGTGTCAGTTAATGTAGGATCGCCTATCAGTCTGATAGCTCGCCTCTGAATTGCATCTAAGGTATTAAGAGAATACTTGGAGGCTCCTCTCCACAAATGCGAGCAATATTCAAGACAGGGGCGAATTTGAGCCTTGTATAATATAAGGAGTTGAGTGGGGGTGAAAAATCGTTTGGTTCGGAAAAGAAAGCCAAGCTTACATGCTGCAGCTTTTGCTACTGAGATAATATGGTCATTCCAAGAGAGGTCAGAACCTAAGGTGACACCTAACATTGATATTTTATTACGGAATTCCAATGAGCTCGAATCAAAGGAAATGTCCGGAAGGTTCCTATCTGCGCGCCTAGAAATTAGGCAGCATTGTGTTTTGCTAGCATTAAAGTTTACCAAATTGTGAGATCCCCATTTTTTAAGCATGCTTAAATCTGAATTTATTGAGGAGGCTATGTTTGCGCGATTGTCTAGTAAGGATTGAGCGTTGTGGAGGGTGCTATCGTCAGCGTAACAATGTATTGGATTGGAGGGCAGATTTAATAGGTCATTAATATAGATAATAAAGAGCGTAGGAGAGATGACTGAGCCCTCAAAAATTATTTTTGTTAATCATTTTTGTGTTTAAAAATATCTGTCATTTAAACACAAAACAAACAAAAAAACAAAACATTTATGTGATACCTATAGCTGGATTCTAATAGATGACTCGAGAAAAGGAACTCTTAAAAAGTTATTTGTAATGCTAAATTTTTTGTATTTCTATTTCAAAGAACTAATTATATTTCTAGATTTTTATATCTCCACACAATTCATGTTTCTAAAAAAATATTTTAGATCTGAATTCCATTGAAAAGCTTGTGCTAGTTTCAGCTATCTAAACTATATCTAGACTAGAGGATTCATTACAGATCGTATAACAAAGGTCGATACATTTTTTTTTCTGGATTTCTGTTTTAATGCATAAATTCTGATGATAGGCATCGAAAACTACCAAAATATCCATTCTTATAGCTTTTAAAGTTTGCTTTTTTCTTACGCCGATAAGTAAGATTTGAAGATGTGAATTAATTTTATGAGCAGTGCCATAAGCTTCATATGTTACATGATCACCTGGACCAATTTAAAGATAATAAGGGTGCTTACTCAAAGGAGCAAGGAGAGCGTTTTCACGGAGGGGTGAACCGCGACCTAAAATCGTTTACACCTACTTCCACTTCCACTTTCATTTCCAAGTAGAAGACAATAGATAACAATTGATTATGTAATGAATTCCAAAGTAATTCCAAATAATTCCAAAGACGGTGTACACCTAATTCCAATCGCGATTCACCCCTCGGTTTTCACCAAGAAGTGATGGACTTTGAACGACGTTACCAACAAGGGCAGTACAACGAGAATATGATGGGAGATTACATTTGGGGTTTAATACGAGAAAGTCCATACAAACATAAGAAAATCATTAAAAATATTCATTTTTGAACTTGATTTTTTATTATTTTACATTTGTATGCTATTACTAATCATTATTCTTAAATTAAAAAGACTCCGATGTTCAGCAAAAATTATTTAGATTTTAATAAAATTATGAAAAAATCAGTCATTTTTCTTAAAATTTGAAAAATTCCTCTGGTTTCTACAAAAGCAAACTTTGATCAAAAAATTTTTTTTCCTTTTATTAGTAACGTAGAAGAAACCAAAATTTGACATTCAGAAGTCAGACCCAAAAATTGTGTCGACCGATGTAATGGGAGGTATATTTGTTCTTGCGAATTGCAGAGGGGTCTCCAAACTACGTAAGGTGGGTCGTGTTAGGTTCACGAGTGCCTTCATTCCTGCCACCAGCAACAGGACGGATTTATCTTGAATCCTGCATTTTCCTGACTTTAATATTATTATTTTTTTTTTTTTTATAAAAAACAAAAAATACGACCATGTGCTATTCGGACTGCATGGCGAGGGTACCTTCCCTTAGATATATAGCTACTAAAATACATGAGATTAAACATTTGATTTAATTTGTTGTTGATAACGAGAAAATGAGTGACTTCCTGGAAAATTTTCAATATTTTAAGTTAAACAGGTATAAAAACTCAAAACTCAGACACAGTTTGCACTTCTGGTGAATAATACAAACACACCTGTTCGACTGTGATCAGTTAAATAATTTTCTCCACGTTCCAGACATTTTTCAACACAATGAGAAAAAAATTTCCGGACGTACCCAGTAATTTCCTTATTAACCGACTTCAAAAAATAGGAGGAGGTTATCAATTAATCGGAATGTTTTTTTTTTGTTGTTTGTTTTTATGCTTGTTCATCGATTTCTATTTACCATGTGGACCGGTTTCGATGATTTTTTTCATTGGGTTCAGTATATTTTCCGATGGTCCCTTATAAATTTCATTGGTATTGGACCTTTTTTGTTATGTATGCTTAGTTTCTCATGCATAACTTGTTTGTTTATAGACCGATTTCGAGACTTATTTTATTGGAAAAAAGGCACCTTAGGGTGGAACCATATTAATTTGATCAAGTTTTGATGATATGATCAATGATAAAATAACGGAAATCTCCAATTCTTATGTGCAAATAATCGAAATTATAATAAATAAAATCTTTTAAAAAAACAATTTTAAAACGTTCATTTAAAACCCGTTAACGTTTCGAGATAATTTCTCTATTTATGAATTGAATTTTATTTACATTTTCTGGAATGAAGGGAATGGAAAAGGAATAATTATCGGAAAAGAGGTTTTTTATTTAATTAGTTTTTTCCTCTTATTAAAAACAAGGACTAAAAAGTTGATCAATGAAAGTCGATTGTGGAGAAGTAATCTTCGGAGTCGAAGCTCAAATACAATGTATACATTAATTCATGTAAAATAATTGGTTTATATTTTCTGATTCATTCGTCCAACACTTTTTCTTGCAATGCAAAATATTATCTTAACATACTATTATTAACATGAACATGAAAAACCGACTTCAAAAAAATTAAATGTAACAAATAAAATAATAAGAACTTAAAAATAAAATAAAATTCACTAAAAGGTATAAAATAATTTTCTACTTTAGTTTCAACTAAACCATGAAATTGTTACATGAAATCATTTTTTGAAGTCGGTGCTAAACAAACAATATAAGCGAGTTTACTCGATGTTGTCTTCATTATCCGCCAAACTTACGACTTATCCAATAAACTTAAGATCCGTCGAGTGCGATTCATATAATGTATATATTTGGCACCGATTTCAAAAAGTGATTTCATGTAACAATTTCATTGTTTAGTTGTAACTAAATTAGATATTATTATTATCATTTCCGTCCATAATTTATATTAATTTGAAAGTTTATAATAGGAAAATAAGGACAAGTTTTTATGTGTGACTTTTTTATTTATCAGCCAACGTTTCGTCGACTTTGCCGACTTCTTCAGGGTTTCAAATAGTCATGCGACACATTCGTCTACATTTTATTTTTATCTTCGTTACCATTGAATCAGTCCATCAGAAACACAAATTTCAAAAATATTTGGCACATTCGCATAAACAATTTTTCTTTCTTTTCTTTATATTTTAACAATTACCTACATTAGATATAAAAAGAAAAGAAATAAAAATTGTTTAAGTGAATGTGCCAAATATTTTTTAAAATTTGTGTTTCTGATGATCTTCAATGGTAACAAAGATAACAAGAAAATATAGATGAATGTGTGGCATGACTATTTGAAGCCCTGAAGAAGTCAGCAAGGTCGTCGAAATTCAAACATAAAAAATTGTCTTTATTTTCCTATTATAAACTTTCAAATTAAATTAGATAATTATTTTATACCTTTTAGTACATTTTATTTGATTTTTCAGTTCTTATTATTTTATTTGTTGCATTTAATTTTTTGAAGTATGTTTTTTTTTTTACTTTACCATACAGGGTATGGTCAAGTATTGAAATCGTGCATGTAAAAAGTGGGTTTTTTTCGAAATATCTCAAAAACGGCTGAAACTACATATTTTGATTAAAAAAATTGAGCAAAACCATGGCTTTTCGCTCTACAAAAAAGCTCTAATAAGTGAACATCGAAAAAATTATATTTTTCGAGATAATAATTGTTTTGTCAAAATGTCTGTTAGTCTGGTTGTCTGGTTGTCGGTCCGGTTGGGTGTCCGTTAGTGAGTTACCAAATTTTTGTGGACGATCTAGCTAGTAACTAACTAGTTTGAATATCGAAACCAAATTTCACACGTAGTTTTGGTCCATTGAGATTAAGAGCTGATTAGATTTTGGTGCATATCGACCCAATATTAAGAGGGGTGGAGGGGGGGTTAAAAATTAAAAATCTAGGCTCTTGTACCAAATTCAGTCAAATTTTGTATACATAATCAGTGGGCACCCAGGAGTCTAAAATGCAAAAACTAACCCCCCACCCCCTACATGAATATAAATAATTTTATTAAATATTAAATATAAGTGAGTGGCCAGGTTGTATGGTAAAGTCAAGTGGATGGCCACATCAGAACACGTCAGCTTATTTCTATTTGTAAAAGTGGTAAATGAAAATCGGGAACTAAAGATCCATTCTGGCAATGTTGAAATTATTATATAATTAGGGAAAGAAGTTGCACTATTTGGATTACTGATTGCAATTGATCTGAAGAGCGTCCTAGGGTGTGGGTTTGTATAAATTGTAAAATTGTTGTAGGGTGGTAGGGCGTGTGGGAACCAGCAGCTTGTTTTGATAAGACACGCGCAGCGACGAGAGCAGCTCTCAGGAACCCTCAGTTGCCCTTTTCGATTGTCTCCAGGAATGAATGAACAGGCGGTATACCCTTCTTTATTCTCAGGCCAAGACAAACATTGATTCAGAAAAAATATCACGCTTTCATAATAGCCAAAATACATTATTCTAAATATTTTCTTTAAAGAAAAAACTACTAAACAGTTTTTATAATGTTAAAAGAAACAATAACTTAGTTGAGGATTATAATGCGTGTTTCCATTAATAAGATTGAAATTTTTTTCGGAGTAAAATAAATACAGGGTGGTGGGCCATTAAGATCTACCACATTTTGAAGAGGTATAAAAATGAAAAAAATTAACTACAACAAAACTGAATATATTTTGAAAAGAACATAAAATAATTTTTTTTATATGTGTTTTAAACATTATATCAGACGAAAAAAAGGGGGGGGGTCAAAAATTAATATTCTAGACACCTTTCGACCAAACAACCAAATTTTGTATACATATTCTGTGGATCCCAGAATGCAAAAACCAACCACCCAAAATGGGGAGGAGGGTTAAAAATGTAAATTATAGCCCTTTCGACAAAAAACATTTATAAATAAAAATTTGGTTAGTTTTTGAATTTATAGTCTTCTCGGGGTCAACAGAGTATGTATACAAAATTTGGTTGACCGTGTAATCAAAACTTGATTGAGTTTGGCCGAATGGGCTAGAATTTTCATTTTTGACCCCCCCCCTGTCTGATGTTTAAAACACATTTAAAAAATTTAATTTTCTTTTTCGAAAATATATTCAGTTTTTTTCTAGTTAAATTTTTTCATTTTTTTATACCTCTTCAAATTGTGGTAGATCTTTCTGCCCATCCTGTATTTATTAATCGTATGCACTTAATGAATACTTATTAGAATGAAAAAAATTTAGAAATTGACCCCTTTCTGATTCTTCTTCTTAGGATTCATATTAAAAAGTAAAGTTTGAGTTGTTTACCAAAAAAGAATTTAGTCTTTTTGCTTTTAAGTCGATTCTTCCACGTTTTCCGTAGAGGTTGCCATTAATAGTCAAAACATCAAAAATGGAAAGCAATAAGATTATTCCTCTAGTATTAGACAATAATCGATCGTTATTTTTGATTTTAAGCCGATTACTCCATGTCTTCAGCAATGGTTACTAATAATAATCGAAGCGTCAAAAATCTAATGTAGAATTGTTATTCCTCAAGCAATAGAACAGAATCAATCGCTATTTTTGATTTTAAGTCAATTCCTCCATGTCTTCTGCAATGGTTACCATGTTACGACAACACTTTAAGTTTTTGCTTGCAACCCTTCTTGACCAGAGAAAGGTTGGCGATTTGTTGATTTATCTCGAAGAAGTTCCCCGTGAATGGTCTGGTAACGTGCCCAAGCGATTCGACCTGTTTCAGGCCTGATGCTGATTTGATCGTAATTGAAGTAGAGAAGGAAAGAGCATTATTTAATATCGATTATTTTTATTAGTTATTTTATAATTAATACATTTCTCCATGCTGATGGCTGGAGAGCTTAAAACTCGTCTCTCAACTCCAATTGACAACTGACCACCCCAAGTGGGTTTCAGCTTCGAACTGCCTCACTCTCTGACTGACTCAAGACTGCTTGAAGAATCGAAATTTTAAGATTACTTCTCATAGGCCAAATTCTTAATTAGCGGGGCGTATCTTAAAATCATTCCTCCCATTTCTAGAAACTTACTCTCTAGAATTTTCCCACGCAAAAATGACATTTACAATCGCCATCTGGGCTAAAAGCCATTTGACATTTATTTACGACTCGCCAGAAATGCAATCGTAAAGACCCTTCCCTATTGTAAAGTTCGAAAAATAAAAAGGGATGCCGACTGCCAAAATATTACCCTTAAGAATAATTATATTTATTTAAGGAAAAAATTATCGACGGGCACAACAACCAATAAAAACCGAAACGTCAAAAATCCAATATAGAATGGTTATTCCTCAAGTACTAGATGAGAATCAATCGCTATTTTTAATTTTAGCTCGATTCCTCTATGTCTTCAGCAATGGTTACCAATAATAATCGAAGCGTCAAAAATCTAATGTAGAATTGTTATTTCTCAAGCAATAGAAGAGAATCAATCGCTATTTTTGATTTTAAGTCAATTCCTCCATGTCTTTTGCAATGGTTACCAATAAAAACCGAAACGTCAAAAATCCAATATAGAATGGTTATTTCTCAAGTACTAGATGAGAATCAATCGCTATTTTTGATTTTAACTCGATTCCTCTATGTCTTCAGCAATGGTTACCAATAAAAACCGAAACGTCGGAAATCCAATATAGAATGGTTATTCCTCGACAGTTAAATGAGAATCAATCGCTATTTTTGAATTTAAGTCAACATGGACTGCAAATAGCAAGCGATATCTGATTAATAATAAAAGAATAAACATATTAATATTTCAAATGAATTTGGATAAAGTTTAGCAACGATCCGTTGCAGTTTATTTACTAAACACTTATTTCTTTCGTGTTTTAACCTCTAACGATTGATTGAAAGTATAATTCTTTTTCATGTGTTTTTATTTTGCAATTTTTTAAATATATTTCAACTCTATATAATAGACTTTGGATCCAATTTTATTATTAGTATTAAAATAGTTAGCTTGTGTTAAGGAGAAGTAGACGCTATTGGTAAAACTCTTACTATACTTGATTAATAGAAAATTCTTTATTTCATGTCTGAGCTTGTTTCAATGTCTCAATGGATATATGGACTTGTCTCGACACGTTATCCAGAATTGTTATAATTGTTATAAAAGCGCCCAAGCACCCTTTTCTTTCTGTTCCAGGGCGAGACATTCTACCCCAATTGCATTTCAGAGAATTTGTTATTCTATTTAATATTTTTATCTTTAATTGTTTTTAAAATATTTTCAATGAAATACGGGAAGTATTTTTTCGACATTTCTGTAGGTTTTTTTCATTTGCATTTAAGGAAAGAAAAAAATTATCGAATATATTTTTTTAATTAATTAATTATATAAAATGAATTTATATTTATTAGGTAGATTTTTTAATAAAATAAATAAGTATTAACAGATTATTATTATGGTGTGTTCATTTTAGAAAATCAATTTATACGAAATTTGTTTTTAATAAAATTAATAATTTATTTTTTTCTAATAAAATTTCCTCGGTAGTCTTGCAAGATAAAGCCTGCTTGGTGTTTTTAATTTGATAATAAAATTTCCAAATTAAAATGATTTAATTTTTATTTTCGTAAAAAAATTCGAATTCGATTTATTTTTCCAATTTTTCATGTACCTTAAATCGAAAAAATTGAAAATCTCTCTCTATATATCTGTGTGTGCGATCAGATAAAATACAAATTTTTTGGTAGTAGAACGAACTGGCGTTCTTGACTAGTGATAAGAATGGAAACCCAGACCGACAATTTTTTTATGACTTCATCGTTTTTGAATTATCATGGATTATGGGAATCTAGACAGATCGTCATATTATTATGATACTTGAATGAACTTTCTACGACCTTTCGTTTTTCCGCTTTCGTGGATTTAGAAATCCGAATTAACATACATGAACGAATGAATATTTCTCAAAGTAAAACAGAAACACTAAAGAAAGCAAAATGGCTCAAACTATTTTGAAAAAAATTTGATCGAAATAATGGTTTTTCGGTCTACAAGAAAAGCTTTAAGATGAACATAGGAAAAATTATATTTTAGGAGATATTAATTATTTTGTTATAATGTCTGATAGTACACGTATGTTTTAGTACATTATATTTAGATAGTGCTTTAACAAATTTTGTTTAAGCTCTAACTCAAAATCTAGTGAGAATTTCAAAACGGATTTTTTTGATTTTTTGATTGTATTGAGATTAAGAGGGAGAGGATTCTTAAAAAATTAAAATTATAAAATTTTCAAACTGAAAAACCAAGAAAAATTGAATTTACTATCAAAGAGTTCTATTAATAAAAAAGTCATTTATTCTTTCGGAGAACAACATAAGGGAGAGGGTGTTCAAAAAATAGGACTATCAATATAAGCCTAAACTAAACATTTTGGTTATCTCTATGGAGTGGGGTCTATTTGGCTAATATAGTGAATTCAATTTGTATGATATATAATCAAAAGAAAGAAGGTAATTTTTTGGGAAAGCGATGTCGCTTGAAACAAAGGGCCACTTGCAGAATGCTAAATTGATGCATGCATTTAAGGTTCTTTTTATGGGTGCTGCGGAACGGGCTGCAGCATTTGATTCATGGCTTGTTGTTACCCAAGACGAGAAGAGGGTTTTTTCTTTTCTTTTCTCACCGAGAGTAGAGCACAAGCGGTCTCTATATAAATTGCCGAATTAATCTAGCCTTTTGGAGGCTGGAGGGTTCTCGCAAGGAAACAAACCCTCGCTGGCCAAACTGTATGGAAGCCTCGTCCTCAAACATTAGCTGCTCGAGTAAATTGCACCCCAAGTCAACCTAATTAAAACTTCAAGATATATTCATTCCAGCTAGATAAGGGATCAGAATTCTTTCGGCCAAAAAATATCTCTTATTCGATTCTATTCAAAATCCGCTTTAAAACGACCGAATATTAAAAAATTAAAATTATAAAATTTTCATAAAAATGAATTTATATTTTTATCCATTAAATAACACAAGTATATGAAATGTATGTAAAGCAACAATAAACAAATAAATATTTTTGAAAAGTAGACATTGATACAAAATTGTCTTGGTGATTAAATTACCTTGAATAAATATATAATATAGATATATTTATAACTGGCTGCAAGGCCACCTTCGGCGCCCCTCTCTGCTAGCCACCTATTGCCCCCGTAGAGTTAATAGTTTAGGAGTTATTTGATAATTTTCATCCGTGCCCCTTCTGGGGTTAAAATATCAAAACGTTAGATAGCTAAAAACGTAAGTTAGAAGTCATCTGATGTAAATATGAAATTTCATAATAATCCCTTTAGACGTTTTTACGTGAATCGTGAGCAACTTTTTCGGAAACGACGGAAACATACAGACATATATACATACAGACAGGAATTTTGTTGAGGGTGTTTTTGATCATAACTTTGCTTGAACCGTAAGTGCAACCAAAATTTGGCGTGATTTGGGGCAATGTACAGACAAAACCTTAATTTTAAATATATATATTAGGAAAAATTATATTTCCTTATTTGATGAATATTAGAAAAACAGTCCATATCAGCAGACCTTTTGTTAATTTTTGCTGTTTAAAATTTCGATCATTCTAAAATTAATTTCTTTTCAAATTCCGTTCTTTATCTAAAATTTTGGGATTATAAAAGTCAGAATTATGTCGCAGGTTAGTTGAATAGCTAGCTACTAGCATGGTACATTCGGAATTTTTGTTCAAAATGAATATTTATGCTTGTAAATTCTACATTTTAAATATTGTCTGTCAAAAACGTTTGAAATTTTAATAAACATTATAAGATTGTTTTTTATAAAAGATTTGTATTTATTTATATATGATATATATTTATTTGCATCAAGCAGATGACAACCTCAATCTTTTCAATAAAATTCAAAAATGTTTAAGTGTAATATTCACCTTGAACAATTTGCATCTCTCTGTTCTCGTAGACGGTTGTTTCTAGAAACATCTCGAAAACAGATTAGTATCCCTGACGTTGGCATGGCTTATTCCTCCCACCCTCCTACACCTATTGCTAATTCTAACCCTCTTTTTGAGCTTATAATAAATCTTAAAAATAATATTATGCAATCATTTGTAGTGGTTTTGTAGAAGATCCCACGGTGGGAGAGGCGATGAACCTGGAAACCCTAACGACTAATAAAACAACAATCGATAATCTTAGACCCAGAAAACTACCAATTCTAAGGAGATTGTCTTACTTTGGGAAGAGAAATCCGCCCTCTGAAGATCCATCCTTCTTTGATCCTTTGAACCAGTTGATCGATCCAATAACGGTTGAAGGGAATGCTGTAAATCTATCATTTGCAATCCTATCTGAATTTAATACCTAATAAAAATCTCAATTTGAAAAATAGTTGAAAAAATAATTATACTGGATTC
Source organism: Forficula auricularia (assembly GCA_024734495.1). Classification (NCBI taxonomy): domain Eukaryota; kingdom Metazoa; phylum Arthropoda; class Insecta; order Dermaptera; family Forficulidae; genus Forficula; species Forficula auricularia. The sequence goes on from JALMQS010000192.1 coordinate 414,461, forward strand.
TATGCCAAAGTTTAGAAAAGTTAAATCAAAAATTTTAATGATGAATTGATGAAAAGGCCAAAATGTGTATTAGAAATTTCGAAAAAAACAATTTATTAGGATGTCATTCTAATGCTTCTTAAAAAATTGCTAATTTAATTAAATTTTAATTATAATATACATTAATACATTGAAAAAAGAAAAAGTTAAATCAATTTTAATATAAATTTATGAAATGAAAATGAATAATTTATTCTAAAAATTTATGAAAATCAATTTTAAATTTTAAAAGTTAAATTTAATTTTATTTATTTTATTTTTACTAATAAAATCTCTAAATTTAAAAGTTGTAGGGTGAAAGCTGAAAAATAAAAACATCCTATTGCAAAAATACCTAATTTTTAAAAGTATTTAATCTCTATATAATAAATTAAACGCCATGCTTGTAAAAAAAGATTTTGTACTTATATTGAATACGAAGCTATGATGTGCATATTCAAGTGACGTGTAGAATGAAGCGGAGAAGAGAAGAAGACATGAAGAAGGGGTGTTCGAAACACCATGGAAAATAAAACAGAAAAAATTTCTATTAAAAATTGAAAAATTACGTAAAATTTTCAAATTGGATTAATATTTAATTATAGTATGTTTTTCTTTATTAGTAAAATAAAAATGAAGATTAATTATTTTAAATTTACCTATAAATTAAAAAATATGGGATTTGACCATATCTTGACTTTACTATACACCAGTCCTCTCATCCTGGTCATTTTAGGAAGTTGATTTTTGTATTATAGTTCACTAACGCCTTAAAGGCTGACTGTGCAAAATTTGATCTAAAGTTTAAAAAAAAATACTCCCTCCCCCAGTCAATTTTTGGTAAAATTTTTACCAAAATCTAGTCACTTCTTTGCATTGGAAATACACATATTTTAACACAAGAACAAACTATCTACGACTTTTCGTTCTTAAGTTAAACTGGGTATTTGAATACAGACAGAGTTTACTCCGTTTCTATAGTAAAAAATAATTACAAAATCGAATAGCTGTTTTTTTTACTTAACATTTAATAAATTAATTAATTCAAGAAAACTCCAAGCATGTTACCGATTCTTAAAATAGTCTCACTTTTTTCTTCAATTTGATTTATATTTGGTCAAATCTTAGAAAAAGGTGATTGCCTATTTTAAAAGCCTATTGATTCAGAAAAGTATAATAATAATGAAATAAAAATATTTAGATTTATTTATTGAAAAAAAACTTCGTCGATTTCAATATAACACGTGTTTTTATTGCAATCAGAATTTGATTTATAATAATAATTAAAAAAAAAAACTATAACTACATTTTCATGTTTAGTTCATTCAAAAAAATATAGTTTTAGTTTGTTTTGTTTTTACTTTAAATCAAATTCTCATTGACATAAAACTTTTTGTTCACTATTTTTTTTTCATTTTATAAAAGAATTGCATCTAAAATTGGCAAAAATCAAAATTTCACAAAAAAAAGTTTAAGAGGGTCAACTTTTTTTTGAAATCGGCACAGGACCCCCTCCCTCTCACTTGCACACTTTTACATACGTTTTGAACATTTTCGCTCCCATATACTTTTGTACCGAGCAGTCAGAGCAAAAATTAAAGGGGCCCCATATGTGACAATTCGATTATTTTCTGCATTTTTCAACCAGAAGTTCTGAAGCTAGAAAGCCCAAACAAAAATCTAATCAGATAATTGCTTTGGAAATTCAAATATTTTAGTAACAGGATGAACTTTCTACGACTTTTTAATCTTGAAGTATCGTGGCTATCTGAATCCATCTAAAAATGGCAATCAAAATTTCAAGAAAAAAAAGTTTAAGAGGGTTAAGAACATTTTTTTTTAAATCGGCACAGGACCCCTTCCCTCTTACTTGCACACTTATACATACGTTTTGTACATTTTCGCTGACATATATTGGGTTGGGGAATAAGTTTGTTCGGTTTTTTTCAAAGAGATTTCTTTAAACAAAAAACAATAATTATAACAATAAATTAATCAATTATGTATTCGCCGTTACTGTTTACAACCTCATCCCACCTCTCGACCAATTTATTGATGCCGTTCCGCCAATCTCCCGGTCTGGTGTCGAAGAAGTTGTTGAGCCAGTTTTTGAGGTCCTCTTCGCCGTCGAAGGTGATAATCTGTTGGAGCAAGGTCCGGAGAGTACGGTGGATGTTGAAGAACCTCCCATTCGAGCCCTTGGAGTGCGGTTTTGACGACTTGTGCAACATGGGGTCTGGCGTTGTCATGGTGCAAGATGACTTGGCCTTGTCGGTCAGGTCTTTTCAGTCGCATAGCCTCATTTACGCGGCTTAGTTTGGCAATGCAGAGCTCCTTGTTGACCATTGCGTTCCTTTCAAGCATTTTCCAGTGTATCATGCTTTCCCAGTCCCACCAAACGCAGATCATGGTCTTTTTCGGGTGGAGATCTTGCGAGGTCAAAGTCGCCGTTTTTGAACTTCGCAAACCATTTCTGTGCTGCGCGCTCACCTATGACACCTTCTTCATACACGTTGCATATGTCACGAGCGGCTTCAGTTGCTTTTTGACCGCGATGAAAAGCGAAGAAAAGTAGGTGTCGAAAATGCTGATTTTTTACCACCTGGGTATTCCATTTCTAAGCGTGGAAAATAGGAAAAACTAAAAATATTCGAAAAACAAATAACACAGTGCTGTAGAGCAGAAAAGGCATTGTTTAATGAATACAAACCCTTTGCTCAACAACAAACAAATCCTTAAAATCTTTGAAAAAAACCGAACGAACTTATTCCCCAACCTAATACTTTTGTACCGCGCAGTCAGCGTAAAAATTAGAGGGAACGTTGCCCCATATGGGACAATTCGATTATTTTCTGCATTTTTCAACCAGAAGTTCTGAAGCTAGAATGACCAAACAAAATCTAATCAGATAATTGCTTTGGAAATTCAAATATTTTGGTAACAGGATGAACTTTCTACGACTTTTTAATCTTGAAGTATCGTGGCTATCTGAATCCAGACACACGCACGCCCAGAATAATTTTTCAAAAATAAAAATAATTTATAGATCTGAGAATTAACAGATCAGAAATTATTGAATAAATTATTTGACTTAACGACTTTATTTACTTAGTAAAAATGTTTAAAAGTGATTTTTCTCCACGTTTCAAACATTTCTAAAAACAATAGACAACAAATTGATCGGATGAATTTAATTTCAACTGACTCACTTGAGTAACCAGTCATATTTTATTTCAAAAGGATAATTTGAATTTTTTATATATGCATATTTACCATAACTCATTTCCAAAGACTGACTCAAAAACTCAACCTTTAAGATCCCTCACAGCTCTCATTAAATGGCCCATTAAATAAACAACAAATAATTTAAAAAAATAAATGGCATTTGGTGATTAACAGACTCCCTCTTGTGTTGTATGTTTTCGTGGCTTCCAAATAGATGGAGGTGATTAGTCCTTAAGAATGAATTGCCCGGTTTGAGGCACGCTTCGCGCTTAAAGAGATTACTATTAACCTGTTAATAAGATATTCAAGGATTTCAATACCACATGCGATAATCTAATTGTAAATGAAGGAGTAATATGTCTATTTATTATTCATTGAAGCAAGGATGTACATAGAATACTTATTTGATTTCTTTATTGTATCAGGTTAAAGCTTTTAACCATTTTAATGTTGATTATAGCCGCATGCAGCGACTAATACAGAATCATATTTAGCCGAGTAAACGAAAGCCGAGAAAATCCATCCTCGTCAAGGTTTCGAGGGAAGTAAAAGAATAAACAACGGAGGAGATATCAATTATGCTGTTTCCATTCAGAAACCCCTTTCAACTGTACAGACAAAAAAGGAATATCTCGTTTTCTTCCAATCAAACAGACTGCCCTCTGCCGAGATCCAATTTCATTCCAGAACAAATTACTTTACTAATATCCTCGGCTTTATGCCCTCTTAGCCCATAATATTATTATTTCGAAAGATGGAAACAAGTTATTGGTGCTTGAGATAATACCTCGCATCGTTATTTTTTTATCAATGAACAACTCAATTAAAATATTTATTTACTTGTTTTTTTCGAAACAGACTCTTATAACAATTAACAATAAAAGATATCATTACAGTCAGAGATATACATACATTCATTTTTGTTATTATAGAGAAAGGGTATTTTCCTAAAATGTCAAGACAAGAAATGTCAAGAATTCTTTAAACAAGATAAGAAATACGTAGCCAACAAATGAGTAAAACAAGAAATTTTTCTTTTCTTTTGTCTTGAAAATCAAGACACGATAAGAAATAATCATCAAAACAAGATGAAACAAAACTACACCTACCAGAACTTCCTTAAATTAAAATTTATTTGGCAATCTGGACTTTATTAATAAATATTTTCAGATGTGAATACTAGGGTCGTCCTTTTTTGTGTATTTTCGAATTTTTATGCTGACAGAGACTCATATTGTTCGAAATAAATAAAAAAAAAATAGTGTAAGTGTCTATCTCAATTTTAACCTGTGAATTTTAAATCTTTTTCCCCCTCTTAAACCTCCCTTTATAACTAAACGGTAAGTCGCAGAACTTTGGGATTTTAAACTTAAGGAGGTTCAGGACAACTTATCTATCTGGTTGATCTTCGAAAAAATCTTTTGTATTTCTGCACAGTGACAACTTCTGCCTACTAAATTTTTTAATAAAAATTTTTCCTTTTATACATTAATTCCTGTGAATCAATTGTAATAGACTGATGAAGAAGGCAAAAACTCTCAAAACTATAGTCTCGTTACAAATAAAATTTATTACTCCAGCAGAAGAAACACTCTTTTATTATCTCCTTCAATATATAAAAATTCTGCTACTCTCAGCGAAAAAAAACTTTCAATTTAATAAAAAAATTGTTAATAATGAGGTTAATTTTGAATAAAAATCTTTGTTTTGATAATATTAATAAAAAGAATATTGAGATAAATTTTTTCTCATTATAAAAACATTTATTTAACACAAAAACAATTTCAAGAAATAGAGTTGGAATTCTATACTAGTGCTTTTGTTATGTTGTCTGCAAATAACTTTTTATTTTTGACATTTATGAATAATTAATTAACTAGACTGTCAAATCTATTGAAAAATGTATCATTCGATTCATAAAAGTTGAATTATTGATCTTTATAAATTTGTTGAATATGCTATAATTTGTATAGAAGTTATAGCTCTTTAAAAGCTCTGTGCATTTACTTCCATGTTAAAAGGACAATTTTCAATAATTTATTTTTCGGTAATGGGACAGACGATCAACTTCAAATTTCAGGAATAAATATTTAATGCATCAATGATTCGATGGTAAAAATTTGAGAATTTTCTTATAAAAATAATAAACAGTCACGAACCCCCTTAATCTAGAGCTAGAAGAAGAACCTCGAGATTTTGGCTAAAATCAAAGAACCGAAAGTTGATGAGTACTTAGGATTTTTTATTTTGCAATTTCGTCTTTATTCCGGTTTTCTCAAAATGGGTTGGATGAAATCCAAATTGAAGTAATTTGAATGAAGAAATTTGGTATAATGATTTGAAATAGAGAGAAACTAATGTGAAAGTCTCGTGGTGTTCACACCAGTTGATTTTTATTTCTGATATTCTTCATTTTTCCTCTGATGCCCGAAAAATAATGCAGTTGTAAATTATTTTTCTCAAAACTAATAACCAAAAGTTTATAATTTTTTCGTTAATTCCACTTGCTCAGCAAGACTATACATTGTAAAAATATTGAAAATTTAAATGTTTTTCTACAAAATACACTTTTTTTTGACTTTTCGACCTTTCCAGCCATAAGCCAATTTACGATACTACTTATTATTTTTTTAAAAAATTAAAAAATTAAATAAAGAGATAATAATAAGTGTAATTTTTAGATTTTGTATATTTAAACTTTTTTGTGTGTGAATCCAGCTCTGTCCAGGTGGATTTTACAACAAATATTCACATAATTGTAATTATAAATGTTTTTCGCCTATGATGATAGTGTTTTGAATTTAATTAATATATAGAACTCCGATATATATAAATGAACTCGATCGATTTCATTCGTGCGTGTGAAAAAAATCCAATATAAATTTTTGGCTTTCATTGAGTGTCCGGCGTGTAGGTTTCATCTCGTCTGTTGATGGTGGGTGGGTGGGCAGTTAAAATGATAGAATGCCCGTCGCCGCGTGCGTCCGTTTATATTTATTTATTTTGCGGTCCCGAAGGGGCGGAGGTGTCAGAGTCAACACAAAGGACAAAGGATACCAGAGCACAGACACCCCGAATGAATGGTCTTTGTGTGCATGTCGCAAGCCTCCTCTGTATTCGCATGGAGATGAGCCCTAAGAATAGAAGATGCACTCACTTTATTCCACAAGGGATCGAAATCTCCCTTGTCCCGCCCTGCACGAACCCCCGGCTGAAAACGCACGCGCACTGGGGCACCCTATAATTATTCGAAATAATACGTTTATTATATTACTTTTATATTAATATTTTTTACAATATTCTAGAACTAAGGTTCACGATCCCGAATCGAGTATACAAAAAATGATTTTTATAAAAAAATATAACCGACTTCAAAAAAATTAAATGCAACAAATAAAATAATAATAACTTAAAAATAAAATACACTAAAAGGTATAAAATAATTATCTTATTTAGTTACAACTAAACAACGAAATATTAACATGAAATTACTTTTTGAAGTCGGTGCCAAACATATACATTTTATGAATCGCACTCGACGGATCTTACTTAGTACATTTAGTTGTAACTAAATAAGATAATTATTTTATTTGTACCTTTTAGTGTATTTTATTTTATTTTTAAGTTATTATAACTTTATTTGTTGCATTTAATTTTTTTGAATTCGGTTTTTTTTTTTTATAAAAATTAACTTTATTTTTCTCTTTTTAGTGATGTTATTAATAGTGACTTAATATAATACTTTACATGCATCTCGTAAGAGAAAGCGTCAGGCGAATGAATCAGAAAATGATAATAAAATTCAATTCATAAATATAGAAATTCTCTCGAAACGTTTGTGGGTTTTAAATGAATGTTTTAAGTTTTTTTTTGTATAAAAGATTTTATTTATTATAATTTCGATTATTTGGTCATAAGAATTGGAGATTTACTTTATTTCGTCATTGATCATATCTTCAGAACTTGACCAAATTAATATGGTACCACCCCTAAGGTACCCTCTTTCCAATAAAAAAGAATCATTAAAATCGGTTCATAAACAAAGAAGTTATGCCTGAACAAACATATCAAAAAAGGTCCAATACCAATTAAACAAAAACCGGACCAATCGGAAGCTAGACTGAACCCAATGCAAAAAAACATCAAAATCGGTTCATAATTGGCGGAGATATGTGGTGAAATAGACACAAAAAAAATTCAGTCGAATAGAAAACCTCCTCCTTTTTTGAAGGCGGTTAAAATCTAGAATGCAGCATTTCTAGCGATATGAGATTCAGATGTGCTATAGGATTTCAAATAACTAAACTAGTTCGAATGAGAAATGAAACACAAATCCTATATATTAAAGAGACCCTTGCTCCCAGAACTAGTAAAGCATTAGAAGGTGGGAGAATTCCTATGGCGAGTATATCTGTCTATCTATCTATATATATAAAATTAAGGTTTTGCCTGTACATTGGTCCAAATCACGCCAAATTTTGGTTGCACACGTTTCAAGCAAAGTTATGAACGAAAACACCCTCAACAAAATTCCTGTATGTCTGTCTGTCTGTCTGTCTGTCTGTCTGTCTGTCTGTCTGTCTGTATGTTTCAGTGATTTCCGCGAAAAGTTGCTCACGATTCACGTCAAAACGGCTGAAGGGATTATTATGAAATTTCATATTTCTATCAGAGGTCTTCTAACTTACGTTTTTAGCTATATAACGTTTTGATATTTTGACCCCAAAAGGGGGTTTGAGGGGTGCACGAATGAAAATTATCAAATAACTCTTAAACTATTAACTCTACGGGAAATTTTATAATGAGCAAAGTTGTAGGGGATGTGATTTCAGACAACTTTTGTTTAAAAAAATTCCCTCCAAAAACCACCCAAAAAGGGGGAAAGAGAAAAATATATAAATTCTTGCCCTTGGAGCAAACTCAACCAAATTTTGTATACATAATCTGTAGGCATCTAGAGAGCTAGAAATGCAAAAACTAACCACCCAAAATGGGGGGTCAAAAAATGAAAATTCTTGCTCTTGGACCAAACTCAACCAAATTTTATATACATAATCTGTGGACCTCTAGAGAGCTAGAAATGCAAAAACTAACCACCCAAAATGGGGGGCGTCCCCAAAATGGGGGGGGGTCAAAAAATGAAAATTCTTGCTCTTTGACCAAACTCAACCAAATTTTGTATACATAATCTGTGGGCCTCTAGAGAGCTAGAAATGCAAAAACTAACCACCCAAAATGGGGGGATGTCAAAAAATGAAAATTCTTGCCCTTGGAGCAAACTCAACCAAATTTTGTATACATAATCTGTGGGAATCTAGAGAGCTAGAAATGCAAAAACTAACCACCTAAAATGGGGGGGGGGTCAAAAAATGAAAATTCTTGCTCTTGGACCAAACTCAACCAAATTTTGTTTACATAATCTGTGGGTCACTAGAAGGCTAGAAATGCAAAAACTGGGTGCGGGGGGAGTGGGGGTGGGTTAGGACATGGGATGAGCGGAGTGGAATGGCGGTGGAGTGTGGGAGTATGGCGGAGTAGGGGGGGGGGGGCACGGGGGTAGTGCAAGGTTGGTGGATGGGGGGTTCAGGTGAGGGTCCAGTGGCGTAGTGGGGTGGTACGGGGTGGGGGTCCGAGGTGGGGGGTGCAGGTTAGAGTGTTGAAGTGGTGGTGTGGGGGCGGGGGTTGGGGTGCTGGGTGGGTTTCGTGGAGTGTGGTGGGTTGGAGTGGGGGTGAGTTTGGGGTTCGTGGGTTGGGGGCCCGAGGTGGGTGGGGTGAGGGTTGGGGTGGTGGTCTGGGGGCGGGGGTTGGGGTGCTGGGTGGGTTTCGGGGAGTGTGGTGGGTTGGAGTGGGGGTGAGGTTTGGGTTCTGTGGTATGGAGGCGGGGGTTGGGCACGGGTTCATGGTGCGGGGGTAGGGGTGCTGGATGGGTCGGGGGGAGTGTAGTGTGAGGGTGGGATTCGTGGGTTGGGGTCCAGGGGGCGTGCCCCCTGGCTAGCAAGAGGGCCGCCGAAGGCGGGCCTTGCAGCTAGTCTATCTATACTTATTATAATCAGCTTGAGCGACGACGCAGACGTGATTGTTTTTAATTTTCAAATCCACTAATACTTCATGACAAATAAAATTTATTAAAATTAGAAAACTTAAATTATTACTTTAAAACTCCGGAGTCCAGGGGGCATAAGCCTTGGCAAGAGTAAATTTTACGGGTGGTTTTATCCTCCCGAATATCTATATTTCGGCCGAGTTTATTTTATCTTATTATATTGCTTCAATTTTCTAATAGATTTTATCAATATAAAAGAGAATAAAATGTATTCTTTATAAATAATAATAAAGCGGTTTGTTCTACAGCATGCGCCGTTTTCCGCATCCAACACGCCAATTCTCTCTATCCAGAATGTCTTGCTCTTGTAGTTGCCTACTGGTCATTGCCTCATCTACTCCCTGCTTCCACGTTCGTCTCGGTCTTCCTCTTCTCCTCCGTCTCTCCGTGGGCATCCAGGTCCATATTTTATGAGGCCACCTGTCTTCCGGCATTCTTTTGAGGTGTCCATACCATATTAATCTATTCCTTTCTATTCTATCTATTCTATGTATTCTTTATAACGGTGTAATTAATTAGGTACCACGAATTATATACAGAGTTATTGCACTCACTTATAATAATTAGACTCCCGTATACTAAGAATATATTAAGACGACAGCTACAATAAAATCGTAATTCATACGAAACAGTTTATACTCAAATAGATAAAAGGGAATAATAGAATCTATTGTATTTAATTACAATATGTTTTTAACTTAGTAAATTTTGGCTTATCTCCACAAATTTGACAATTTCAATTTACACTTTACATTCCCCAATTTTTGGTATTATTACCTCGCTACGGGATCTGGGCCTCTTCGTCCAGCTTGATAGGATCTGACATCAACAATAATAAACCCGAAAAGTCCTCCATTTAATTAGCCTAATTTACTTAGGAAATTAGATGCCCGCCGAAGGAAAAAGAGAAGTCTAGGAATTGCCTACCTGCAGGCGTCTTCTCTGCTCGAAGCTCTGCTATGGAAAAGATCCTTGCCCTGTGTCGGAATCTTCACTGAAAAAAAAGACAAATTACAATTAATAATATGTTGATATATTACAATTTGTTTTTCAAAAACTTCACAGTAGAATTCCAGATTTCTTATTTTAGAGAAAATAATTGTCAGGCCAAATTGATGTGTGTTTTCCAGAATTTACATATAAATCTCAATGTTTTAAGGAATTTTATGACTTTATATTGGGCCACGGGCTTAAATCGAATGGTATTAAAGAAGGATATGAGGAATGATAATTTATTTTTTAAACGGGTCAAGGATATAATAGTCCCTGACTATCCATTATCTATTGACATGTAAGTACGTGCAAATATCAAAAAGACAAGTCCTGACATGTTTTAGTCTCATACATAGACGTATAGATATATTATACCTATACTTAAATTTGTATGGGTTATTCTTAAATAATATTTGAAAACATTTAGATTATTCCAAAAGAAAAATTCTAGCCCTGTACGCACCAAATGCCTGAATATAGGCAATCCATTCGCCATTTTCATAAGGTCATCGTGGATATGTGAAACTTCGTTCAAATCAATTAAAGAGTCTTGAACTTATTTATATTAATAGTTTTATTTTTTGACACCCCCCCCCCCCCCATTTTGGCCCCGAAAAAAATAATAACTCTATTTTTTATTATAGGTTTATATTTTTCATTTTGTTTTTTGTTGTCGTTTTTTAGTTTGAAATTTTGATAATTTTAATTTTTTAACCCCCCCATCCCCTAATTTCGGGTTCGATTTCAACCAACATCTAATCAGTTGTTGAAGGAGACAATAAAAGAGTGTGTCTTCTGCTGGAAATTCCAGCAGAAGACACACTCTTTTATTGTCTCCTTCAATATATAAAAATTCTGTTACTCTCGGCAAAAACTTTCAATTTAATCTAATCAGTTATTAATCTCAATGTTTAGTTTTGAAATCCACCTAGTTTTTGAGCTAGAGCGAACACAAAATTTGGTAACGCACATACTAACAGACTAACGTACTAACAGACATTTTGACACAATTATTAATATCTCGTAAAATATAATTTTTCGATGTTAACTCTTAATACCCTGGCTTGTCTCAATTTTTTTTATCAAAATAGTGTAGAAAAAATGAAGCAAAAAAACACTTTTTTCATGCACGATTACAATACTTGACCATACCCGTATGAAAAAGTAAAAGGAAAACCCAATGTATTAGATGAAGGAGTAGGTATCAGCCAAAATTGGATGCGCTGGGTTTAATAAAAGACCCTGAATAAAACGTTTCGGCCTGAATTTATTTGGCCATCTTCAGATAATTGAGAGTTCAGGCCGAAACATTTTATTCGGGGTGTTTTATTGAACCAACCTTGGCTAATACCTCCTGCTTCATCTAATACAGTTTCATCACAGCCACGAACCCTAACAACATTCATACAACGGAAAACACAATTATATAAAAGTAAGCATAGCAATATAGGTACCATAGTAAACCATATTTAGAAGCACTCCTTCGGATGTCAAATAATTAAATTTTTCACTTTTTAGTTTAAAATTTTTTAAAGAAATTGACTTGATTCTTTTCAATGTAGTTCAGATGGACAACTTGCTACTTCCTCTGAGTTAAGTAAGCGTATTATAAATTAATGATTTACGTTGCTAAACCTAAGTTAAATTGGCATGAATGTGGGCCCAAGTAATAAAAGGGCAGTCAGTCGACCCCAGAGCGCGTGGTAGGGGCTACGACTCTATACAAATGTTAATTCAGTGGGGGAGCCGAGTGTGAGTGTAATCTGCAATGGAACAGCACTAAGCCCTCATCAACCAATGCGCCCTCAGCCCCCACGCACACCAGCACACCTCATACTCACATGCACCCCCCAACCCCCAACCCCATGGCCCTAAATCACCACTTCGCTTTGTCTCTTTCAATGCGATCCAATCTTCGATGCGCCTAGGTTTTTATAACCAACTTGGAAGAAATAGAAGGATTAATGGGCTACCAGTTGGCCGGTCTACAAACATGGCAGCCCCAGTGTCAATAACATTTTCCATTCAAATATTGAATCAATGGAAATCACCGTGTGTATCTAGACAACGAGGCTGTGCAGCGAACCGATGCTAGTATTATTCATGCGCTCCACCAGGCAACCGCATATTAAAGAATAAAATCCGAGGATTTCCAATGAATTCGAAAAGAGTAGGGGCTGATGAATAAAGTAGCCATAGACAGGTGGCGTCATACAAACAAATCTTCCACATCCCATTATCCACCATTTCAAAATTTGTTAAAATAATATTTGACAATTTTATGCGAAAAATTGCTAGGGCTTAATATTATTTATTTAATAGAGAGTTGCAATCCGAATGAAATGCAACGGATATCAATTAAAATTTATTGCAGTTATTTTATTGAAAAATAAAAAATAAATTCAACAACAACATGAGTAGGTGTTCAAAAATTAAATAAAAATTACTTAATGACAAACTAATCAGTGGATATTATTGTAATATCAATGATATTATACACATTTCAAAATTATCTGACAGATATACATAAATGAAAATAAAAAACTTAATTTAAAACTGTTTTCAAAATTTTCGATTTATGATTGAATGTTAAAAGATTATTAAGATTTTAATGTACATATAAGCCAAAAATGTCAGGATTAAATAAAAATTGGCTGTTTGTCTATTCTAGCAATAACACACCAGAGAAGTGTAAACTTGATAGTTCAGTTATTTCAGTTAAAATTATTTTAACATTGTTAGTGATATTCATACTTTTAAATACATATAATACCGTTTTTTCACGATGTTTTGAAAATGATATCGTCCAAGTGGCGGCCTTGGCGAGCAATGCACATATTGAGCCTTTCAAAGAAGTTTTCGACCACTCTTCCCAGTATATCTTGCGAAGTTCCAGCGATGACGCCCTCAATCGCCTTCTTCAGAGCTTTAAGGGTTCGAGTTCGAACTTTGTATACTTCAGCTTTGACGTATCCCCACAGAAAAAAGTCACACGTGTTCAAATCGGCGGAGTGAGGGGGCTATGGAACATCCCCCCGGAAAGAGATTCTCCAACATGTCACAATAGCGAGCCGAATTCACGGTATCAGTTAATTCTTTGGATTCAAAAAAATAAGGCCCAATAATGTCTATAGAAGACAGAGCACCAAATTGGTACTTTGGAGCTGTGGAGAGGTCTTTGATGTAGTTTACAAGGGTTTTCAGATACCCAGTAACGAAAATTGGGGACCCTTTAGTGATTTTTTGGAACTAGGGACTGCATTCTGCCACACCCAGTACATAAATATATTCTCAATAAATAAGAAAAAGGTAACATAATTTAATTTCATGTTGATTTTAAGTTGATGATTATTGGAAGATTTGTGGTATTTTTTAATAATCGGTATACATCAAATATCTTAAGTTCTTCAAAGAGTAGGTATAAATTCCGATTGGAATCAAATGAGGACAGTGAATTAGTCATGTCGCAAAATATATATTTTAAACGTTTATATCTTGTATACGATAAGTCGCAGTGCTATGGGATTTTAAACTTAAGATATCTAGAGACTAGAAGAAGTACCTCAAGATTTTGGCTAAAATCGAAGAACCAGAAGAACATGTTTAAAAGTGCTTGAAGATTTTTTGTATTTTGCAATTTTGAATTTTCCTGTTTTCTCAAAATGGCTTGGGGGGAGGGGACCCAAATTGAAGTAATTTTAATAAAGAAAAGTGGTGTGATGATTTGAAAAAAGGGAGAAATTAATGCAAAAGTGGTGTGGTGCCCACACCAGTTGATTTGCTCCGTGATCCCCATCCCAAAAAATAAATCCATTTTGGCCGGCCCATTATAATTTTTCAGGACCGGCTAAATTCACCAGTCCTGCTGTTGATTGCCAATTATGTACCTACTTATATAGAAAATTATTTAAAATTTTAATTTTAAGTACATGGCTGATGAATCAAGTAGACAGGCGGCGACCCACAATCATATCTTCCAAGTCCAATAATCCTTCATTCTAGGGTTTATTAGTATTTGACAATTTCGCTGGAGCTAACCTGCCTGGTAAAGGATCTTTGGGAAATTGAAATATGTTCTTTCGTTTTAATGAAAAATGGTTCTATTATTCTAGAAACGGCCTTTTGACTCTAGTTAAGAAAATACTAAATCGAAATGAATATCAGATTTAGATATTTATCATTTAAAATTACCACTCATCGAAATTGCAAACAGCGTATCGAGTCTTGAAAAAGTTTCATTTTTTTCTCTAATTTAATCTAAAAATACTTATAATTTTGTAAGGTTAGTTTAAAAAGCTTTAGAGCGAGAGAAAGATTTATAAAGATATAATAAAATTATATTATGGCCATTTTTTGACGAAATTTTTTTACTAATGTTTTCACTCTTAAAGTTTGTTCTGTTATCAAGTGAAGTAAGATATAAAAGTAATAATATGTTCTTTAATAAAAAATAAAAAAAACTTCATAAAACAAGAATATTGAAGTGAAAATACAGTTCGAGAAATTTTATTATACAAAAAATAGAGAATTATGGTCTTTAATAAGACTCTGAGAAATAGCCATCAAAAAAATATTCGTACATTCACGGTACTTTTCTATTTTATTATTAGATAAAATACATTTTCTTATTTTGATGAAAGAAATAGAGAAGCAGGATAATTTTCAACAGACAGAACACAGAACAGATTCCATTCGATATTTGTAAATTTCCATTGGTAAGATTAAAGATTTGTAGAATTCTAAAATTGTTAAGAAAAAGGAATTTGCTTTACAATAAATTCCATGAAGAATTATATAATCGTGCAAAAAGTTCAGATTTTGCAATTTTACATTTCCAAATGTACAAAAGTAGCTAGTATTTTTTTTTAATTATCTATGTTGGGGTGTGGGCGGTCAAATTCTATTATGTTCTTCAAAAACCAATTAGAAATTCAAAACTAAATTTCGTTTTAGTTATTTTATAATAAGATAAGATTTAGTTGATTTTTTTTAATGAAATTGATGAGAGAAGAAGTTACACCAAAAAGGTGCATCCCCTAAAGCAGGGGTCGGCAACATTTTTCGGACGGCGGGCCATTTTCAAAATAAAAATTTTTATCCGGGCCGCACATTCAAATGTAACTTAAATAGTGGTTTTATATCATAAACAAGTATAAATATTATTAAAAATAAATATAGAAAAAATTTATTTTTTATTGACATGCTTTAATAACAATAATGTCAAACTGCAAATCAATTAACTCTAGTTGTAAATTCTTTGGTGGTTTTACAATATCAAATTTTAAAGGATTTTCAAATATTAATATGTCCATTTCTTTTGCATAAAAATCTTGAAACCGATGACGAAAATTTTCATCCAGTACTTTTAGGGACTCAATAAAAATATTCGAAGGACACTGTTTGTCGTTTTTGGTTAAAAAGTAGGAAAATGACAATAATTATTCTTTTCAAGTTGAGAAATAAACAATTTTATTTTAAGCTGGAAACTTGATTTCTGTAAATAGCTCGTTGATTAAGTTTCCTTTGCCTTTTAGTGTTATATTTAATTAATTGAGATAAGTTGTAATGTCCACAAGAAAACGCTCTAAGTTGATTTTTCCTAAAATTATATTGGTGCTTTAGCGGGCCGCGCCAAAAGTTGCAAAGGGCCGCAGGTTGCCGACCCCTGCCCTAAAAGCCGGGGTTGGCCCCTCCATCGTGAAAAGAAGAAGAAGAGGGGATTTTATGGGCTGGGTAGGGGCCGAAGGAATATGTGGATGCGGGTCTTAAACAGATGAAGGTTATAAGTCGCGGAGAAGACGGTGGCTAAAGGTCGTAGGGATAAAAGAGTTGGCGAAAGCGCTTGTTCGATTTTATCCAATTCGATTTAATCATTTTTAAGTTCTCTCTCAGAAGAAAAATTTTCGTCATGTAACTTTTTCAAAAATTCAATATTTTCATTAATATATATATATATATATAGTAAAAACCCATTTTTAGTAAGAACGGGTTCTTACTAGTTAAAACACAATACTTTTGTGACAACTAAAATTTACTGTTGGGTTTGTTTGGTTAAAAGATCTGGAATCTTCATTTTTGACCTTCCGCCTCATTTTGGGTGTTCATTTTCAAAAAATTTTAAACGAAAATGTCAAAACTTGACTTTTAATTTTTGATATTTTCGTTTTAAAAAAATTTGAAAATAAACACCCAAAATGAGGCGGAGGGCCAATAATGATGATTCTAGATCTTTGAACCAAACTCAACCAACATCAGTAAATTCTAGTTGCCAGAAAGGTATTCAGTGAAACGCGTTTTAACTAGTAAGAACCCGTTCTTACTAAAAACGGGTTTTTACTGCAACATATATATTGATTTGATTGTGTGGTACCTAATGGAAATAAAATTTTATAAATATACGAAGTAGGAAGCCGATAACCATATGCCCCCTGGATCCCCCCACCGCCACCCCCAACCCCACCCCCGAAACCCCCGCATCTCACCCCCCGGACCCCCCACCATTGCACCCCACCTCCTGTACTCCCCACATCCATCC
This sequence comes from Forficula auricularia, assembly GCA_024734495.1. NCBI lineage: Eukaryota > Metazoa > Arthropoda > Insecta > Dermaptera > Forficulidae > Forficula > Forficula auricularia. Next base: position 431,335 of record JALMQS010000192.1, read on the forward strand.
CCACCCCGCACCCAGTTTTTGCATTTCTAGCTTTCTAGTGGTCCACAGATTATGTGTATATAGGTATATAAATAAATTCCGTATAATTATTTTTTTTAATTAAATAACAATTTATCGAGTTTTTTAATCAATTAAATAAATAATAAATAATAATTTTATTGAAGCAATTTTTTAAATGAAATAATTTGTACATTGTATTTGAGGCTTCGATTTCGGAGATTACTTCCCCACCATCGACTGTACTTGATCTTCTAGCTTGCGTTAATATTTTTAGTAAGTGTTTTTTAATAAGAGAATTTTTAATCAATTAAATTGGCAAATTCTAATATATAACAATATTTGGTATAAAGTATTAGTGGGTTTTAAAATTAAAAAACCAATTAAAAATAAAAGATAATTGAAAAAAATGTAAACAAACTTTTTTATTGAGATTTTCATCTATCAATAATTACTTTAATTAAGAGAAGATCAATTAAGATTAAATTTGTCGAGGTCCAGACCTAGCCAGATCGTTTTCTCATTCTCAAAACTTGTTAATAGATTTGGTTTCATCAAAATCGGTAGAACCGTTTTCAAAATAGAACTAAGATACAAATATATAAACAAATATATACCAAACAATTTTTGCTCATTTAATAAGATAGTCCAAGAGCTGGTGACACATTTTTGACTACGGATTTGACCCAACTAGAAATAATGCGTAATAGTACCGTCTATGATAGTTGAACAGGGAATGGCCAGTCAGGCTGGCCTAAGCAGGTGGACCAGGTACTGCGCATGGTGTGAGTGCGGTAAAAGATACATATGTGTTAAAAAAATTTTGACCCACAATGAAATTATAAAAATTATAATTTATAGTCAATTATAAACATAATATATTCACTCCAGACCATTTGAGTGGTGGAACGTGGAACCAGACCACCCCAAAGTGTATTTTTACAACATGAAAAAAAATATTTGATGCTATTTTTTTCATGTTGTAATACACTTTGGGGTGGTCTAGTTCCACGTTCCACCACTCAAATGGTCTGGAGTGAATATATTATGTTTATAATTGACTATAAATTATAATTTTTATAATTTCATTGTGGGTCAAAAATATTTTTTACCGCACTCACACCATGCGCAGTACCTGGTCCACCTGCTTAGGCCAGCCAGACTGGCCATTCCCTGTACAACTATCATGGACGGTACTATTACGCATTATTTCTAGTTGGGTCGAATCCGTAGTCAAAATGTGTCACCAGCTCTTGGACTAAGAGTAGATAGATTGATATGAATTAACTCTTTTACTTAGAAGGAATGTTGAGGGAAATATAAAAAGTTAAATTAGTATTCATTTGCAGGGAATAAAGGTGGATTATAACGAAATTGGCATCAATCTTTTATCTTAACGTTTATTTTAATATTCAAATTAAAATCTATATTTTGACATGAATTCTAATGAACGACCCATATCTATGTCTAACACGCTATTTAAATTTTTTAGACATTAATTTAAATGAACAAATGTTATGTAAAATTGAAGTTAAGTGATGCGATTGGTAAGTAGAAGGAATAACTGCTACGGTTTAATCCAATTGATTAATATGATTGGAAAAATAAATAGTAATGAATATTAATAAGAGCAACAGGGTGACTAAGGGAGCGTGAAGGCGATGGCAGAGGGTCACTTGGCGCTCATTTCACGGCCAATGAACAAATCGAGACTCCCTTTCTGGGTGTTCGGAACCAATCAGTGCACAAACAACGCCAGCCGACATGTGGCCCGCAAAAGCTCGTTAGCATTTTGAGCCCCTCTTTTTGTGACCCCCTTTTTGCCACTCCACCGGGAATCTTAGCTAGTCTTTCGATAAAAGGACTTAGAATTGACACGAGAAAGTTAATTTCATTTTTTTCCAAAGGGGATTTTAGATTTAATTTTGATATCACTTTGAGTGCGACCAACCCGCTGCCCCTCAGACAACAAGTTAATTAGCTATTCGATTAAATTTTTCTATTAAAAAATACATAAGCATAAATTGAAACGAAATTGATTGAAGGAAATCAATGAAAAATATTTTAATTTGAAAAGAATGATGATAAGTTCTAAAATAATTGCCTCATCCATTCTAACGTGGATTCGAAATTATAGATAGGATGTAGAGAGCGAAGCCCTAGATAATAGTGCTTGTTTATGTTTTGCAATTAGCATTCAATTTCAATTTGAACATTCTAATTAACTCTAATCCATTTTATACTATAGAACTTTATATCAAAAATCATTTTCCATAGTTAACCAACTTCATATATATATATATATATTAATTTTCATAATTATTAATTAACATATAAAATATTAAATTTTATTTAAAACCAACATGAATTTATCATTAAACGGATTTATTATTAAAAACCTGAAAAAAGCCTCTCTAATATTGTAAATAGGAATTTCATCTATAATTAAAATTTCTTGATTACGATTTGTAACTTAAAAATTAGTTTTAGGCTAGTCCATGTGTTACCTTATTTTAAGTTTGGTTGGTGAAATCGGACGTAAACCAAGTAATTTTGAAACATATTCCATTCATCCTACAAGGATTTTTCTTAGTTATTTTACCATACATGGTATCATGGCCGTCTTCAAGGAATTTTCTGGTCGTAGGGGCGGGGGGGGCGTAGTAAAATCTCACTATATAAATATAAATTAATATCAAAGAAGAGAAATAAAAACATTGTATATCTAAAGGGTTGGATAAAAACAATATTTTTTTGAGATATTTCACAAAGAATCAGTTCTTGAAAACCAGGAGGGGGGGGCGAACCCCCTTGTCACCTCCCTGCGGGCGTCCTTGAAGAGAACATATCATTTTAAGATGGTTTATGGTTGACCACTAATTTAAAAATTTTAAATTTTAGAATTGTTTAGACTAAGTACAGCAAATTGACGTTAGATGGTGCTAATGGCAATCAGTTTTTGAAGGGTTAGTTATTATTAAATACATTTCATAGATAATTAATAAATATTTTGATAAACAATACAATCATCAAATCATCAACCTAATATTTAAGTAATTATTATAAAAAGTGATCACATTATACATATTTCAATTAGCAAATATTTCGATAGTAATTAGAATGAGAACCATTAAGTATAAAATATATTTTACGAATTATTAATATCTACCTAAATTAGGATAATGGGGAGTCCTCATATAATACAAAAAACTATTAAATAATTCATGGATATTAACATTAATTAATTTAAAAATATTTTATTGAAAAAAAATGGAAAATTTATCCCAAAAATTCAAAATTTTTAAAGTTGATTGTTGATTAGATTAAATACAGCAAATTGGTGTTAGATGGCGCTAATTGCAATCACTTGTTTTGGGGCTAGTTATTATTAAATACATAAAATATATTCGAAGTGAACCATCGCAGCTAGTCCTTCATAAATAATCAAATTGAAGAGTTGCCAGAACAGGCAAAGATATTTTAATTGAAAATATTTTACTTATTTATCAAAGATATTTCTTTGTTCCTTCGATACCCTCATCTAATTGATCCAGTTATCAATGGAAGTTGGAAGAGGTAGATAGGTACTATAAATTCTAGAATGTGAAATCTTTAATCTAATTTTAGTGATTTGGTCTTTGGGATTTTTTCATTATTTGCTAAATTAAATATTTTATTATCAGTTATAGACTACAGGGGTTCCCAAACTTTTCCGAGTCGTCGCGCCTTTTTTCAATTAAAATTTTCTCATGGTGCCCTACCCTAAATTAAAGTATGTCTAATCGTAAAAGTAAGACATGAAAATAAATAATAAATAAATTTTTAGCTTCTCACTTCGCTTTTTCTCAAGTTCTTCTTTGAGTGCCATACACGAAACCGGTGTCGGCGCCTCTCCACATATACCTGTGCTGAATGTGTTTAGTTGTTTTTACACAGATATACGGGACCTACTTTTTAACGCCGGTTCCGAACGGCTAATTTGGAGAGGTGACTAGGCAATTATACTCTTGGTAGGTTGCCATTACTTTCCAAGAGGAGGCGACTGCAAATATCTATCTGCCGAGACTCGGTCTCGAACCAGCGATCTCAGAGTCAGCGACCCGACACTCTAGCCACTGACCCACAGTCACCTCTTTCTCTCAAGTTAGACAATAAATAAATAAGTTTTGAATTTTTAGTTAAATGACACAGAATTAATTATGCAGAATCGTTCAGTTCATTCTAGTGCCAAAAAATTTGTATTTTATCTGATCACACACACAGATATATAGAGAGAGATTTTCAATTTTTTCGATTTAAGGTACCTGAAAAATTGGAAAAAAATGGAATTCGAATTTTTTTACGAAAATAAAAAATTAAATCATTTTAATTTGGAAATTTTACTATCAAATTAAAAACACCAAGCAGGCTTTAGCTTGCAAGACTAGCGAGGAAATTTTATTAGAAAAAATAAATTTTTAATTTTATTAAAAAACAAATTTCGTATAAATTGATTTTCTAAAATGAACTTACCATAATAAATATCTGTTAATACTTATTTATTTGATTAAAAAATCTACCTAATAAATATAAATTCATTTTATATAATTATTTAATGAAAAAAATGTTTTCGATAAATGTTTTCTTTAATTAAAAGGAAATGAAAAAGAATCTACAGAAATGTCGAAAAAATAATTCTTTCATTGAAAATATTTTAAAAACAATTAAAGATAAAAATATTTAAAAAATAATAAATTCTCTGAAATGCAATTGGGGTAGAATGTCTCACCCTGGTATAGAAAGAAAAGGGTGTGAAATATAAGATTGGGCGCTTTTATAACAATCCCGGATACATGTCGATACAAGTCCATTGGAGACAGTGAAACAAGCTCAGACACGAAATCAAGAATTTTCTATTAATCAAGTATAGTAAGAGTTTTATCAATAGCGTCTACTTCTCCTTAACATAAGCCAACTATTTTAATACTAACAAAATTGCAGAGCAAAGTTTATTATATAGAGTTGAAATATGTCAAAAAAGTTTGGGAACCTCTGGACTATACAATTGTTTAACACTATTTTTTACAAACTCAGGACATATTTTCATAAAAGAGATAAAATTGATAAATTTCCATCCCAATAAAAATCACATTTTCAAATATACGAGTAGAACAATTATTTACGGTCATAACACAGATCTTCAGAGTATTTGAACCAAGGGTCAGGGAAATGTTTATTTTCGTGTCAAGAAATTAGATCCAGTCTTTTTTCATTAAAGCTAACCAAATTTGGAGAGCCACGTTTTCCTAAATAAAACGATTAAAGAAATTTCAATCCAATAAAATAATCTAATAATTATTTTTTTAACTATTTTCTTAATCTAGGGTGGCCCAGAAAAATTCATTTTTAAAAATAGAAACAAAACAAAACTATTATATTTAAAATAGTTTAATCTTATTCAATACTAGCTTCAAGGCCCGCCTTTGGCGACCCTCTTGCTAGCCAGAGGGCACGCCCCCTGGACCCCAGCCCTCCTTCCCCCCCACCCACCTCGAACCCCGCACCCCATCCACCCCGTGCCCTCCAACCCTGCGCACCACAACCCCGCTTAGCCCCCTGGACCCCACCCCCGCTATGCCCCCTGGACTCCACCCCACCCTACTCGGCCTTACTCCTCACCCCACCCCCATTCCACCCCCCAACAATTTTTTGCATTTCTAGCCTTCTAGTGACCCACAGATTATGTATACAAAATTTGGTTGAGTTTAGCCCAAGAGAAAGAATTTTCATTTTTTGACCCCCCCCCCATTTTGGGTGGTTAGTTTTTGCATTTCTAGCTCTCTAGAGGCACAGAGATTATGTATACAAAATTTGGTTGAGTTTGCTCAAAGGGCAAGAATTTACATTTTTTCACCCTCCCCCCCTTTTTGGGTGGGTTTTTGGGGAAATTTTTTTAATCAAAAGTTGTCAGAAATCACATCCCCTACAACTTTGTTTATCATAAAATTTGTCGTAGGGTTAATAGTTTAGGAGTTATTTGATAATTTTCATTCGTGCGCGCCCTCAAACCCCCTTCTGGGGTCAAAATATCAAAACGTTATATAGCTAAAAACGTAAGTTAGAAAACATCTGATGTAAATATGAAATTTCATAATAATCCCTTGAGCCGTTTTTACGTGAATCGTGAGCAACTTTTCGGAAACCACTGAAACAGACAGACATACATACATACATACATACAGACATACATATAGACAGACAGGAATTTTGTTGAGGGTGTTTTCTTCATAACTTTGCTTGAAACGTGTGCAACCAAAATTTGGCGTGATTTGGACCAATGTACAGACAAAACCTTAATTTTTTATATATAGATAAACTTTATTAAATGTAATTTTAGTTTTTGAAAATTAAATTATCAAGATGACGTCCTTGGTTGTTGCAACTTTCTTCCAAACGGGAACGAAAATTTTGAAAAACTTTTAAGAGTTTCTTTTGAAATGCCATTCATTTCTTGCTGAATATTCAGCTTCAATTGCCGTAATGTTGTCGGATTATTAGCGTATATTTGCTTTTAAGGTGTCCCCATAAAAGAAGTCTGCTGGATTTAAATCGGGTCTCTCGGAGGCCAGATTATGTACCCCTCCGTGAAATCAGTTTCTGAGGAAACATACCCTTATTACGCGCATGCTCTCATTCTGAAAATGCAAGAATCGGCAAACATGGTTTCAGCAGGATGGAGTCGACGTGTGACACTGCAAAGGATATGTTTCCTCAGAAACTGATTTCACGGAGGAGTGACATAACCTGGCCTCCGAAGAGTCCCGATTTAAGTCCAGCAGTCTTTTTATGGGGACACCTTTAAAAGCAAGGTATAGCTAATAATCCGACAACATTGCGACAAATGAAGCTGAATATTCAGCAAGCAATGGAAGTCTTTTCAAAAGAAAATCCTACTAAAGTTTTTCAAAATTTTCGTAACTTTTGGAAAGACTGTCGCAACAGCCAAAAACTTCATATATTGATGATTTAATTTTCAAAACTAAAATTACATTCTTTATATTGAATAAGATAAAACGCCTTTAAATATAATAGTTTTGTTTTCTTTCTATTTTCAAAAATGGATTTCTTTCTGGACCACCCTATATTAATCTAAGAAAATAAATTAATGGGATAAATAATTTTGAAAATGTAAATAATCACAATGAATATTCTCATGTGGAAATTGATTAATCCGAATTTTAAGTTGAAAAGGTATAGTTTTATAAGTGGATATGATATTGAAATTCTTAAAAAGTAGAATTAGAAATTTAACCAAATAAAGTAAAAAATTACTAGATATAAGTCCTTTAAAATTATATTGATATGTTGTTTGATTAAATTAGAATATTTTATTCAGCGTGGAATTATTACACTTACTACATGTTAATCAACGTTCACGTTTCGATTTAAAATTATTTATTTCCTATGAAAAGTATTTTTAAATAATTAAAAAGTATCAAAATTAATTGACCTAATTTAATAAATTTGGCGAATTTTTATTCTACATTTTTTTAAAAATCACTTTTTTCCTGATTTTGAAATTTTTACCTGCTCATTTTAATAATAAATTTATAATTTTCTCATTAATATATCAAAGAATAATTAAATTAACATATTAACGAGAATTGTTTTGATCGCGCTTTTTAAACAAGATATATATCGCGAGACTATTGCTGGATGAAGCTATTGGAGTCTGCTGAGTCTTAAGTCTGGCCCAAGAGAGAATGAAAAAGATATGATCCATTTAGCTAAAATCGAACGTCATTTCGCGTTTAGCCCGCATGACGTTTTTTATATCAAACACTGATATGGACCACCAATTGAATTTGAAATCTGAGATGTTATATACTATATAGTTTATAAATCACCTGCATTAGCCATTGAATCAAATATGGGAAACTTATGATTAATTTAATAATATTTAATACTCCAAAAATCCGAATTTTAATCATAACAACAATGTTTTTATATATTCCTTTGGATCAATTTATTTTGGATGACGAAATTATTCAATATAAGAACAGCAATATTACGAAATATGCCAATGAAATGAAAGTGAATGTCACTAAAAATATCGCTCAGGCAAGGTAAATTTACTTTCCCTTCTTCAATACTTGTTGGAATGTAAAATACACTCTCCCTTTATTTTCGAAAAACCCAAGGTCAAGTGAACGTTGTGGTATTTCCAGAATTGTTACCGCCTAATGTTTGTCCTTATAAGTTCTTTGTATCTCACTCTTTCTAACTAATGACGCACGCATTCCACGCCAAATCGAACGTTTTGAAAAATTTTAATTTTTGATTTCCTTCATTTTTTGACATTTTTTAGAACCCATCAAACTCAAAAATCGGTTATAAAAACACTTTAAATATTTATTTTTATTGTGTTTTTTCTAAAAGTAAATATGTAAAAAAGGGGAGTCGGGTTAGCTGAGCCGGCCAATCGCACTGGCCTCGCTTCGGCATCGATCGATTATGACGATGTTGGAGTGGAGGGCCGGGGTTCGATCCTGGCTGGCAAATAAAAATGTCTACCTGCTAAAAACTCGGCTCCCTCACTAATCCTACTAACACTTTACTTATGTGCTGTCTAAATGGGCTTTGTTCCCGGTGACAATAAATAAATATATAGGTATATATGTAAAAAAACAAAAATTTGAAAAAAAAAATTGAATTTGGACCATTTTTTAAGAAGTTATGAACGAAAAACTGAAATTCGATATCTTTTAAACAGGTAATCGAAAAATTTCAAAATTTAGCAGGAAGAGTTTTTTAATAGATACTAAAAATGTCAAAAATGAAGGAAATCAAAAATTAAAATTTTTCAAACCTCCGATTTTGCTTGGAATACCCCCTATATACTATTAGAAGAGATAGTTAGTTACATGTTAAAGTAGAGATGGATATAGTATATCTAGATAGACGTCCGAGGATGATGACGCCTGACGACCAATCATCATGTGGCATTGTTGCACTTACCCTTCATAAATATTCATCAATATCTAATTAATCAATGGGTATGCACCGAGGGCGTGCGACAGTTAAATCCCACCCTCGAAACAATCACTGCAGAAATTTCGTGCAGAAATTTTGTCTTTTCCTAAAATCGAAACACGCCACTATTCAAATTCAATAATTATATCTTTGAAAATCCCGGGAACAGCGCTTTATAAATATTTAAGCTAAGATCCTATTTTGTCCCTTAATATAAACGAGGCTGGATATAACCTCTTTATGCAATTCTCCAGTAGAAATGGCGCTCCCCAGGCAAATGTTCATTATTCTGGTGTGACACCCCCGCCACCCAAAATCCCCCCATTTCGGGGGGCCTGCCTCTGCACTACCCCTTAGCACTGTGCACGCACCAGAGCCGCAACCGGAATGCAAAGTGCTCTCATCCCAACCAACCCCTCGGATCCAGTTTCACGTTTCCAAGTCATGCCAAGGGTTGGTTCGTGGTGGGAAGCTGGGTGGCCAAGGAGAATGGGATATGTATCCTTCGAACCTACGGTGTAACCAACCCCTATCATCTTCCCACACCCTTTCAGGGTTTTCTTCCTTCCTTGGATAGGAACCGCGGTCCTCACAACCCACAAGAACTGACAAGAAAATCAGCTTTATTCAGCCTCCACTTAATTTGTTAGCTGTAGAAATCCTCCACTATATGATAGAGCTTTAAAAACAACTTCAACCATAATAGAATTAAATACATATTTGTTACTAGAATTAACATCAAATCCAGAAAAATTCACCTTTGTTGAATTACTCTTTAAAAATAATTTATTAAATTATGTACAAACGATAAAAGATACGAGGTATGTATGTACATTGTACAACTTTATTTAGCTATTTACTTAAAAGAGCTCAGTAACTTAGACATTATACAGTCTCTCTCTCAGACTCTCGATAATTCGAAATCCAACTACAAGAAAAATTCAAATTATATAGACTTCAAATTATCATGAAGTTTGAATTGTCAAGAGGAAAGAAAAAAAATTCGAATTATTAAGAGTTTTTTTTTATATTTTTGAAAATATTTATGAGCTTAAATAAATTATATATATAGCCTCAAGTAAAAAAGTAAAAATAATGAAAAACAACAAAAAGAACAAAAAAATTATATATGTATTAGCATTGCAATAGATAAAAACAACGTAACTAATTAAAAAACAAATTAAGAATATTTTTTTGTAAACATTGCTAGGAAAAACTAGAATTATAAAGAGGGGTGAACTAGTTCGAATTATAGAACGTTGTCTCACCTCTCTTGTTGCGAAAAAGATTTAGAGTTATCGTGCGTATTTTAATACGAAACTCGAAATACACAGCATTTTTTCGATTTACCGAAGTTAACAGTTGAAGAGTTCGAATTATAGAAAAATTCGAATTATCGAGGTTCGAATTGTTGAGAGTCGACTGTATAATAAAAAATACAATATTTTTCTTCTTTCTTTATTAAAAATACTAGCTGCTTTGGCAAATCGTACAACTGTATTACTTTTAGAGATTCTTAGTGATCTTTTTACTTAAATAGCTTAAGGTTATAAGTCGCGGGAAAGATGGTGGCAGGGAGCGAGTTCCAGTCTCTGGAGGTCATAGGAATAAAAGAGTTGGCGAAAGCGCTTGTTCGACTTTTATCCAATTTGACAGCGAAGGGGTGCTGAGCGTTAGAAAACCGCGTGTTTCTCGTAAAGAGGGCATTAGGGGGGATAAGAGATTTCAGCTCGACTGAACAGACACCGTGATAGTATCTGTAGTACAGGGAAAGGGCAGAAACGGTTCTTCGGTGAGCCAGGGAGTCGAGTGAGTTGGTTAGAGCCGGGTCTCCTATTAGTTTAATTGCTCGCTTCTGAATTGCATCCAGTGTTGCAAGAGAATGCTTGGATGCACCCCTCCACAGATGAGAGCCATATTCGAGACAGGGACGAATTTGAGCCTTATACAGCATAAGAAGTTGACTGGGAGTATAACAGCGTCTAGACCTAAATAGGAGACCAAGCTTGCGCGCTGCAGCTTTAGCAGTGGTTGAGATATGGTCATTCCATGAAAGGTCAGACCCTAGAGTTACGCCTAGCATTGAAATTTTATCCCTGAATTCTAGTGAGTTTGAGTCGAATGATATGTTTGGGAGGTTTCTGTCGACGCGCCTAGAAATAAGGCAACACTGAGTTTTGCCTGCATTGAAGTTAACTAAGTTTTGGGATCCCCAGTTTTTAAGTTTGCACAAGTCTAAATTAATTGAAGAGGCAATGTCTGCACGGTTTTTATGCGATGCAGGGGCGTTATGTAGGGTGCTGTCATCTGCGTAACAATGTACCGGATTGGAGGGCAAGTTTAGAAGGTCGTTGATATAGATAAGAAAAAGCGTAGGGGAGATAACCGATCCCTGAGGAACTCCAGCGTTGGTGTGGAAGGGGGAAGATGATATTCCATCGATGACAACCTTAATACTACGGTCTGAAAGAAAACTTTCGAGCAACTTACAGAGTTTCGGTGCAAGGCCGACGGAGGTCAATTTGGCAAGAAGATTTTTGTGCCAGACCATATCGAAGGCTTTTGAAATGTCTAAAGCTACCGCGAGGGTTTCATTCCCGGCCTCCAGGGTTTTGTTCCAGATATGAGTTACATATGCTAGGATGTCACCAGTCGACCGGAATTTCCTGAAGCCGTATTGCCTATCGTGGATAAATTTATTTGACTCTAAGTGTCGTAGAACTTGCTCGTTGATGGCCTTTTCCATGATTTTGGATAAGACAGAAGTGATTGCTATGGGTCGATAGTTTTTTATGTTGGAAGAATCGCCTTTTTCTTAATTGGTTGGATTCTGGCTAGTTTCCAGGCTTCAGGAAATATTCCAGAGTTATAGGAGAGATTGTATAATTTGGATAGTATAGGAGCAAGTTCAGGGGCGCACTTTTTAATGAGAATGGCAGGGATATCGTCGGGGCCAGCAGAAGAGTTTTTCTTTAGATTCCGGATGATCTTTAGAATTGCTGGTATCCTGAAAACAGTATCTGACATTATATTAGTACTGGGGGGTATGTGGGTGGTTCAAGCCCTTTGTCGTCCAGGTTTGAGTTGGACGCGAAATATGAGGCAAAAGCTTCGGCTTTGTCGGAGGCGTCAATGGCTATCGAGTTGTCGGAGAGATTGAGAGGGGGAAATGATGAGTTTGTAAAATTTCTTTTTACATACTTATCAAGGGACCAGAATTTGTTTGAACTGCTGGGGCAAGCTGCTAGCCTGTCAGCTTTTTTCTGAATGAAGGACTTCATCGCATTATCGATTGTTTTTTTACAGTGGGCGCGGGCTTTTGTGAGGAGAACGCGATTGTACTCTGATGGTGTCGAAGACCAATTATAGAAAGCATGATTTTTTGTTTGACTGCTTCGGAGCAAGACTTATTGAACCAGGGCTTGGAGTCCTGTTTTCCAATTACCCGTTTGAAAGGGACAAATAACTCGATGCCCATTTGAATCACTTCAGAGAATGCAGACGCACATTCGGTGGCATTTTTGTTTCTGAAGCAGTAATCATTCCATGGGTTTCTTGTAGTCCGGCTGCCACGGTTCCTACAAATTATGTTCAAGCTCTTGTGATAAAATTTTATAGACGTATACTTTTAATTACGTGATGTTAAATGTGTAGGGGGAAAAAATTGAGACGTCTCCTCAAACAAAAAATTTTAAAAATGTGCACAAACGATAAAAGGTACGAGGTAGGTATATAGCATGGCGTGTGGTCCATGAATGCTGTGGATGCGGCGGATCACCCAAATTCCAAAATATCAAGAGTAATTTCACCCGTGTTATATTTGAAAATTTGTAAAATTTAAAAAAATCTTTCAATAAATACTATACAACTATAGTAATTCATTTAAAATATAAAATTTACTGAGCTTTTTAAAGTTAGAAAATTTATTCCAGATTTCCTATTTTAATCACTTCACTTATCTTGTTGAAAATGCTTGGATTTTATGAGATTAATAAAAAAAAAATCAAACCGACTTCAAAAAAATTAAATGCAACAAATAAAATAATAAGAACTTAAAAATCAAATAAAATACACTAAAAGGTATAAAGTAATTATCTTATTTAGTTACAACTAAACGACAAAATATTAACATGAAATTTTGACTTCAAAAAGTAATTTCATGTTAATATTTCGTCGTTTAGTTGTAACTAAATAAGATAATTATTTTATACCTTTTAGTATATTTTATTTTATTTTTAAGTTCTTATTATTTTGTTTGTTGCATTTAATTTTTTTGAAGTCGGTTTTATTTTTTTAATTTTTTATAAAAATTATTTTTATTTTTCTCTTTTTAGTGATGTTATTAATAGTGACTTATGATAATAGTTTGTATGCATCTCGTAAGAGAAAGCGTCGGGCGAATGAATCAGAAAATGATAATAAAATTCAATTCATAAATATAGAAATTCTCTCGAAACGTTTGGGGGTTTTAAATGAATGTTTTAAGATTTTTTTATAAAAGATTTTATTTATTATAATTTCGATTATTTGGTCATAAGAATTAGGGATTTACGTTATTTCGTCATTAATCATATCTTCAGAACTTGACCAAATTAATATGGTACTACCCCTAAGGTACCCTCTTTCCAATAAAAAAAGAATAATTAAAATCGGTTCATAAACAAAGAAGTTATGCCTGAACAAATATATCAAAAAAGGTCCAATACCAATGAACAAAAAACGGGACCAATCGGAACCTAGACTGAACCCAATGCAAAAAAATCATCAAAATCGGTTCACGATTGGCGGAGATACACAAATAGACACACAAAAAAAGTCGAATAGAGAACCTCCTCCTTTTTTGAAGTCGGTTAAAAAGTGAATTAATTTATATGGACTTTATCATGACTTTCACTTAAAATTTATAATTTGCATTAAAAAAATTAATCGTGAAATATGAGCTTAAAGATGTTTGGGCAAAAGAAAGTTTTTTAATGAAATCCAATTGAATATTTTCTATCTACTATACATCTACTATACATCTATATCTACTATATAACGAGTATCGTTTTGGTCCGAGTGCAAAAGGCCATTCCTAGAATAATAGAAATTAAAAAATTAATCTCTAATAGTCTGAAACAGGTTTTAACTTGTATTTGGCCTCCTTGCAATACACTTTAGTTCTAAAGAAAGAGAGATCATTCTATCCAAGCACTTTGTAGTTATTTTCATAGATCAAATTCTAAAGAAAGAATCGCTCACCAGCACATTAAATATTTAATAAATAAAAAAGCGAACTTTTTTTCAAGACTTGGTACACTAGAGCTGCCTAGTAATTATTAATAAACTTAAATATAAATTGTTCATTTATGGCTATACTATATATAAAATACTCTTAAAATCTCAATAGAAAAATTGAAAAAATATTTTCTGCTCTTTGAACCAGATATTCTAAAATCTAATCAGTACTATGTATTGATCCAAACGAACTTTTTGTCTTTCTGTTCTTGGGCTATAGTGGGTAAATATCGGAATTCAGACTCACAAAGAGAAAAAAATATATAGTTGATAATATTTATTTTTATGCGTGTTTAATACATTTAATTCATTATACCTTCTAAGAGCGCGTCAGTCAGTTTTCAACTATGAAAAGAATTGAAACATCACCAGAAGAAACTGAAGTGAATTTATGTAGATTATCCGCTATGTTTAAATATCAATTGATAAATAACCTAATGTTTTTTGTTTTTTTTTCTCCTCTTAATGGCCTCGGAATGAATTCTATTGTAGCCAGTCTACCATGAGTCTAAAATTTCCACATCAAAATATAAACTATGCATAACAATTATAAAATTGTGTACAATCAAATATACAATAAACAAGCAATTAATTATAAACAATCAAATAGTATCACAGACAATGAAAATAATACACAATGAATAAAAACAATAATTAAATAAATAAAACAATCAATTAATAAATAAATAAATAGAACAATAAATTAATCAATAAATAATGAAAAAAATGTCACAAATAAAATTTTCACAGCCAAATATAAATTAGGTATAATAACTGTAGTTGTCAATTGTACTATAGCTTGATCTTGTTTGCTAGGATAAACCTAATCAATGATCTGTATATTTCTACTCTCTCGAAAGACAAAAGATGCGCCAAATTCCATGGCCTTTGCACATCGTTGGCAATCAATTCACCCTCTAATCTATCTCTAAATCTAAATTTTGGACAACTAAATATCATATTATTGAGAGAAACCTAATTTTAAATTTGAAAAAAATAACAAAAAATTCTATGATGCGTTTATCGATAAATTTTTCAAAAAGGAGCGAAGAATTAAATAAAATTTAAAAAATGAAGGTCTATTTTTGGGCAGCATCCCCTGGTTGAAAAGTCACCGCCCGCCTGGTATGTAGGTATAAATATATATATTTAATCATCCATCTATTTGAATAATTGGGCTTAAATAAATTTTGCCATATTTTAAATTTTTTCACTCTGTTTTCATTTTAAATCTCTTTGCCTTTTTTCAGTTCGTTTTCCTCTTAAATTTAAAAAATCCAACTTACCCTTCTCCCTTCATTTTTTATTTTTCGATCTAATGTATTTATTTATTTATTTATTTCATTCAAATAAGATTAACGTAAAGTAATTATTCAGTATTAAATTAAGATCAGTTACATATAGGTCATATGGACTGAAAGAGAGAGTTCTTCACTGAGTGTTACACTAATCACGTAATTACGTGAGTTACCTTATCTCTAAATTTAACATTATTTCAATACCCAACAATAAAAAAAAACATTAAATGGTGGAGGTGCGTCTTTTAAAATTATATTAAACATTTTATTGTTAAAACCCATGAGCCCATGAGCTTAAAAATCGTTAGCAGAAACTCGCCTGGATCCCCGTCTCAAATTTTATAAACCTAAAAATCTATATTAAAAAATAATTCATGACTTTAGCTTAGTTGAATATTTTCGATAAAAATTATTTTAGTTGATGATATAAAATAATTAGTTAGGATTACAGATTAAATAAACTACGAATTCTTCGGTATGTGAGCCCTACTCGCATGTAGCATTTGGGTTATAGCTACTACAATAGTAATATGTTTAAATGGGCCAGATTCAATAAATAATCAACACTAAAGCCTCATTAGGCTGTTCGTAAACCTTCAATATTCTTTAGTGTTCTTCAACAATACAACAAAACACTCAATCTTAGCTAATAGAAAAAAAATTCGAAATCACTATTATATACATTTATTTGTGAATCCTACGTAGTAATTTATATTTTAAAATTTTTATTTTTATTTTATTTTATTAATATGTTTCACCTAGAACCAATACCATTCTCCCTTAAGAAAACTATTATATAAATGATCTATATATAGACTTTTTGGGCTGCAGCCCAGGGCCACATGGATATAAAGAGCCCCAGCAATATTTTATTGTCCTATTTTTTTCCTATACATACATCATTAAAGAAAACAGTTTTTTGACAAAATGGAAATTATTTTAATTAATTAGGTAGGCCCCCCAGTAGTGTTAGCACAGGGCCCCAGAAATGCACGGTCCGCCCCTGAATATATACATTTAAAAATGAACTAAACTGCTGTGCAAAATTATCTCATTGCAATTAATTTTTTTTTTATAAATCCAACTTTATTGTATTGAAATTCTATTACTCCATTGTTTAATACAAATATACAAATTAATAAAATAAATTGGAGTCAGGTTGGTCGAGTGGATAAAGTATATGCCTCGTATTCAAGCTAGCCCGTTCAAGACCGACTCTCGGCAATCCGACTTTAATCTGATTCCTACATATTTACGTGGCCGAAGGCGGGCCTTGAAGCTAGTTTATTATAAAAATGTACCATATTTTTCTAAATTTATATGTAATTTCTATCTTGAAAATAAATAATTAGTCATCTACAATGAAACATTATTTTATGTAGAGGGGAAAATTTATCATTTGTAGTAAAAAAAAGTTCCATTTTTATTAATTAAAGATCTTAATTTTATAGAATTAAAAATTAAAAAAAAAAAATAAAAGCTGCTTTTTATTTTAATTTTTTCCTAATTAAAATGTTGATAAAATGGCAAAGTTAGTTTCAAACTGTCTGTTTAATCGAAGAGAAAATTCTAAAAAAAATATTTAGCCCACCGCGCACTGCTCATAAATCACTCCTTTTCAACTCACAATTTTTTTCTTTTTTTTTATTCATCCATTTATTTACTGCCGCTGCGAGGGTGGACCACCGATGTTGGCCCACTGATGGTGTATATCATAATGGGGGAGGGCCGCCCATATAGCACCCTATTACATTCAAATCACCTCTGCCATATTTGTGGGAGGGCCGTATTAAGGGGCGACTGGTATAATATTATAACTTGTATCATCTTTGCTAAATGTTTACACACCAGATGGTATCGAAGCCAATTAGAATGAACACAAAGCCACTGTGCGCATTATGCTAATCGGTTGACTCGGACAGGAACTTGGCCCATCTGTTGAAGGTCCCGGCTATTCACCACAGCATCAGCACAGATAATCGCGATCCGATTTGATTAACGAGCCTCTTCCAACTTGCAAATCACTCCCCCAGCGATTCTATTTCGGGAGAAAAATGATCGCCTCATTTTTTACTACATAATAGCTTACTACAGGGGTTCTTAAACTTATGTAGTCCGGAGACCCCCTCTTAAACAAAATTTTTTGCGGGCCCCATTCCAGCCCTAAGCATTTTACGTCGTTTTTGAGACTTAATTTCTGACTCAATAATCTGATAGGCGCTAGGTTATAATAAATATTGGTAGAATTTTATCGATGGTCATCTAAATAGCTGGTTGAAGGAGACAATAAAAAAGTGTCTTCTGTTGACAAAATAAATTTTTAATAATCGTTATAAATGAATTAAAAATTTAATTTTTCAGCAAAAGACACACTTTTTTATTGTCTTGTTCAATTTATAAAAATTCTGCTACACTCGGCAAAAAGAAACTTTCAATTTAAATAAATAACCTTGCGCATTTATAAAGATGAACATTTTTATTAGAATATAGAATAAAAAACATAAAATAAATAAAATAGTAGTAAAAAGAATAATATTTATTTGAATAAATGCGAAAAGTTGGAGGAAGAAAAGTGAATGTCAAAATTGTATCGGGGACCCGGGTAATGAGCTAGGCGGACAACCATTTTAAGAATCAGTGGCTTACTACATTCCCTTTTTAGGATAGGTAAAGTCGGATCTTATCAATGTCGCTACAATGTCTTTATTGTTATATCATTGTCGCTCTTGTAAACTAAATAAGATAATTGAATGTAATGGAAGGCAGCCCAGGGGTAGTGAGGAAAGAAAAAATTAACACATATCAAATAAGGTGTAATTTATTGGAATCCTACCTCCTTTCCTTTCAAACCGACCTTGCCTTCCATTACATTCAATTAAAATTTCTACCAGTCCGTCTCTCTCCAGAGAAAATTTCGTTGCAAAAAAATAAATAAGATAAAATGATAAAAAAATTTAAATTTAGAAGTTTTGTTTATTCATTTTTCCGCACTCTATTAAAATTTTTTGCGGAACGGTGCTATGTTTTTTAATTTAATTCCCGAATAATTTCACTTTTGTTTTAGCACAATATATTCCTGTGAAACAATAACTGAAAAAAATCTGAAAATTACAAATTAATCTGCTATTCTGTATTATCGTCCGTATGCACTATTACACAAATTATAAGCCGGATTTTAAAAACTGAGACAATAGAATAATATAAACAAAAGTGAATTTAGACTTAGGTCCACGAGGCCCTGCCCTAGGCGACAAAATTTGCAGGGCGACGAAACTCAATTGGTTTATAGGATGACTGACCCCTTTTAGAGCTTTCTCTCTCTCGTTTTCAAGTTTGAAAGATATTATTATTTCTATTTCTTTAAATAATCGAGGCCAAAAATTATAAAAAAAACAACTTTATTGTTTACATTTCCTATATAAATAAACTGCAACGGATCGTTGCTAAGCTTTATCCAAATTCATTTGAAATATTAATATGTTTGTTCCTTTATTATTAATCAGATATCACTTGCAATTTGTAGTTCATATTGACATTAATTCAAAAATAATTCTCATTTAAGAGTCGAGGAATAACCATTCCACATTGAATTTTTGACATTTCGGTTATTATTGTAACCATTGCTGAAGACATAGAGAAATCGACTTAAAATCAAAAATAGCCGTCGATTCTCATCTAATACTTGAGGAATAACAATTCTACATTAAGTTTTTGACGTTTCGATTATTATTGGTAACCATTACTGAAGACATGGAGGAATCGACTTAAAATCTAAAATAACGATCGATTCTTATCTAATACTAGAGGAATAACCTTATTCCATTATACTCAAGCTTCAGTTGTTTACCAAAAAAGAATTTAGTCTTTTTGATTTTAAGTCGATTCTTCTACATTTTCAGTAGAGGTTTCCATTAATAGTCAAAACATCAAAAATGGAATGCTATATGGTTATTCCTCTAGTATTAGAAAAGAATCGATCGTTATTTTTGATTTTAAGTAGATTCCTCCATGTCTTCAGCAATGGTTACCAATAATAATCGAAACGTCAAATACCCAATGTAGAATTGTTATTCCTCAAGTATTAGATGAGAATCAATCGCTATTTTTGATTTTAAGTCGATTCCTCCATGTCCTCAGCAATGGTTACCAATAAAAACCGAAACGTCAAAAATCCAATATAGAATGATTATTCCTCAAGTACTAGATGAGAATCAATCGCTATTTTTGGTTTAAAGTTGATTTCTCTATGTCTTCAGGAATGGTTACTAATAAAAACCGAAACGTCAAAAATCCAATATAGAATGATTATTCCTCAAGTACTAGATGAGAATCAATCGCTATTTTTGGTTTAAAGTCGATTTCTCTATGTCTTCAGCAATGGTTACTAATAAAAACCGAAACGTCAAAAATCCAATATAGAATGATCATTCCTCAAGTACTAGATGAGAATCAATCGCTATTTTTGGTTTAAAATCGATTTCTCTATGTCTTCAGCAATGGTTACTAATAAAAACCGAAACGTCAAAAATCCAATATAGAATGATTATTTCTCAAATACTAGATGAGAATCAATGGCTATTTTTGGTTTAAAATCGATTTCTCTATGTCTTCAGCAATGGTTACTAATAAAAACCGAAACGTCAAAAATCCAATATCGAATGATTATTCCTCAAGTACTAGATGAGAATCAATCGCTATTTTTGGTTTAAAATAGATTTCTCTGTCTTCAGCAATGGTTACTTATAAAAACCGAAACGTCAAAAATCCAATATAGAATGATTATTCCTCAATTACTAGATGAGAATCAATCGCTATTTTTGGTTTAAAATCGATTTCTCTGTCTTCAGCAAAGGTAACGGATAAGAAAACAACGCAGTTGCTATGGTTACTCATAAAAATTCCTCCCAAATTTTTAGCATTTCACAGAGAGAAGCCTATCCATTCTTACTTAAGCAAGGCTAAATGAGCTATATTAAAACTTTCAAATGAATAAATTTTAAAGAATTTAAAAAATTAAAAAAGTACCATCTTACTCTAGAGTAAAGTACTTTAAAATATAATTTTACTAAAAACTTTATTTAACCTTTTTTGTGGTCCCCAAGGTACTTAATTAGGATATTAAATTTCATCAAAATTGGTTAAGTCATTTTCAAGATATTTAGAAAAAACTAAAAAAGTACTGAAATAAAGTACTAATGTTTGTGGGCCGATATGTACCAAAAACTAATCAGCGCTTCATTTTGTTAAACTAATGGTACGTTTTCAATTTCATTTCAATCGGTGTAACGGTGTGGAAAAAATCGTGGGCCAAAAAAGCGATAACAGACATACATCCATCCATACATACATACATCAATCCATACATCCCCACGCACTAAATGAAAAAATCGCACTTTTTGGCCTCTCGGCGAGACCCCTTGTAATTTTTGGCAAAACCGTCACTTGCTAAAATTCAACCTAATTGAATACTACAATTTGTGACTTTAATTGAGTCCATGGGTTCCGTAGTCTTTACCTGAGGACCCTTTGAAGCCACGCTTGCCCCGAGAGCGATTACAATACTTTACCCATGCTTTGCATTGGATAAAGTAAAAAATATGTATGTACAATTCTAAACCTTGGTCTCTTTGAAGTCTGGTGGGTAAACAAGCTGTCTTGCGAATTTGAAGCTTTTTGGTAGGTTTTTATTAGTACTTTTTTTGTCTCTTTGGGGGAGGGGGGTTTGTTAACTCTTCTTTCCTTTTAGAGATAGGAAAAGCAAGGGTTGGTTTTGAAATTAGGCTGGAATAAGGAAATCTCTGCGTTACTAAGGTAAATATTTTGTTTATTTTTAAAAATTTTTCTTTTTTTTAAATAATATGGTTAAAAGGGATAGTCAATCCAGGGTTGGGACTAGAGGTATAGGTGTTGAAACCAGTGGTGGTATTTTTCTTATGAGGATGATTCAGATGGTTATATAGATTATAAGGATATAGGGAAGAATGATATTAATTTAAATACAGTCTGGTTCCTACAAGTTAGTTAATTCAGATATTAATATATAGGTTTGCATTCATTTGTAGGATCTGGCATTGATTTGTGGAAGTCTGTCTATTTATTACTACTTGGGATTATAGTCTTCTGCCTCCTATGATTAAATCAATTATAAATTTTGTCAAGTCCTAAAGTCCTAGAATTGTAAAAAAATTTATTTAGTTCTCACAAGCAGAGATTAGCTGAGGTAGAGAGAGGTCATACCATCCTTGTTAAGGTTTTGACCAGGTTTCCTTAACAACTTATGGCAAATGCCGGGATGGCTAATGCGTCGCTTGCTCCTGGTATCGGGTTTTTGCGCGGAATTTTTAAATTACTTTTTGTCTTTCGGTGGAAATCTATGGTCATGTTATTTGTTAATGAGCATACATTTCTATTTTTTTTCTTTTTTTTTCTTTTTTTTTCTTTTTTTACTTGTTTATTATTTGTTAAATTGTTGTAATTAATTTGTATTGATGTTTGTTAATGTATTGTATTGATGTTTGGAGGACCTAGCCACCGAGGACTTGTGCCTCTAAGCAGGTCGAGGAATAAAGATTTATTTATTTATTTATTTATTTACCAGTGGCGTGCGGTCCATGGATGCTGTGGATGCCGCGCATGCCTAAAATTTCAAACGTTTTGAGTATTTTCATAAATATATAAGGTCGACTTCAAAATTTCAGGAGGATCCTTAAATTTTCAAATTATTATCCGTTATTTCAAATCCCATGTTGATGGGAGGTTTAAATTAGTGTATGGTAAGTCTATACAGGTCGATCTCGTGTCTTCTCGGATCGTGTTAGGATGTCTCTCTCTCTCGTCCATCATCCATTTTTACCCGACTACCGAGAGACATCGCAGTCTACTTTTCTTGATTATGCAAATGATAATCAAGAAGGCTTAAAAAAGGTTTTCACTGTTTACGAATTAGGAATGAATAGAATAGAAAAATGTGTGTTTGGTTGGTCAAACGATTATTAGTAATGTATGTGTCCAATAAGTATAGATAAAGTACTACTCTATTCCGATTTGGGAAGGGATTCTTCTTTTCTTTTTACTTTATCCAATGCGAAGCATGGGGAAAGTATTGTAATCGGTCTAGCGGCAAGCGCGACTTCAAAGGGTCCTCAGGTAAAGACTACGGAACCCATGGACTCAATTATGTTCACAAATTGTAGTATTCAATTAGGTTGAATTTTAGCACGTGACGGTTTTGCCAAAAATTACATGGGGTCTCGTCGAGAGGCCAAAAAGTGCGATTTTTTCATTTAGTGCGTGCGGATGTATGGATGGATGGATGGATGTCTGTTATCGTTTGTTTGGCCCACGATTTTTTCCACACCGTTGCACGGATTGAAATGAAATTGAAAACCTACCATTAGTTTAACAAAATGAAGCGCTGATTAGTTTTTGGTACATATCGGTCCACAAACATTAGTACTTTATTTCAGTACTTTTTTAGTTTTTTCTAAATATCTTGAAAATGACCTAACCAATTTTGATAAAATTTAATATCCTAATTAAGTACCTTGGGGACCACAAAAAAGATTAAATAAAGTTTTTAGTAAAATCATATTTTAAAGTACTTTAATCTATAGTAAAATAGAACTTTTTTTAATTTTAAATTCTTTAAAATTTATTCATTTGATCGTTTTAATATAGCTCATTTAACCTAACTTAAGTAAGAATGGTTAGGCTTCTCGCTGTGAAATGGTAAAAATTTCGGAGGAAATTTTATAAGTAACCATAGCAACTGCGTTGTTTTCTTATCCGTTACTTTTCCTGAAGACATAGAGGAATCGAGTTAAAATCAAAAATAGTGATTGATTCTCATCTAGTACTTGAGGAATAATCATTCTATATTGGATTTTTGACGTTTCGGTTTTTATTGGTAACCATTGCTGAGACATAGAGGAATCGAGTTAAAATCAAAAATAGTGATTGATTCTCATCTAGTACTTGAGGAATAACCATTCTATATTGGATTTTTGACGAATCGGTTTTTATTGATAACCATTGCTGAAGACATGGAGGAATCGACCTAAAATCAAAAATAGCGATTGATTCTCAACTAGTACTTTAGGAATAACCATTCTATATTGGATTTTTGACGTTTCGGTTTTTATTGGTAACCATTGCTGAAGACACAGAGGATATCGACTTAAAATCAAAAATAGCGATTGATTTGAATCTAGTACTTGAGGAATAACCATTCTATATTGGATTTTTGACGTTTCGGTTTTTATTGGTAACCATTGCTGAAGACATGGAGGAATCGAGCTTAAAATCGAAAATAGCGATTGATCCTCAGCTAGTACTTGAGGAATAACCATTCTACATTAGATTTTTGACCTTTCAATTATTATTGGTAACCATTGCTGAAGACATGGAGGAATCGACTTAAAATCAAAAATAACGTCCGATTCTTATCTAATACTAAAGGAATAACCTTATTCCATACCATTTTTGATGTTTTGATCTATTAATGGCAACCTCTACTGAAAACGTGGAAGAATCGACTTAAAATCAAAAAGACTAAATTCTTTTTTGGTAAACAACTCAAGCTTTACCAATAATAATCGAAGGGTCAAAAATCTAATGTAGAATTGTTATTCCCCAAGTAATAGATGAGAATCGATCGCTATTTTTGATTTTAAGTCGAATCCTATGTGTCTTCAGCAATGGTTACCAATAATAACCGAAATGTCAAAAATCGAATGTAGAATGGTTATTCCTCGAGTATTAAATGAGAATCGATCATTATTTTTTGAATTAAAACTAACATGAGCTGCAAATCGCAATTGATATCTGATTAATAATAAAGGAATAAACAAATTAATATTTCAAATGAATTTGGATAAAGTTTAGCAACGATGCGTTGCAGTTTATTTTCTTTACGGTGTCGGAAATAGAAACTAGCTTTAGAGAGTGAATCAAGTTTTTATTTCTAATTTTCTGATTTTCGTCTGTTTATACTCAAAATAAATCAATTTTGAATGGTTTACTTTACATATTTATATTTTAAATCTGGTTCTGTAATTAAAATGAGTTATTATTTTTCATATGAATATGGTTTGATTTTTAATGGATTTTCTTTCATACAGTGTGTGCGTGTGCGAACATTTTTATTGTTGTTTTGATTTATTTTGTCCAATAATAATGAAAGATTCGTTATCAAACATTTTAGTGTAGAAATTTATAATCCCCTGATCAATTTTTGAAATAGATAGAAGATGTGAAAGGAAAAATATTTAATTAGGTTTCTAATTGTTATACGGCGTGCAATTAGGCCTCTAGATAAACACTTAACAAAAGGCCATAAAGGTGGGATTTAGAAACAAACAACTCGTATCAAGCAAACTTTTAGGTGAACAGCCCCACTCCAGACAAGATAAGATAAAGACCAAAGTTCATGTGTAAATATAAATTTTTTCGAAATTTATTAATCATATAACAGAGCACTGTGATTTATGCCTGCTCGCCTCCGAGGCTGTAAACCGAGGACGGCACGTGTGGGCGCCACGCGGCCTATGGGGGATTGCTGGGCAATTAGACTCGAGAGGGGTGACCACCCAGTCGCCCCTGGTCTGATTCGATCCAAAAGAAAAACACCGCGAGAGGAATTCTTAGGCCATTTCAGAATGTAGAAGGCACCCCCTGCGGATGAATCAGAAACGAGCTACGTGAAATTTCATCCCATCATAATTAGTCCTATACTCCTTGTTTGCTTTCATCAACCAATCATTTATAACTTTTAAGTGAATTTATTTGCGTAAGTATTTAAAATACGTATTTTCGATACATTTGTATTTTATAATATGTATAGAATAATATTTAATAAAAAAAATAAAACAGACTTCAAAAAATTTAAATGCAACAAATAAAATAATAATAACTTAAAAATAAAATAAAATACACTAAAAGGTATAAAATAATTATCTTATTTAGTTACAATTAAACGACGAAATATTAACATGAAATTACTTTTTGAAGTCGTTGCCAAACATATACATTTTTTGAATCGCACTCGACGGATCTTACTTAGTACGTTTGGCTTATATAGTTTGTTTGCCACCGACTTCAAAAAGTAATTTCATGATAATATTTAGTCGTTTAATTGTAACTAAATAAGATAATTATTTTATACCTTTTAGTGTATTTGATTTGATTTTTAAGTTATTATTATTTTATTTGTTGCATTTAAATTTTTTGAAGTATGTTTTATTTTTTTATTAAAAATTATATTTATTTTTCTCTTTTTAGTGATGTTATTAATAGTGACTTAATATAAAACCTAGTATGCATCTCGTAAGAGAAAGCGTCGGGCGAATGAATCAGAAAATGATAATAAAATTCAATTCATAAATATAGAAATTCTCTCGAAACGTTTGCGGGTTTTAAATGAATTTTTTAAGATTTTATTTATTATAATTTCGATTATTTGCTCATAAGAATTGGAGATTTACGTTATTTCGTCATTGATCATATCATCAGAACTTGACCAAATTAATATGGTACGACCCCTAAGGTACCCTCTTTCTAATAAAAAAAGAATCATTAAAATCGGCTCATAAACAAAGAAGTTATGCTTGAACAAACATTTCAAAAAAGGTCCAATACCAATGAAAAAAAACGGGACCAATCGGAAGCTAGACTGAACCCAATGCAAAAAAATAATCAAAATCGGTTCATAATTGGCGGAGATATGAGGTAACATAGACACACACAAAAAAAAAAAAATCAGTCGAATAGAGAACCTCCTCCTTTTTTGAAGTCGGTTAAAAATACTCAATTTCTAAGTATTTTGTATCTAAAATATATGTTTTTAGGTATTTTGTATTTTGAAAATATTAAAAAGTCATTTTATTTCTACTAAAATCTTAGCTACATTTTGGGCAGTCATTCCCAAAAAATCAGTCGAATAGAGAACCTCCTCCTTTTTTGAAGTCGGTTAAAAATACTCAATTTCTAAGTATTTTGTATCTAAAATATATGTTTTTAGGTATTTTGTATTTTGAAAATATTCAAAAGTCATTTTATTTCTACTAAAATCTTAGCTACATTTTGGGCAGTCATTCCCTCACACCGTGTTGTAAAAAGTTAAGAGCTTATTATGTATCATATATTTGTATGTGTTCCTAGAATTAATAAAGTATCGCACATTCACAAGGGAAATTATAAGGTTATTTTTTCTACTTTTGTGAAATAATGTTTCATTTTCTCATTCCCTCACCTCACTCATGATAATTGTTGGTGTTCTAATCGACGGTCCAGTAAACCAGTACAAGAACAAGTTTATGTTCCATGTTGTCTCTCAACATTTATCATATTTTTTTCCATGCTTCGCATTGGATAAAGTAAAAATAAAATAAAATATATAGGAAATATACATAAAGGCTTTCAATTTTTACCACATTTTCTTTATTTCTCAAAAGAATCTAAGTGAATCGGTTATTTCAGAAAAGTCACATGTGTCATTGTTTTGTTATGTAATATTTCTGAAATAACTGATTCAATTACCTATATTCTCTGTTCTGAAACCCTGTCAACATGCCACAAACTTTTGCCTTTACTGTATATGAATTGATATTGTCTAACATGATGGCATTGGTTTTCCCATTCTAGAATGCCAAGGTATGCTTGTTTCGTCAATTATGTTGTAATTGTAATCTAATTCAAAACAATTCTTCTATCTGCCTGGCAGTTCACTTTCTTCGATTCTCTGTTATTAGTAAACTCTCTTTAGTAAGTGTCAGTTGTTATTTCATCCCGAATATTTGAAGAGCTATTGTTTTGTGATTCTAGTTTTTTCTATCATGCTTTTTTGGTTCCTCACCTCCTACTTGTGGGTGGTGGTTATCTTCATTGCTCTAGTGCGCTATATCCTATGGACTAGATCCCGATTTGTAAAATGGATTGAAAACATTCCGGGACCTCCTTCACTCCCCTTTATCGGCAACACCATCGAGCTTAATGTGGATCATGAAGGTACCATCCATCCACTTTACAAGAAATCTCTCTAATTCTAAATTCAAATAAATTTTGTTTGCATGTTTTTTAGAAATAATTTTAAAATTGAAATATTTATAGTCAGGGCCCGATCTAGCTCTTTCACTTTTTTAAGCAAAGGTGATTTTTGCCGTCCCTTTATATTTAATTACTTTCTGAAAAAAATAAGCTGACGTGTTCTGATGAGGCCATCCACTTGACTTTACCACACAACCTGGCCCCTAAAATTATTTATAATCATGTAGGGGGGTTAGTTTTTGCATTTTTATACTTCTGGTGTCCCACTGATTATGTATACAAAATTTGGTTGAGTTTAGTAAATGGCCAAGATTTTCATTTTTTGACCCCCACCCCATTTTGGGCGGTTAGTTTTTGCATTTTTAGACTTCTGGGGTCCCACTGATTATGTATACAAAATTTGGTTGAGTTTGGTAAATGGCCAAGATTTTCATTTTTTTGACCCCCACCATTTTGGGCGGTTAGTTTTTGCATTTTTAGACTTCTGGGGTTCCACTGATTATGTATACAAAATTTGGTTGAGTTTGGTAAATGGCCAAGATTTTAATTTTTTGACCCCCCTCCCCCCCATTTTGGGCGGTTAGTTTTTGCATTTTTAGACTTCTGGGGGTCCACTGATTATGTATACAAAATTTGGTTGAGTTTGTTCAAACGGCATAGATTTTTAAATTTTAACCCCCCCCTCCGCCCCTTTAATTTTGGGTCGATATGCACCAAAATCTAATCAGCTCATTAAGAGTTTTGGTCCATTGAGATTAACTCAATGGACCAAAACTTCATGTGTAATTTGGTTTCGATATTCTCACTAGTTTTTGATCTAGCTCGTCCACAAAAATTTGGTAACGCACAGACGGACGGACAGCCAGACAACCGGACAACCAGACAGACAGACTAACTAACAGACATTTTGACAAAACAATTATTATCTCGAAAAATATAATTTTTTCGATGTTCACTTATTTGAGCTTTTTTGTAGAGCGAAATGCCATGTTTTAGCTCAATTTTTTTAATCAAAATAGTTTAGGCCGTTTTTGAGATATTTCGAAAAAAAGAAGGAAAAAAAAACCCACTTTTTTCATGCACGATTACAATACTTAACCATACCCTGTATGGTAAAGTAAAAATATAGTAAGTTTGTTTAAGTGTTTATTTTAGTATTATTTTGACATTTAAAGTATAATCAACTGGCATGGTCACCACACGACTTTCACATTCTAACTTATTTGAAATCATCGCAACACTCCTAATTTACATCCTCTTCCTTTATTTCAATCGGATTAAAATTTATACAAGACTAATAACACATGACACTAGATAAGTACACCAATTTTAAACAAAATCGTTAGTGCCATTTTTGAGAAAATAAAAAAAACGATAAGTCTTTCATGTAAATGTCAAATTTCGGCGTTCTGATTTCAACCAAAAGCTTGCTGTGCTCCTTCTAGCCTAATCGAGCTTAAGTTTCGAATTTCGTAGCTCTGAGACTTATGGTTGCGAAAAGCAAAGGGCACATACGTACGTACGTTACGCACTGACCAATGGATTTTTGCTCACTTTTGCAACCTGGGGGCCAAAATATCCCATTTTATGTCATAAATTCGGTTTCAAACTATTAAGGGCATCGATTTCTTCCACCTAGATGTTACAAAATGAAATTAACTTTTTTCATCTCTGAGATACAAGATCTCAAAGAGGAGCCAGGCATGCGATCGCAATACTTCCAATTATATTCTATAGAATATAAATGTGAAAATAAAAATAGTTATATAGTCGGAGGGATAAAATTCTTTAATTTAATTCTGAAATGATTTTATTTTCATCATTTAAAAATTGTTTGCGGCGGTTTAGTTAATGCAGGGCTGTCCAAATTTACTATGAAGTTTTCGAAAAATAAAAGTGCTAATTTTAAATTTTGAATCTGGAACTAGATTTCAAGATTTCCGAAAAAATTATCACCATTTTGTTCTATTTTCGACTCCATTTTCATTAGAAATAAATTTTCTACTTGCAAACTGTCTGATTGAATGTTCTAGAACAGTGGTTTCCAACCGGAGGTCCGTGAGAGAATCGCGAGTGGAATGATTAAAAAAATAAAAAATATTTTCTCTTAAATTATTAAAATAAAATATTTCTCTAATTCTTTTTCTAAAAAATTAAAATAAAAACTTAATTTAAAGCTTTTTATTGCATTGTAAAAAATAAATGCTTAATCTTTAGCAGCGAGTCTTGCAGTGCATTGTGATACTTTTTGGTAGATATTACTGCCTCTACTGAACTTGCGCGATATTATTGTTTGTGTTTTTTCTATCGAAAATTTATTAAATAATTTGTAATTAAGTTGTACTGTATACTAATTAATAGACATAATAAATAATGTGTTGTAAAAAACTGTTTAACTTAATCACCTTTGAATTTGGTTACAACTGACAGGAGGTATGGCATGGGGGGTCCGTACTGATTCAATTTCAGACTGAGTGGTCCGCAGACTTTTACAGATTGGGAACCACTGTTCTAGAACAACAATTAGATAAAATCTGAAAGAAAAAATTAAAATTGTCTCTTTATTAGAATTTTATATTAATTATCTAGCCAGGAAAAAATATTAACAAATACTAATACATATAATATCACTTTTTGTAAGTATATAGATATGTATTTAAATATAGGAGAAGTTATTTTTTATTCTTATCCTCTCTTAACTAATAAGAACTAAAAAAAATTCAACTTATTTATAAAAGATTTTTCGGAAAAGGGACACTCTATTATTCACGAAATTAAAGGGGTACGGTGTTATAAAATTATAATTGTATATTAAAAAGTAGGTATGATGATTTCCGAAAGCTTTAATTTTTTATTGTCTTGGAAGGCTTCATACACTGCATCATAAATTGCCTCAGGATAGTACATTGAGGTCAATATATATATAGTCTTATTGATCTATTAAATAGTACCATTTTCTCTAATAAATATTTCCTCTTAAAAAAAAAATCATCTTTCCCGGTTTTCCTGGTTTGGCGCCAACCTTGAGTTTGCGTCTTCTGCGGCCGCGTGGTTTGTGGGATTCAAGATCCGGCCCTGTCTAACCTTATATCATTTTTAAAAAATATTTATTATTAAATGGAACTATATCAAATAAATTATAATTTATGGTTAGTTTGAATTGTATTAGTAATTATTAGTAATCTTTTAACATCAACTAGGCGGAAACTTGGCTTTTGTTATTATTATTTCCCATGTGAAATGAAATAGCCTTTTCGAATGAAATGATCAAATTAATTAATTGATAACAAGCCCCAAACAGTAATGAATTATTGTGGAAAACTCACATGAAACGAATCCTACTTAACCCCCTAGATCACGGGCCGCCAGAACTCAAACAAATCGCCTAATTCTTGTGCGGTTAATTCATTTATGAATTGACTCTTTGAAGAGCTACCCACCTCTCCAAATTATTAGATTTTCAAGACCCATAGCACTCAAACCAAATTACTTTCAATAGAGCTTTATTGAATTTTTTTAAAAAATAGTCAAAGATGAGTCGAGAAGCACCAATTATTTCTTTATTTTAATAAAAATTTCTACTAACGTTAAAATAATCTTTATAGCTACAATCAGTGGAGCAACCAGGATTTTGTCCTGGGGGAAGGGGGGGGTAATAGATTCTCTCTCTTCCATACACATATATATATATATATATATATATATATATATATATATATATATATATATATAAACATTTTCACTATGAGCTAAAAAATAATAAAGTTCTTATACCTACATTATTATTTAACTTTTTTTTGAATAACAAATACCAATAGAATTATAATATTTTATCCGCGGTCCGAGACAATTTTTTTCTTCAAATGTGGCCCGTGTAAGCCAAAAGGTTAGAGACCCTTGAGTCAATGGATAATAAATAATATAGCATGGCTTTGAAACTTACTTTCACCTCTAATGTTGAAATCAGATACTTATCCTCTCTTAACTAATAAGAACTAAAAAGAAATTTCAACTTATCGGAAAAAGGACACTATTATTCACGAAATTAAAGGGGCACGATGTTATAAAATTGTAAGTGGATGTTAAAAAGTGGATATGATGATTTCCGAAAGCTTTAATATTTTTGTCTTGGAAGGCTTCATACAATGCATCATAAATTGTCTCAGCATAGTACATTGAGGTTAATATAGTCTTATTGATCTATTAAATAGTATCATTTTCTCTAATAAATATTTCCCCTTAAAAAAATCATCTTTCCCGGTTTTCCCGGTTTGGCACAAGCCTTCAGTTGGCGCCTTCTGAGGCCGCGTAGTTTGCGGGATTCTAGATCCGGCCCTGTCTAAACTTATAGTTTAAAAATAAATCAAAAGCTCTACAAAGGATGTGAGTTTGTTAGATTTTGTGGCCTGACCCCCATGTGTCCAATACAAATTTGAGGCCGATAACTCCTGAAACTTTATAAGTAAATCTTATTTGAAATATCATTTAATTGTGGGATTTTTTGTAAAGCCAGAATTTTGAGGGAATCCAAGACTAGGCAGGCCAGGATAGTCGCCCATAGAGCCAATGTGCAAGGACGCTTGAAGGCACATTTGTATTAAATATTTTAATATAACTACGAAGAGAGTGGAAAAAGAGAAGTCGAGGAATTGCCTACCTGCAGGCGTCTTCTCTGCTTGAAGCTCTGCCATGGATAAGATCCTCGGCCTGTGTCGGAATCTTCACTAAAAAAAAGACAAATTACAATTAATAATATGTTGATATTTTCCAATTTAAATTATTAAAGTTTAGGTTAAAAACAGTTTAAAATTAAATTTTTCTAAATTAAAAAGACAACTTAGCTGAAAATGTATCCATATTGGGATAGATTTGAAATTGCTAATAAGCAAAGAAATATTTATTTAGGTATAAATTTAATAATTCTAAAAGAAATCGAGATTCGCTTACCTCCAGTTCTCTTCCCGGGAGATCTGCTCCTCGACTGGAGGCCGCATCTTGGCGCGCACCTCTCCGCTGGAAAGAAAGCCAAATGATCAATGGATCGCATGATTCCAGACAAGCTAATCAGAAATATTCTTTTATACTTTCAATAAGAGATAAATATATAAAAAGAAATGTTAATATTTCTTCTTTTCCCTGAAAACGATAAAATTATATATAAAATATGTGAAGCCGAATAAATACTATCTATAGATAGCAGCATTATCAAGAGATTTGTTTTGTTATTTGTTTTTAAATTCGGGAATTATTTTCATAATGTATATAATTTTAATTAAATAAATTCTTAGTAAAAAAGGAGAATAGTTAAAATTTAAAACTAATGAATTTTTTTAAATAAAGCTCCAATTTCTAAATTCAATGAGATTTCAAAGTTATTATAACTTTAATATAAAAATTTATATATATCATTATATATTTCACTAAATCATCATCAATTTTTTAATCCATAAATATATTTTAAATATAATTAGAAAACATTATTATTATATTGATAGCGTTTTTCTTTAGGAGACGGACTGGTATAAATATGCAATTGGATGTTGATGAAGGCAGTCCACAGTGGTTGTAAAAAATAAGACTATAATGGTTTTATTATTTTACATTTATTTGTTAAACCGACGTTTCGGAGATTTATTCTCTCCTTCTTCAGGGTAACAAAAAGTCAATGAAAGTAGTTCAAATCATAATTACTTCCTGTCTCCTTTAACAATGCCAAAAAAACATTATAAAATTTTTTTGGCATTGTTAAAGGAGACAGGAAGTAATTATGATTTGAACTACTTTCATTGACTTTTTGTTACCCTGAAGAAGGAGAGAATAAATCTCCGAAACGTCGGTTTAATAAATAAATGTAAAATAATAAAACCATTATAGTCTTATTTTTTACAACCACCGTGGACTGCCTTCATCAACATCCAATTGCATTATTATTATATATTATTATATCATTAAGATTCCAAAGAAGTGAAATTGTTTTAATTTTTTCGTGTTTACTAATGTTTGAAGGAAAATCATTTTCAAACATTTTTTCTAATTGTATGATTTCAATACAAATGATAAATCAAGAACGAAGGTCATAAGAAATTTGTTCTGGAGCAAAAATGTTAGTATTTCCAATATAAAAGAAATTAGGCGGGCTTATGAACTTTCGGGTGAAAAATGAGAAAAAATCGAAATATAGGAAGATCTAGCTAATGAACTGAAATTCAATTAAACTTAGGAAACGCGGTGTAGGTTTATAAGGAAATTTTAGAACTTAAATTCGGCACAACAGTTTGTATAATAAGCTTTGGGTTAAAGTTTCTCATCTCAGACCTATGATAGCAATGATAAAAAATTGCTGAATCACCAAAATTTGTAGAAAGTGCACTGAATATTTTTAAATTATAAGTTTTTATTATTTATTTATACGAAAAATAAGGATCGTGGGAAGGCACAATTTAT
The DNA here is from genome assembly GCA_024734495.1 of Forficula auricularia. NCBI lineage: Eukaryota > Metazoa > Arthropoda > Insecta > Dermaptera > Forficulidae > Forficula > Forficula auricularia. Next base: position 465,405 of record JALMQS010000192.1, read on the forward strand.
TAGTATTTGCTAAGCTAGATAAAATACTGCTATATCTAAGCGTTAATAAGTTATAGACGCTAAAATTATATTAGCTAAGAATCTGTAAAAATTCTGAGAGATTGCTACTATTATAAAGATAAGGTATACCGACAGATTTTTCAAATTTTTTGATTCATTACTTTGGCCGAAATAAATAATTGATAATTCAATGCCAAAAAACCATGTTATTTAGATGGCAAACTTTCATCTCTAACGCCAAGGTTAAAATTGAGATAGGGGCTTGAAACTTGGGGAATATTTTTTTATTGATTTCGAACCATATGAGCCTCTAGCAGAATAAAAATTCGAAATTACCCAAAATAAGGAATATTAAACAAGGATGACCTTCATAAACTGGACTCTTGACCTGACTCCCTGGAACCCAGAGGCATTAAAATTCATTTGAAGATATATTTATAATAAAGGTCACTATAAAATTGTATGACTTCTAGATACTGAAATTCTCTTTCTATATCTATATTTATCTAATTCTAATCCTAGATCCTACAACCTACCGTCTTCGTCTATATCTTTATATTTTCAGAAGAGAGACTGTCGAAAAAGCCCTTCTCCATAAAAAAAGATGCATGAGTTGACAATAAAAATGATTTTTCACATATATTTTCGGTTTCGGGTAAAGGGTTGTTTCCTTTAAAATCCCAAAGATTTTTAGCAAAATCCCTGATATCAACAAAATTTCCCTTTTTTTGCGATTCTAAAAATTGTTTGATCAAATCATTGGTTTTCAGACTAAATTTGATCAACTGCAATAACTTTTTAATTATTCATCGTTTGACTCTTATCGACATATTTGTTTATAATTGAATTTACTTTAACAAAGGTCATTATAGAAAGTCGTGTATTTCAAAGGGTAGGCAAAAATGTTTAAATATATGTTTCATTTAAAATTTGATCTCTTATACAAGGAAAAGTAAGTCACCTACAAAAAAGTTACATAAAACAAGTTTTAGGAATTTAAATGTATTACAACAAATCTTATATAATTAATTTGTCTACGACCAATAATTTAAAAGATAGACGAAGATTTTTAAATAAATGAATTTTTTTGGTTAAAATAAAAATAATTCATCAACCGAATGCCACTTTTATTCCTTCTCATGGCGAGGTCTACTTGCGTCGCACCTCTCGATATTATGGTAGACCAAAAGTATTATAAATGAGAAAGAAAGCGATCTTATTTTATCATTTTCATCTATCTGAAGGTTCATTGTATCATCCATTATAAGAAAATAGTATTTTAATTAAGAATTTTGTAGTTAAAAAGAAATTGTATGAAAAGATTCAATTTCTTCTATCCGGGAGCGAATCAACTAGAAATGGCGAAAAGTTTTATTTTTTCTCATTAGATATTTATTCAAATCTTTTGAAATTTCATAGCTATGTGTTATTTTTATTTATCTTATATATTAAATAATTATTATTAAGAATTTTGCATTTTAAAGGGTAGTTTATTTGAAGTCCAATTTAAAAAAACGCTAATAACTCCGTTGAAAATTTTTTAAAAAATATAAAATTAATTAAAATTATAAAACAATTAATTATTTATGATTTACATTAATTTTGAACGAAATCGGTACAGTACTTTTCGAGAAAATGGTCAAAAACCATCTGAACCTTCTATGAAAGGCCGTTTTAGAAACATTTTAAAATTCATCTCCATGTCACAAATCAATATTTCGTTTCATGTGACTTTTTTAACTTTTTTCAAATGCATCGCGTGCTTTCAAATAACATCGTTTTTTTGACGGTTCAGATGGTTTTTGACCATTTTCTCAAAAAGTACTGTACCGATTTCGTTAAAAATTGAAGTAAATTATTAATAATTAATTGTTTTATAATAACTATTAATTTAATATTAAAAAAAAATTCAACAGAGTTATCAGCGTTTTTTCAAATTAGACTTCAAATAAACTAACCTTTAAAATACAAATTTCTTAATAATAATTATTAGATATAAAAGAGAAATGAAAATAACACACAGATATAAAATTTTAATTGATTTGAATAAATATCTAATGAGAAAAAATAAAACTGTTGGCTATTTCTAGTTGATTCGCTCCCATTGAGAAAAAATTAAATACTTTCATAAAATTTCTCTTAAACTACAAAATTCTTAATCAAAATGCTATTTTCTTATATAATAGACATACTGTAAACCTTCAGATAGATGAAATCGATAAAATTACATCGTTTTCTTTCTTATTTATAATTCTTTTGGTTGTTAAATCGAGAGTTGGTGGCCAGCCTCTCACCATGAGCGACGCATTGGTTATTGTTTCAACAAGTCCATTCAGTCCACAGTATTGATATATCTTTTAATATTATAATTTATTATATATAAATGTTCGATAATATAATAAATAAATAAATAAAATAATTTAAGAACAACAATATATACAAAAAGTTCTAGGCTGTCAACCACGAAGCCAAGACTCAGAGGGCAGGGCACAAAGGCTATATAAAGCTATATAATAGTGTTATTAATTTTAAATAAATAATTTAGGTATTAAATAATGAAAAGTGTTAATAAAAATTATTTATTATTTTATTATAATATATTATTTCTTTCTTATTCATCATTTCTAATTCTAATTTTCGAGACGAGAGACAGTCCCCTCCTATATCATACATTGTTGTTATGGATTATTTTTCCCAAAATGGAAGGGGGGGGGTCAAAAATGAAAATTATAAGCCTTTAACCTACCTGAACCAAATTTTCTCACTTAATCTATGCACGCCTAGAGAACTAGAAATACAAAAACTAAACCAAATTTTCTACACTTAAATCTGTGTATGCTAGAATACTAGAAACGCTTACAAGAGTATAAATGTAAAAACCAACCACCCAAAGGGTCGAAAATAAAAATTTTAACCCTTTAGACCATGAACATGAACTACTCTTACTATGTGGACGGCTAGAATACTAAAAACGCAAAAACCAACCACCTAAAATGTGGGGAGGGACAAAAATTTCAAAAAGTTTTTTCTACTACAGATATTCGTTGCTAATAAATCGTTAATTCACTTTCAAAAATATTAATCAATTTATTTTATAGAACTCAAATGAGATAAACAATCAGATCGAAATACATATAGTATACTAGCTGCAAGGCCCGCCTTCGGCGGCCCTCTTGCTAGCCAGGGGGCACGCCCCCTGGATCCCCAACCCACGAATCCCACCCTCACACTACACTCCCCCCGACCCATCCAGCACCCCTACCCCCGCACCATGATCCCGTGCCCAACCCCCGCCCCCATACCACAGAACCCAAACCTCACCCCCCACTCCAACCCACCACACTCCCCGAAACCCACCCAGCACCCCAACCCCCGCCCCCACACCACCACCGCAACCCTCACCCCACCCACCTCGGGCCCCCAATCCACGAATCCCAACCTCACCCCCCACTCCAACCCACCACACTCCACGAAACCCACCCAGCACCCCAACACCCGCCCCCACACCACCACTTAAACACTCTAACCTGCACCCCCCACCTCGGACCCCCACCCCGTACCACCCCACTACGCCACTGGACCCTCTCCTGAACCCCCCATCCACCAACCTTGCACCACCCCTGTGCCCCCCCTACTCCTCCATACTCCCTCACTCCACCGACATTCCACTCCGCGCATCCCATGCCCTAACCCACCCCCACTCCACCCCCGCACCCAGTTTTTGTATTTCTAGCCTTCTAGTGACCCACAGATTATGTAAACAAAATTTGGTTGAGTTTGGTCCAAGAGCAAGAATTTTCATTTTTTGACCCCTCTACCCCCATTTTGGGTGGTTAGTTTTTGCATTTCTAGCTCTCTAGAGGCCCACAGATTATGTATATAAAATTTGGTTGAGTTTGGTCCAAGAGCAAGAATTTTCATTTTTTGACCCCCCCTCCCCATTTTGGGTGGTTAGTTTTTGCATTTCTAGGTCCTTAGAGGCCTACAGATTATGTATACAAAATTTGGTTGAGTTTGCTCCAAGGGCAAGAATTTATATATTTTTTTCCTTCCCCCCTTTTTGGGTGGTTTTTGGGGGAATTTTTTTAAACAAAAGCTGTCAGAAATCACATCCCCTACAACTTTGCTCATTATAAAATTTCCCGTAGAGTTAATAGTTTAAGAGTTATTTGATAATTTTCATTCGTGCACTCCCCCCCCAAACCCCCTTTTGGGGTCAAAATATCAAAACGTTATATAGCTAAAAACGTAAGTTAGAAGACCTCTGATACAAATATGAAATTTCATAATAATCCCTTCAGCCGTTTTGACGTGAATCGTGAGCAACTTTTCGCGGAAACCACTGAAACAGACAGACATACAGGAATTTTGTTGAGGGTGTTTTCGTTCATAACTTTGCTTGAAACGTGTGCAACCAAAATTTGGTGTGATTTGGACCAATGTACAGACAAAACCTTAATTTTACATATATATAGATTTATATATATTTCAATATTTTTATTTTTACGAATTCATGAGGATATTGTACTCGATTGACTGGGATATTATAAATATGAAAAGAATACATCTTACGTCTAACTAAAAGTAATATTAACTCATTTTTTCAAAATTGGACTTACACCTTACACCACTTTCAAAATAAACGGTCCATATATTAATTAGTCTCCCTTCAATTACCTATTTTACCATCATGGGGGTAAATACTCATATGTTTGTACTTAATATATGGTATATACTATATACAAGAATTGCTCAATTAATATAAGATATTATATAATTTATTTGTTTAAAACTATAGTTTTGACCTTCATCATCAGTCTTTTTAATTATAAATATTTTGTCTGTTTTTCTCATGGGGTCAATTATCCGATTGGATATAGGAAATTCTTATTGTTGTCTAGCACCCATATAAACGAGAATCGAGAAATATTAAAATGGAGTATCTTTACTTAATAAATAGAATTAGAGATGATTTCATCTATGTAATCGGTTCAGTGTTGTTTGATTTCATTGATTTACTGTCTATTTCAACGCGTCCTTTAAATGAATTTATTAGCTTAAAAGCCGTTGACGTTGTTAGGCTTTATGGGAATGGCTGAGCAACTTAATGATATACCGATCTAATGATGATATTAGATTAGTGCAAATGCGTCAAAGCAATTGTAAATGGAATAATTCAATAGATAAATGTGGATATGATTTTTGATTTTATTCCATTATTCATAACTTTTCTTTAGTCATTGTAATTTATATTTGCATTCAAAAAATATCTGACATGTGGACACCTTAGGTATGGGTAAATCGAGTCCGACAGTTTTAATTGAAGAAAAATTATTTTATAAAGCTTTATCTATCATTTATATCAATTAAAATTAATTTCAAACTGTAAGAATCGATTAAAATTGCAGTCGATTAATCGATTCTGAGAATCGTAATGTGTAAAATAAAATTCAGAATCGAGAATCGATTATTTTATAAATTTACCCATCCCTAGTGCACACAATCTTACTTTGACTTAACTTTCTCTGCTTCACCCGTATATTTATATTATTTTAACTTAAATAAAATAATAAATAATTTCTAATATGTAGTAGATCGCAGAACAAGTCGATCGAAAAGTAGTTTTATTGTACATATCATTTATTCGTGTTCAATAAATAATTACAATTAATTATTCTGGTTATTGGGAACTTGGAATTGAAATAAGTTGGAAGATAAATTTTTAAAATATTGCTACGTTTCGCAGTATAATTTTCTGCTTCCTCAGGCAATTTTTAAATAATGAATTATGTGTGATTTAAATTAAACAAATTTGATAATAATAGCAATTATTTGGTTTATATTATTTTAATTAAATATTCCACTAATATGCATGGGCGTCCGCAGAGGGACGAAAGAGGGTGCACATGACCCCCCCCCCCCGGGATCAAATGAAAAATTATGTAACAGCCCTGACTTCCTGCCCGGCCTCACTAAACTATATTTAATCTACCATATGTGTATTTAAGCACCACTGTATTACTGTATTCTAACTATGAAAAATTACTCAAAAAATTAAATATTGTAATTATTTGTCTCCAACCTTTATCCCCCCCCCTGACTATATGCAATTAACGTTTTTATAAATTTTGAATTAGATTTTTTCATAATAGCGAGTAGAATTGCGAAAATTGCATTAAAATTGAATATTAAATATACCATGTCTTGATATAATAAGATTTTTATTTTCCATAAATTTTTTATAAATATCGGTCTAGAAAAGGGTTGTCTTTTGGCTTACACGGGCCGCATTTGAAGTAAAAACAAATGCCTCGGGCCGAAAATAAAATAAACTAGTTCTATTGATATTTTTTAATCATGAAAGATAGTTAATAATGTAGAATATATTTATCTAGATTAATTTGCAGCAACGCTGACGTAATGATGACGTCTTTGCGGCAAATTTGAAATATAATTGTAATTGAAACTAGAATTTTGGAATGAAAGACTCCAATTGATTTTAAATTAAGAAACATTAAATTTATTGATAATTATCCCCCCCCTCTCACCACTCAAAAATTAAATATTCAATTCGCTTTTCTTTGCGCACAGAAAAAGAAATTAATCACATCTTATTTGATTTATATTTTATATATTATTTGTTTATTTTTTAAAAATTTGCCACTTTTTTATAATTTATTAAAAATCTAAATTTTGTTATTCTTATTTTTTGATTTTTACAAAATTGAACGACTTAAGACACGCATGCCCGAGTTTCTCATGGCAATACTGGAGGGAGCAGCCTGTCATACAAACAACACCTGATCTCTTTTAAATATTTGGAGCCTTATATCGATTATCGATCCCAAATTTTAAAAAAATGAAATAATATAATTCTCCTCCTCACACGATCCCACTTATTTAAATAAATCTACATATTTCCACACAAAAAATATCACAATGCTGTAGATTATAGAAAAAAATACTACCAGATTCATATCTAGAGCCTCATTTCTGTAGCTGTGTCAGGACGAAAATGAGGTGAAACTTTTAAGAGACTATGTATTTTCGGGAGTTTACAGGTATACATTTGGAGTGTGGTTTTTTAAGAGGAATAAAATTTTTGGACCGAGACGCTGCCCGCCAGGGCACCAGCTCCGGAGGGCCGAGCTTCGAGGGCGTGCCTTCGGCACGCCCTCGAAGCTCGTGTAGAATAATGTAATCCGGCCACCATGACAAAGAAGCAAAAGTGTCTTAAAAATATTTATATCTAATTAAAAATAGAGTCAAAATGTGACGAAATTGCGATTATTTTTTCGAAAATCTTGATATATTTTTTCACATTAAAAATTTAAAAATCTGCATATGAAAATTTTTGTGAAGATTGACCAATTTCCTCTTATTTTAGAAAAAAAGGTCAGTGTATCAGATATGTAGATAAAATCAGTAAGTACATCAAAAATCTTAATGTTTTAAGGAAGTTTATAATTTTATGTCGGGCCGCGGGCCATGGGTTAGACAGCCCTGGTCTAGTATATAACAATTCTAAGATTCAATTTTTAAAATATAAAACATCTAAAATTAACTTAGCTATACCATATAAATATTTTTTTTTCTTTTTTTAGAATTGCTCACCAGACTGCATGGAGTCACGCGACTTTTTGGCAGCGTTCGTGGACTCACCAAAGCCTGGCAGGGAAACAACCCTTATATCCTAGTTTCTAAACATAAATTAGTCGAGGTAATTAAGTAGAGCTTTTAATAATTTCCTTCTTTTCAAATCGATTAAAATTTCATCAGAAACCTTTTACCGTAAAGTTCTTTGAAGGAACAATAAAAGAGGGTGTCTCCTGCTGGAATTATAAATTTTATTTATTTATAACGATAATTCCAGCAGAAGACACACTCTTTTATTGTCTCCTTCAATATATAAAAATTCTGCTACTCTCGGCACAAAAACTTTCAATTTAAGTAAAGTTCTTTCAAAATCCTCGATGGACATTGAACTAGCTCTCTTCTAACGATATTATAAGGTTGTTCGGAAAGTAATTTCGTTTTTTCCCGACAGAGGATTTAATTGTATTTTTTTGCGCCCAACTTCATACTTAAGCGGTATAATTTTTATATGCTTTGAGAGCTCATTTAGCAAGGCTTGTGTGTGAAAAATTCCAATTAATTCTATGCAGTAGTTTTTGGTTGGTGACCTTTTAAATATGGAGAGCGATAAGTAGCATTTTCGACATATCTTACTGTTTTACTACAGAAAGGGTAAAAATGCTGTTCAAGCCAGAAAGAAATTGACCGATGTGTATGGAGAAGGTGTGTTGACAGTACGCCAGTGCCAGAACTGGTTCGCTAAATTTCGATCCGGCAATTTTGATGTCGAAGATGCACCACGTTCGGGAAGGCCGGTTGAAGATGATAAAAACGCGATAAAGACATTAGTTGATGCGAACCGGCGAATAAGAACACGTGAGATCGGATTGAAGTTAAATTTATCAAATTCAACAGTTTATGACCACTTGAAAGGCCTGGGATTATCCTCGAAGCTCGATGTATGGGTTCCCCATGTTCTCACAGAGAGAAATCTGTGTCGCCGCATTGACGTCTGCGATTCGCTTCTCAAACGTCACGAAAATGATCCGTTTTTGAAGCGCATCATCACTGGGGACGAAAAATGGGTTGTATACAACAACGTCAAACACAAGAGGTCATGGAGCAAAAAAGATGAACCGGCTCAAACCATTTCCAAAGCCGATATTCACCAAAAAAGGTGATGCTGTCTGTTTGGTGGGATTTTAAAGGAATCGTTTTTTTAGCTTTTACCGGATAACACAACGATTAATTCGGAAGTCTACTGTCATCATCTGGACAAACTGAATGATGCACTTCAACAGAAAAGGCCAGAACTAATCAACAGGAAAGGTGTAGTTAGTGTTTCACCAAGACAAAGCGAGACCTCACAAAAGTTTGGTCACTCGCCAAAAGCTTTTACAGCTTGAATATGAATATGAAATGTGGGATACAATGCCACACCCACCATATTCTCCAGACCTGGCACCATCGGATTATTATTTGTTCCGGTCACTGCAAAAATTTTTAGACGGTAAAACCTTCACCTCAAATGAGGAGGTCAAAAACCACCTCGTTCAGTTTTTTGCCAGCAAAGACCAAAAATTTTATGAGCGTGGAATTATGCTACTACCAGAAAGATGGCAAAAGGTGTTGGACCAGAACGGCCAATATATAATTTAATAAAGTATTTGTTTATTATACGAAAACTGTCTTTCATTTCCACAAAAAAAAACAAAAAAAACAAAAAAAACGAAATTACTTTCCGAACAACCCGATATTATTTATATTTATATTTATTATAAAGTATAATCGACTTAAACAATCTGGCTTGTTCTTGAATATACAGTCGACTCTCGATAATTTGAAATTCAAGGGACTACAAGAAAAATTCGTATTATCGAGACTTCGAATTATCAAGAAGTTTGAATTATGAAGAGGGAAGAAAAAATTCATAGTTTTTATTTATTTTTGAAAATATATATGAGCTTACATAAATTTTATATAGCGCCTCAAGTAAAAAAGTAAAAATAATGAAAACCACAAAAAAGAACAAAAAAAAAATACAATTTTGTTAAGGGAGAATGGCTTAGGTTCTTGGTGAAACATTTTAAATAAAGTAAAGAAAATTTTTGAAATTTTTTATAAACTTTTTAAAATATAAAATACTAGGTGGGTTTCACATAAATAAAAATTACATACGTATTAACATTGCAATATATAGATAATAACATACCTATTTATAAAAATCTGGAGTAGAGAAAAAATTTGAATTATAAAAGAGGAGAAGTGGCCTAGTTCGAATTATAGAACGTTCTCTCCCCTCTTGTTACGAAAAGGATTTCGAGTTAATGAGCGTTCAAAATACACAGCATTTTTTCGATTTATCGAAGTTAACAGCTAAAGAGTTCGAATTATCGAAAAATTCTAATTATCGAGTGTCAACTGTACCTAGTTATTCTGTAGAAGATTTTGAAAGCTTTAATATTATTCAGACAATCAATTTTATTTTATTATAACGAAAACCTTTTCACAAGAAACAATAATTAAGAATCATTTCCCCAAGAAGAAACAGCTTAAATTACACTGATATTATGAGGAAATGTTAAGCCTATACTCGTAGCAACCAAGTCCCGTGATCATGTATCAAGATAGTGGCGATACATTGTTCCTAGGCCAGAGGTCGGAAAACTTTTCTAACTAGTACCCCAAAACAATTTTGACTATGAAGATTATTAAATCGTCGATTCAAAAAGAAGAAATTAAAGAAAATTTAATCAAAATTGTTATTGAATCAATGTTTACTGGGAATACAGCCATAAATGCTGGAGTTTCTCAGGGCTGGCTCATTTCTCCCACGCTCTTTATTATCTATATCAGTCTTTCTCAACCTTTTTTGATTGACGGCACAGTAAAAATATCGGGAATTGTTATTAATTATTATTTACGGCACACAAACTAAATTGAAAAATATTGTTTGGTGAATCGTATCCATAATTTAATTAGTTTATAAGATCTTAGGAATTTGGATAAATAAATTGAATTCAGAGTTTTATATTGAATAAGACGGACGTTTCGTCACCATATTTGCGACTCCTTCAGGGAATTATTCTTCAACACAATTGTGCTTTCTATGGTTCTTTGTTTTAACTGTGATGAAAAATTAATGATTTTTAAGGAATTTGGTGTTTAGCCACCCGAAATATATATATCGAGATTAAAGTCTCTCCAAAAATAAATTCGTTTTATTTTTATATCTTAATGTGAAACCTACCAAGTATTTTTTATCCAATAATTTTAAAAATTAACGTGTTTAAGAATAAGATAAATTAAAAAAGAGAATGCTTCGTATAATAATATTAGATAATTGAGTTAAAGAATAAGTCGCTGAAGAAGTCGCAAATATAGTCTTATTCAATAACGTCCGTCTTATTCAATATAAAACTCTGAATTCAATTTATTTATTCAATTTTCTAAGATACATAATATAAATTAATTTAAAAATATATAAATTAGGAAAGAGAATTCAGCCAGTAAGGGAAACCTTTGTCGAATAAAAACTACCAATTGAAGAAAACAGTTTCGGCTTTAATTTAAAAATATTATTTTAGCAACTGTTAAGGTGTAATTACAAATACTATTTTAAAGTTACAAAACCCATGCAATTTTAATTATTTATCAAAAAGCCTTGCGGCACATTTGACAACATCTTAGGGCATACTTGTGTGCCGCGGCACACAGGTTGAGAAACTGATCTATATTAACGATTTTTTAAATTTGCCCTCCAATCCAATATATTGTCACGCAAATGATAGTACACTACGTAACGCTCAATCATTGTAAAAAAATCGAGCAAACATCGCTTCTTCGATAAATTTCGATTTAATCAGGCTTAAAAATTGGAGATCTCACAACTTGGTAAACTTTAATGCTGTCTAATTTCTAACCGTTTAGATGAGAACCTTCCTGAAATTTCCTTTGATTTGAGCTCATTGGAATTTTGTGACCAAATATTAATGTTGGGTGTCAACTTGGGTTGAAATCGCTCCTTATTTTTAACCGATTTCAAAAAAGGAGGAGGTTCTCTATTCGACTGAATTTTTTTTTGTTACCTCATATCTCCGCCAATTGTGAACAGATTTTGATGATTTTTTACTTTATCCAATGCAAAGCATGGGTAAAGTATTGTAATCGCTCTCGGGGCAAGCGTGGCTTCAAAGGGTCCTCAGGTAAAGACTACGGAACCCATGGACTCAATTAAAGTCACAAATTGTAGTATTCAATTAGGTTGAATTTTAGCACGTGACGGTTTTGCCAAAAATTACATGGGGTCTCGTCGAGAGGCCAAAAAGTGCGATTTTTTCATTTAGTGCGTGCGGATGTATGTATGTATGTATGTATGTATGGATGGATGGATGTATGTATGTTATCGTTTTTTTGGCCCACGATTTTTCCACACCGTTGCACCGATTGAAATGAAATTGAAAACCTAGCATTCTTTTAACAAAATGAAGCGCTGATTAGTTTTTGGTACATATCGACCCACAAACATTAGTACTTTATTTCAGTACTTTTTTAGTTTTTTCTAAATATCTTAAAATGACTTAACCAATTTTGATGAAATTTAATATCCTAATTAAATACCTTGGGGACCACAAAAAAGGATAAATAAAGTTTTTAGTAAAATTATATTTTAAAGTACTTTACTCTAGAGTAAGAGAGTACTTTTTAATTTTTTAAATTCTTTAGAATTTATTCATTTGAACCTTTTAATATAGCTCATTTAGCCGTGCTTAAATAAGAATGGATAGGCTTCTCTCTGTGAAATGCTAAAAATTTGGGAGGAAATTTTATAAGTAACCATAGCAACTGCGTTGTTTTCTTATCCCTTACCTTTGCAGAAGACATAGAGGAATCGACTTTAAACCAAAAATAGCGATTGATTCTCATCAAATACTTGAGGAATAACCATTCTATATTGGATTTTTGACGTTTCGGTTTTTATTGGTGACCATTGCTGAAGACATAGAGGAATCGACTTTAAACCAAAAATAGCGATTGATTCTCATCTAGTACTTGAGGAATAACCATTCTATATTGGATTTTTGACGTTTCGGTTTTTATTGGTGACCATTTCTGAAGACATAGAGGAATTGACTTTAAACCAAAAATAGCGATTGATTCTCATCAAATACTTGAGGAATAACAATTCTATATTGGATTTTTGACGTTTCGGTTTTTATTGGTAACCATTGCTGAAGACATAGAGGAATTGACTTTAAACCAAAAATCTCATCTAGTACTTGAGGAATAACCATTCTATATTGGATTTTTGACGTTTCGGTTTTTATTGGTGACCATTTCTGAAGACATAGAGGAATCGACTTTAAACCAAAAATAGAGATTGATTCTCATCAAATACTTGAGGAATAACAATTCTATATTGGATTTTTGACGTTTCGGTTTTTATTGGTAACCATTGCTGAAGACATAGAGGAATCGACTTAAAATCAAAAATAGCCATCGATTCTCATCTAATACTTGAGGAATAACAATTCTACATTAGGTTTTTGATGTTTCGATTATTATTGGTAACCATTGCTGAAGACAAGGAGGAATCGACTTAAAATCAAAAATAACGATCGATTCTTATCTAATACTAGAGGAATAACCTTATTGCATTCCATTTTTGATGTTTTGACTATTAATGGCAACCTCTACTGAAAACGTGGAAGAATAGACTTAAAATCAAAAAGACTAAATTCTTTTTTGGTAAACAACTCAAGTTTGAGTTGTTTGCCATAAAAAAATTTAGTCTTTTAGATTTTAAGTCTATTCTTCCACGTTTTCAGTAGAGGTTGCCATTAATAGTCAAAACATCAAAAATGGAATGCAATAAGGTTATTCCTCTAGTATTAGATAAGAATCGATCGTTATTTTTGATTTTAAGTCGATTCCTCCATGTCTTCAGCAATGGTTACCAATAATAATCTAAACGTCAAAAACCTAATGTAGAATTGTTATTCCTCAAGTATTAGATGAGAATCGATGGCTATTTTGATTTTAAGTCGATTCCTCCATGTCTTCAGCAATGGTTACAATAATAACCGAAATGTCAAAAATCCAATATAGAATGGTTATTCCTCGACTATTAAATGAGAATTATTTTTGAATTAATGTCAATATGAACTTCAAATTGCAAGTGATATCTGATTAATAATAAAGGAACAAACATATAATATTTCAAATGAATTTGGATAAAGTTTAGCAACGATCCGTTGCAGTTTATTTGCATTGGGTTCAGTCTAGCTTACGATTGGTCCCTTTTTTTTCATTGATATTGGACCTTTTTTGACATGTTTGTACAGGCATAACTTCTTTGTTTATAAACCGATTTTAATTATTCTTTTTTTATTTGAAAGAGGGTGCCTTGGGGGTGGTACCATATTAATTTGGCCAAGTTCTGAAGATATGATCAATGACGAAATAACTTAAATCTCCAATTCTTATGACCAAATAATCGAAATTATGATAAATAAAATCTTAAAACATTCATGTAAAACCCGCAAACGTTTCGAGATAATTTCTATATTTATGAATTGAATTTTATTATCATTTTCTGATTCATTCGCCGGACGCTTTCTCTTACGAGATGCATGCAAGGTATTATATTAAGTCACTATTAATAATATCACTAAAAAGAGAAAAAGAAAAATAATTTTTATAAAAAAAAAAACCGACGTCAAAAAAATTAAATGCAACAAATAAAATAATATACTAAAAATTACAAAAATACACTATAAGGTATAAAATAATAATCTAATTTAGTTACAATTAAAGGACGAAATATTAACATGAAATCACTTTTTGAAGTTGGTGCCAAAAATATACATTTTATGAATCTCACTCGACGGATCTTACTTAGTACGTTTGGTGGGTACGCTCGCTTATAAGTATAGTTTGTTTGGCACCGACTTCAAAAAGTAATTTCATGTTAATATTTCATCGTTTAATTGTAACTAAATTAGATTATTATTTTATACCTTTTAGTGTATTTTATTTGATTTTTGAGTTTACTATTATTTTATTTGCTGCATTTAATTTTTTTGAAGTCGGTTTCATTTTTTTTATAAAATTATTTCTCGATACAAGTCTTCACTGCGGACTACAAAGGTTGTATCTTTTTGGTACAACTTCTTCTTGTATCAATATCATTATAAAAAATATATATAAGTATAAATAAAAATAAATTGTCCTTTTGTTTTTTTCATTCTTTAGCCAATTTTGAATAGCAGCAAGCACTTGAATAAATCTGAGGAATATAAATACCTGGAGCCTTGGCTGGGAACCGGTCTTCTAACCTCCTCGGGCAAGAAATGGCAGCATCGTCGTAAAATACTCACCCCAGCTTTTCACTTTCGGATTTTGGAGGATTTTCTGAGTATCTTCGTTGAACACGCTGATACGTTGGTTAATTGTCTCTCGGAAAAAGCTGAAACGGGTTTCCCTTTCGACATATTCCCTTATGTGACACGATGTGCTCTCGATATCATTTGTGGTAAATATATTAAATTAATTCTATAGCTGTTTGATAAATAATTAATCAGTATTTCTTATTTTGACTAGAATCAGCAATGGGTCAAAAAGTAAACGCTCAATCCAATCTTCAGTCGGAATATGTTAAATCCGTTTATAAGTAAGATGAATATATTATTATATTAAAATATTATACTTTCGAAAAAACATATACAAATTAAAAATGATTTAATTAATATCAGAAGTTCTCACAATTTTGACTTCTTGTACTAGTTGAATAAACAGCTTAAAAATTGATGTACCACTAAGAACATATTTCGTGGTTCCTAGTTTGTGCACTCAAGACTGGGTTTATGGTCGCGTTACAAAGAAAAGAATATTCCATCTTGTCGAAAATAATAATTTTATTGTAAAGAATTGAGTATATATTTGAGAAAGAGAGATTGAATTTTTAAGCGTACTAGTCTTGGGTTCGACTCCCGAGGGGACAAGACCCTCCTATATGCAATATAAACATATCTATTAAAATCTTTGATAAATGACCTAAATTCATGTTCGTAAAAATAATTTTATTATTTTAATCATTGCAAAAAATAAAAATTTAGGCCATTTGAGCAAACTCCACCAAATTTTGTTTACATAATCAGTGGGCACCCAGAAGTATATGTAAATACATACCTACATAGTTACAAAAAGTTATAATATGTATTAGTATTTAATTATATTTTTCCTGGCTAGATAATTAATATAAAATTCTAATAAATAGACAATATTCAATTTTTCTTTCAGATCGGTATCTAATTGTTTGTTCTAGATTCTAAAACATTCAATCAGAAAGTTCGCAAGTAGAAAATCTATTTCTAATGAAAATGGAGTCGACAATAGAACAAAATGATGATGATTTTTTCTGAAATTTTGAAATCTAGTTCCAGATTCAATATTTAAAATTAGCACTTTTTATTTTTCGAAAACTTCATAGTAGATTTTCAGATTTCTTATTTTAGAGAAAAAAAATTATCAGACCAAATTGTTGTGTTTTCCAGTACTTACATATAAATCTCAATGTTTTAAGGAATTTTATGACTTTATATTAGGTCATTGGTTGGACAGCCCTGGTTTAAATCGAATGGGATTAAAGAAGGATATGAGGAATGATAATTTCTTTTTTAAAAGGGTCACAGATATAATAATCCCTGACTATCCATTATCTATTGACATGTAAGAACGTGAGATCTAAAAGACAAGTCCTAACAAGTTTTAGTCCAGTAGAAAAATTAACAATTAATTGTGATTGTTCTAGAAAACCCCATTTCCTTCTCTCCTTGTACCAGAATGATAACTATAGACTTGATTAGTGTCGACCATATAAATTACTGAAAAAATAAATATTTTAGAAAATAAAAATATGGGAAGAAAATGAATTTTTAAATATTCGAAACTTCATTATTTTTTTATATTATATAGTTGAGCTTATAATTTTGCTTTTAGTGAATTTTATTCTTGAAAAAAGCTTTTAAATTCCAAGCTTTTTCCCAGTGTTTGTTTCATTTTTTCCGTTTTTACTTTAGAATACAATAAATTGGTATGGCCAAATATTGTAATCGTGCATGAAAATAGTTCTTTTTTTTATTCGTATTTTGAAAATATCTCAAAAACAACTGAGAGTATTTTGATAAAAAAAAAATGAGACAAACCATGGCGTTTTAGTCTACAATAGGAAGCTTTTATACGTGATCACCGAAAAAATTATATTTTCTGAAATATTGATTATTTTGCCAAAATGTCTTAATAGACTAATGTATGTTACTTAGTTAGTAAGTTACCAAATTTTGTGTACCCTCTAGCTCAAAAACTAATGTTAATATTTAAACGAAATTTCATTAAAGCTTTGTTATATTGAGATTATTCAGAGCTGAGTAGATTTTGGTTGAAATCGAACCAAAAGGGTCGGGGATCTTAGAAAATTGAAATCATAACAATTTCAAACTAAAAAAAACTCCAAGATAAATGAAATTTATTATAAAAGAGTCCAATAATAAAAAAATTAATTATTGTTTATTAATTGATTTTAATTTTAGTATTATCAATCGATTTATTAAAGACTCCACAGTCTCTTAATAAATAGTTACTCTAGACAAAATTTTGAAGAAACAGTCTCACTTCTCCAACATGGAAATAGAATAATTTTTTGTCTATATTCATAGTCTAAATATTGATTAAAATTAACCAAATATATTTTTTATTTTCATTTGTTAATTTTTTCATTTTTACTTTTACGTTCATTTTTTTCGATGTCCTGGGGGGACTTCCCCCCCTAGCCCCTCCCCCCGTGGTTGCGCCACTGTATATAATAAATTGTAAATATAATAATACGAGCTTGTCGTGCCTTCGGCACGCCCTCGAAGCTCGGCCCTCCGCTCTGGTGCCCTGGCGGGCAGCGTCTCGGTCCAAAAATTGTATTCCTCTTAAAAAACCACACTCCAAATGTATACCCGTAAACTACCGAAAATACATCGTCTCTTAAAAGTTTCGCATCTTTAATTTTTGAGTGGCGAGGGGGGGGGGGAGGAACAATTATCAATATATTTAATGTTTCTTAATTTAAAAAGAATTGGAGTCTTTCATTTCAAAATTCGAATATATATATTTCAAATTTGCCTGGTTAATGAAAATCGATTGGAGCCATCAGTTTAAAATCAGAGCTGAGAATTATATTTCAAATTTGCCTCGTTAATTAATATATATTTAATGTTTCTTAATTTAAAATCTATTGGTGTTTTTTCATTTTCCTTCGAGTTCAAATGAATACAATATTATCTAGACACAAAGTCTAAATCAAAAATATATAGTTTTAGTAAAAGAAATCAAGGTATAAATATTTATGTGACATTGGTCTAGTGGTTAGAGCTGATGACCATAGTTCAAGAGTTTGTCGGTTCGATTCTAGGCAAGAGGGTAATTTTTTTAGAGAAATTTCTCTAAGCGTTGTTACAAATTAATCTAGATGAATATATATAGTACAAGCTGCGCCAGGCGTGCCTCCGGCACGCCCTCTACCTATGGCCCTCCGGGCAGGTGGCCCTGGCGGGCAGCGTCTCGAGACGGCCAAAAGTTTGTTTGCAATATAATTTTATTCAACTCTATTTATGGCAAATTTCATTCTAAATCTTTGATTTTTATTTTAACTTGGCCGATCCCCCACCCTCCCAAAAAATTTATTTTGAGAATATTTAACATAAAAATTCATATTTTTCCATCATTAAATTTTTTAGATTAATTAAAAATCGGCCCCAAGAAATAATTTAACCCATTGCGAAAGCAAAATAAAAAATATTTTTATAGATTGTAGATATTATTTATTTTGAGCATATTTAACAAAAAATTGACCTGCCTGGAGGGTCAAGGTGCAGAGGGCGTGCAGAGGGAGCCTGGCGCAGCTTGTTAATTATAAATTTAGACAATGATCTTAATACATTTTCATTAGGGCTATTAATTTATTTTTTGAATTTAGGAGGAAACACTTAATATACATTCCTCCGTTCGAATATACGGTATAAGGCTCTTCAATAGTAATTAATGTTTAGAACAATGAAATTCATGGATTAAAAATTTGTGTGGTTTAAATTTGTTTAAAATGTAATTTTTTAATAAAAATAAATGTTTGATATGGGTTTTAATGTAAAACTTTATTCTAATACCAAATCATGTACAATATTTTTGTCTCTCCATTTTCGGCAAAAACAAATAAATCATCGGGTTTACCAACACGCGAACAGGCTACATAGAGCTGTCCATGGGAGAAGCATGCATTTTCCAAATCCAAGCCGCATATTTGCATAGACTGGCCTTGTGCCTTATTGATGGTAATTGCAAATGCTAAACGAATCGGGAACTGTAATCGTTTAAATTGAACTGGTGCTTCGTTTGGTATCATTGGAATTCGTGGTAACAAAACATGTTCTCCTTTGAACTTCCCATTGATGATTGTTGCCTCAATAATGTTGTTTAAAATTTTTGTAATAACCAATCTTGTTCCATTGCATAGCTTTGGCGGATTTATGTTTCGTAACAAAATTATTGGTGAACCAATTTTCAATTGTAAATTATGTGGAGGTAGACCTGAGATGTCCAGTGAATTCAAAAATTCTGTAGGAAAATTAACAGTTTCATTTCCTTCTACTACTGTATCAATTGATTTAAATGAAAATGATTCAGTTTCCATCATGTTTTGAATTTGAATATTGATGGAATCAACATCAACATTTCTAGCAGATAATATTGTACGTTCGCTCAACCATTGATGATTTTTAAATTAACCCGAATATCTGGAAAAACATTCGCAATTAATGCATCTCTTGATGGCATAATATTACAAAACCATCTGGAAATTTCACTTTTTGATTTCTTGGATTGATAGGCATTTTCCCATTGCCAATATCGAGCAAATGTTTAGAAAATCGTGCAGCAGACGAATCATTTTGAATTTGGACACGCATGTTAGTTGATAATTTCAATTTATGAACGGTGCGCCATAATGATGATGCCTTCAAAGATGCATTGATTTCATCTGCATATGTTGAGCGTGATATAACGGGTAATGTTTGTCTGAAATCTCCAGACAATAAAATGAGAGCACCACCAAAAAGTCTTTCACTGCCTTTCAAATCTTTTAATGTTCTATTTAATGCTTCCAAAGAATGTTTATGTGCCATTGTACATTCATCCCAGATAATAATGCTGCATCTCCTAAGCACATCAGCAATACCGGAATTCTTTTAATGTTACATACAGCATTTTCATTTGTTTGTATGTTCAATGGCAATTTTAGTGTGGAATGTGCTGTCCTTCCTCCGTCTAATAAAGTCGCAGCAATTCCAGATGATGCCATTGCCAAAGCAATATCACCTTGAGACCGTATTTGTGCCAATATGAGCGAAATTAAAAATGTTTTCCCTGTTCCACCTGGTGCATCCAAAAAAGAAACCGCCCTCTTGAGCAGCGACTGCATGCATAATTTCATCATAAACTAATTTTTGCTCTGGTAACAATTTTGGTTCATTTTCTTGAACATATGCATTCAAACCATCAAGATTGTACGATTGTTCACGTTGCATATCGCGATTAAATAAATCACTTGCTGGCCGATTAGCTGATGGCATCCCCAATTTAATTAGTGGTTGATTCGAAATGATCATGGATAAATCTTCCAACTTAATCAAAGATTCATTATATATTTCTGGCGAGAAATTTATATCTTGATCTCCTCGAATTGTACGTAGAGCATGTAATACATCTTCACTCATTGAAGCCTTATATTTTTCCCATAATTTAGACGGGTTAGTTGGAAAACACGTTGTCAATAAAATGGCAAACAAACATCGTATTTGATGTGGCGATGAACCGAGAGCAGCATCGGCAAGAGTTGTATCCCAATGCGAATCTTCTTCTAACAATCGTAATGCTAGGCATGCATCATGATTCCTTGCATGTAATTCACCATTGACCGTTTTTAAATAATCGAATGATGTTGGTCCTGGAACATTAATCAGCAACAATCGTAAGTAAAAGCATTCACGTTGCGAGGGATGAACAGTGTACAGTCTGCCTAAAACATTCGTAGAAAAATTCTGGATATTCTGAAACTGCCATACCCTTTTTGCGAGGTTCCCATGATTTTCTTGATTTATTCCATGTGAAGTAGGTTGGAACTTCTGAATAGAGCAATGTTTTTGCAAATTGACCATAAACATTTTGTTGTTGGCATAATCGAAAGAAATCAGTTAATGTTGTTTTTGGTGGAGTTACTGCTCGTCCTGCTGCATTTTGTTCAGTGAAGTATACACGTTGCCCGTTTTCAAGATGTATTGCTAAATGAGTGACAGCTGGTTCTCTTTCATGAATTTGAAATGAAAGGATTCGCCATACAGCTTCATTACTACTTATGTATCTGCCCATTTGGTAACGTGCAATTTCATCATTTACGTCGACACCTTGAACTTGCAAACACGGCCATGTCACTGCCTTTATTCACATATTTACAGATGTATTTAATTGAATTGACTGAGCTGCAAAATTCAACATTAATATGCGCTTTATATGTTTTTGATAGTAGTGGTGAATATGGTACAACCCATCGGTTATCGATTTCAATGTCATTTTGTCCGTTTCTCGACTTTAACATAAAGGAATGTCCACCATTTTCAGTTGATCGTCTACGGTACAACTGGATATCCGTCATTTCCAGTGATAGTATCCGATAACAAATCTTTTGGAAACCGTTTTGTGCATTTACCATCCTTCATACATGGCGAATTCATATTTATAGAACCGCAAGGACGATGGATCATATTTGCAGTCACAATTTGAAATAACTCTGGATCAAAGTTTTGTTGAGGGATTTCGGCTGAGATTACTTTATCAATTCCTCAGGTCTAATTTCGTTTACTAACCAAACTCAGAAATATGAGCATGAGGCAAACCACGTTTTTGCCACTCGATTGAATCATATCCAGCAACGTGTTTCATCAAATACGTGATGTTTTGACAATGAGGCTAATTAATGATTTTAATTTTTGTTTAAAAACTCGTGCTGTAATATCGTGACGATCACTTCTGCTTCTTGTCCAGGTAACAAATATTTTTTAATTTCATCCCATTGTGGATTGCAAGTAAATAGATGAATAGTCTCGATTGACCATAAACACGAACATAAGTCATTGCATCCTGTGTGTATTCTTGCATATGACGTGGACTGCCTGTATATGATGATGGTAGTATGCACACATTTCAATGTCATTAATATTTAAATTTCCATCAACATTATTATTTATAGCATCACGTAATGAATGCAGTTCTTCAGCGTCGCAATTTCGTTTGATTGAAACGAATATACTGGCAATCGCTCGCTTTCGATTTTCGCATACATGTCTGTAATGTATTGATGAATAAATGACGGCATTTTAAAATATGATTATCTTGGTCGGTTCGAATCATAATTCGTGCCCATAGAAATCCATGGCGCTTACTTTTTATTCGTTTCTCCTCCTATAAAATAACGAAAATATTTTGTGAATATTAATTCCTGTGTAAATATGCAATATTAATTTCTTTTGTAAATAGTATTAGTGTACCTCCTGTTGGTTGGATTTGTTTGTTTGATATTTATGTGATATCCATCCTCGCCTTCCCAAAATATTAATGGATATTGCACAATGCGTCGTATGAACGATGCGTATCATGAATGTTCTGGAGTAGTGTTGCTTCAGCGCATTATGCGAATATCTTCTGTTCAAATGCGATCACCAACCATCACTATTCCTACCTGCATTGTCAACAGTTGTGAGCATTGAATCGACGTGCATGTTCTCGCCGATGGAACTTTGTCTGCTTTAATGACAATCATGCGTATATGTCATTTTGCAAATCTTCTTGACATACTTTTGAACAATTGAATGGGATGATTATTTTCTGCCAAAAAAGTTTTAATGTTGATACAATTAATCGTTCCTGAATTTTTCGGATGTGTTGAAATTGACAACGAACATTAACTTGCTCATCTTCGTCTCCCAATGAAATATATTTGTAAGAATTTCGGAGTTTCATTCTGCTAGTGGAAGCAAAGAGTCAATCTGATGATACACTTGTCCCTCGTATTTTAAACGTTATATTATAATTGACACCTGTAGCATTAATGTTAGGAATAATTTTTGCAGCGAAAGAAGACATTTGAAAAATAGGAATTTATTTTTCGATTATTTTTAAAATAATTTTTGATTCGCATTTTCTCCTGACATTAATGATTTCAAAGGTTCCGGTGGTGCATTTAATGCTGGCAAAACAACTTTTCCTGATGAACAATACATTCCTACCGTTTCATTTTTTAACTTTAAAGCATGGCAAAATTACATTCTTTATCCATGTTACCAATCACAATTTCAGCTTGAGCACAATATTCAATTGCAGGATCATAATTGAATGCAAACTTGATGATATGATGATACTTGTACATTGCAATCCATTAGACAAACTGACTTAAACGGTCTATTTATCATCTCGTCATAAATCAGCGTGATGTTCTCCTCAATACCCTCATAGTGCTAGACGTTGGTTTCGTTGTTCCTCCATTTCTTCTGCACGGTTACGTGCCACTCGTATTCGTGTTCTTCTTCTGTGTTGCGTCGCTGTGCTGGTGTGAGATTTGCTAGATATCTTGCAGAATTTTGATTTCGTCGAGTAGTCCTGACCGATGACAATACGTCGTGCAGGCATTTTTATATTATTTCATCGTATACAAAGATTTTAACAGATTAATATTTCATAGATTTAAAATCTGCCAATTTAGCGTTCATTTTTAAAAATTAAATAATTAAACTATTGTTTGTATAATTTATTTGATATTACGAACTTTTAATTAGACATTTAAAAATCTTACTTAATCATAAAAATTCAAATTTTATTTTCCGAGATGACCATAATAATCGAAAATCAAAAAGTTGTAAATACTCAACTTTTTCAAATGGAACATGGCATAAATTTTAATATTTTTTAATTCCACATACTAAAATCCAATAGAGTTATATTCAATATTACCTATAACTAAAATGAATAGTTTTTTAAATAAAAAATGTTTTAAATTTCCCTCGTACATATGCTTAATTATTTAAAGATTATTGTAAGACTGAATAAAAAAAAAAATTATATTCCAATAGATTGATTGATATGACTTTAATTGATAAGAATAAAGATGAAAGTTGATGGCGACTGCGGCAAAGCTGAAAAAGTGTTCAAAAGTTTTCAATAATTTATTTTAAAAGCATATTCCAAAACATAAATATGTCAAAGTTCAAAATTTTCTCTCAACTCTTTCCATGAAAATTTCAATGAGTGAGTTCTGTGAAACACCCTGTATAATAATTATATTAATATTATGTCATTGGATAAAACTTTTGAATTAAAAGAAAGTGTAAGACTGAATAAAAAAAAAAAAAAAAAATTATATTCTAATAGATTGATATGATTAATTGATAAGAACAAAGATATTGCAACTTAACAGGGATCATTTTTTCGTTTTTAATGAACTTTTTGAAAAAATTTCATAGAAATATAAAACTTTTTAAAAGAAAAATCCTCAATTTAAAATTCAATTAACTAAATAATGTAACATAGAACATTTACCTCATAAAATGGTTTGTTGTAAATTATTTTTAAAAATTTCATAGAAATAAAACTTTTTAAAAGAAAAATCCTTTAATTTAAAATTCAATTAACTAAATAATGCAACATAGAACATTACCTTATAAAAATGGTTTGTTGTAACTTATTTTTAAAAATTTCATAGAAATAAAACTTTTTAAAAGACAAATCCTTAATTTAAAATTCAATTAACTAAATAATGCAACATAGAACATTACCTTATAAAAATGGTTTGTTGTAACTTATTTTTAAAAATTTCATAGAAATAAAACTTTTTAAAAGAAAAATCCTTAATTTAAAATTCAATTAACTAAATAATGCAATATAGAACATTTCATTAAAAAATGGTTTGAATGCACTGGGATACTGAGAAATGTATTTATAATAAGAAACATTGATTAAGATTTAGAATGTTTCTTCCCGACAGGCTCAGGTTAGCCAACTAATAACAATAAAATAATCACATTCTTTTCTTAAGAGAGAATGGTGTATGAAACATACCTAGAATTTTATATTTTTAAAATTTTTTAATTTTCTTTACTTATAAATTCAAACTTTATATATTAATTAGTAAATTAAATGTATTTACAGATATATTTATATCGACCGCAGCGCCACCTATTGGGGCCACAATTTCTTGAGTAGCTGACATTCATTCAATAATTTATTTTTAAAGAACATATCCCCCCCCCCCCACCCAAATCATAAATGTGTCAAAGTTCAAAAATTTTCTATATAGATTTTATTATCTTAAAAAAAAAGTTTCTGAGTACCTGAATTCCCCTTTCTTTTGTTAAGAGGGGTTTCATTGTTTAAGACCTGACCTTTCAGGGCAGGGATAATGTATTGTTTGCTTGGCCCTTTTAGAGGCTCTATTTCTATAGATCTTATCTGTCAATCAATTAAATATAAAAATAAAAAATAAAATCAAACCGATTTGGCTCAAAATTTAGATAAACCATCCCCAGCACTAAGCAAACATATGGTGTGAATATGGTTTCGATACGTTCAGTGGTTTAGGCGTGGGTCGATCGCGTACATACACACTAAGGATTTTATATATATAGATAATAAAGGAATGTATCACTAGTGGTATATGTAACACACTTAAAGAACACCTGGAATAGACACTAATGAGAAGAACTTAATATATCTTTAATGGAGGGTCAAATTGTCATTATAGAATCGGAGAAATCATCCAGAGTCGACAATCGAAAATCTGGTTGCAACCAGATTGGCTCTTCAAATGGACTGCGCTTTCCCAAGAACACGACAAATGTATTCAGGTCCTCCACGAATTCAGTCGGCGTGTAATTCACGAGCGCCGATTAATTATACAAAAGGAAAAATATCATCAGCCGAGTTCAAGAGAAAAAGGTCAGTTTTCGATAAAATGATTTTTTGTACCAGACTCCTTTTCTAGTAGTATTTATGGTAGTTTGATTGGAAAATTGTTCTCTTTGCCTTTAAAATCATTAATTCTTCTCATCATAGCAAAGAACTATAACTACATAGAGTATTATTTACTGTTATGCATAAATGTATATTCATTTAATAAGTAAAAAATACTTTTAAAGAGAAATAAATGAGGGTGTCCTGTTCTATGATTGATGGAAATAAACACATATATATATATATAATTGAGAAAATTTATAATTTTCCCATTAATATATCAAAGAACAATTAACATATTAACGAGAATTGTTTTTGATCGCGCTTTTTAAACAAGATATATATCGCGAGACCACTGCTGGTTGAGGCTATTAGAGTCTGCTGAGTCTTAAGTCAGGACCAAGAGAGAATGAAAAAGATATGATCCATTTATCTATAATCCAGCATCATTTCGTGTTTTGCCCGCATGACGCTTTTTATATCAAACACTGATATGGATCACCAAATGAATTTGTAATCTGAGATATTATATATTCAATCTCCCAGTCCAGCGCGATCGATCTGTTAACATCGTGAATATGTTAATTATTATTTGATATATTAATGAGAAAATGATAAATTTGTTTAACTTCATTATTCCAAGTTAGAAATATATAAATTCGGTTATTATTTTCACTTAATATTTGACAAAAATCACCTGTTTTCGATTCGCGATCGAATCAAATACAGGAAACTTAACAGTCCATAGGATGACACATAGATGGCGTTACTAGAATTTTTCGACATGATTTTTATTTAGTACTAACCTTCAAACGATACGTGTATAAATTTGACAGCAATCTGAATATTGATTCGTGAGTTATAGCATTTTGTGTGAAGCAACTTTTGTTATTGAAAAAAAATGGAAAAAAGTGAATTTCGAGTTTTAATAAAGCATTGCTTTTTAATGAAAAAAAATACAGTGGAAACCAAACAATGGCTTGATAAACATTATCCGAACTCTGCTCCATCAAGACAAATAGTAGAGAAGTGGATTGCTGAATTTAAACGTGGTCGTACCAACACAAATGATGCAGAGCGCTGTGGAGGCCCAAATGAGGCTGTTATTCCAGAAAACATAAAAAAATCCACAAAATGGTTATGAACGATCGCAAATTGAAGGTGCACGAGCTAGCTGACATTGTAAAGATATCAGATGGTAGTGTTTTTACCATTTTACACGAACATTTGGGTATGCGAAAGCTCTGTGCAAAGTGGGTGCCGCGTGAGCTCACAGTCGACCAAAAACAACAACGAATCGATGCTTCAGAGGAGTGTTTGGCGCTGTTAAACCGCAATAAAATGGAATTCTATCGTCGATATGTGACAATGGATGAGACATGGCTTCACTATTACACACCAGAATCCAAAAGACAGTCAGCTGAGTGGACAGCAGTCGACGAACCGAATCCAAAGCGAGCAAAGACGCAACAGTCGGTAAGGTGATGGCGTCTGTATTTTGGGATGCGAACGGAATAATATTCATTGACTATCTCCAAAAAGGAACCACCATCAACAGCGACTATTACTGTGCACTTTTGGATTGATTCAAGGCTGAAATCGCAAAGAAACG
The DNA here is from genome assembly GCA_024734495.1 of Forficula auricularia. Taxonomy (NCBI): domain Eukaryota; kingdom Metazoa; phylum Arthropoda; class Insecta; order Dermaptera; family Forficulidae; genus Forficula; species Forficula auricularia. The sequence goes on from JALMQS010000192.1 coordinate 492,688, forward strand.
GCCACATTTGAAAAATAAAAAAGTGTTGTTTCACCAAGACAATGCACCGTGTCACAAATCGATGAAAACGATGGCAAAATTGAATGAAGTGGGCTTCAAATTGCTTACCCACCCACCATATTCTCCAGATTTAGCCCCTAGACGTTTGCGTGAAGCAATTCGCCAAAAAAGACCGGATTTGTGGGAATCACGTAACAAGCAGTAGAACAATGCCAAACTTTTTGACAAAGAACGGAACGAATACCATCCCAAAGTCACCGAATTCTTACTGGCTTATCGGCTGAGTAAGAGCAAAAAATTTTCAATATCCACGCGATACTGACCCCATGAAAAATAATATTTATAATTAAAAAAGACTGATGATGAAGGCCAAGCCTTCGAAACTATAGTCTCAAACAAAAAAATAATAATATATTTATAATTGATATATTTGTGTGTATGTTTATTTGCACCAACAGACAACCTCTTTGTTTCTCTTTATGACATATATACCATATATATATATATATATATGTATCAGTGGCGGGCGTGGCGTTTTTTCTGTTTTTTCAAAACGGCTTGGGGGCAAATTTTAAGAAGCAGCACATTTTTGGAAACGGGAAATTTTTTGTATATATTTAGTATTGGGGGTTGAGGGAGCGGCGGCAAATTCAAGCTCCCCCCCCCCCTCGACAAAAGACCTAGATCCGCTTAAGGAAACACAAATTGAATTAATTTTAATGAAGAAAATTTGTATGATGATTTCAAATAAGGGAGAAACTAATGTGAAAGTCGTGTGGTGCTCTCACCAGTTGATTTTAATTTTATTTAAAAGCTAAATACCGGTGTGCCGTTTCCTTTCAGCTCACTTCAAATCTTGAAAAATATTAAGACTAGTTTTTAAGGTAGTTGTTTCGCGACAATACTATCAAAAAGTTAATGCCAGAGTATATAAAACCGAGAATAAGGATTCTTAATTCAAAAGCCAAAAACTTTTTGCTGTTTAAGTACAGTATCTATCCAATCCCGTGCTCGTTTGAAAAATCTGGCACCATTGTAAGAGATTGAATATTTTTAAATTAAAATGACAGATAGAATACATTTTAAAAGTTAAAAAATTTCTATAAAAATAGTTTTGTTATTTTTTAACAAATGTTATCAACGCCTTCGTTACACCTTATGAAAATTATAATTTTTAAAAAATCTAGCGCATTCCCGCTTTATACATCTTTCGCTGTTTAAATAAATGTGCTGTTGCCAAATTGTTTTTAGTGTAATTTTTTTTTTTATCATCATCATCATTGAGTATACAGTCCTAAGACTGGTTTGATGCAACAATCCGTCTCCACTCGACTCTGTCCCCCGCCAGCTGTTTGACCTCTCTAAATGTCTGGCATACCATATCCCCAATTATTTGGTTGAAATATTCTAATCTGGGTCTTCCCCTTTTCTTTCCCACCTCCCTCTCCAAGATATCCCTAAGCAGTCCCCCATGTCTCAGTGTGTGCCCCATCATCTGACCTCTTCTCTTCTTCAGACTCTTCCACAAGGTTCTTCTTTCTCCGATTCTTCCAAGAACTTCTTCATTTGTAATTTTATCCATCCATTTGATATTCATCATTCTTCTGTAGCACCACATTTCGAAAGCCTCTAATCTCTTTCTCTCCGCTTTTCTAATTGTCCAGGTTTCACACCCGTACATGGCTATGCTCCATACATATGTCTTCAATAGCAACTTCCTGTTTTCTAAGCTGATTGAGGAGGAGCATAGTAGTTTTTGTTTTGAATTAAACCCCATTTTTGCTTGGGCAATTCTTGATTTAATTTCGTTTTCGCTCCTCCCATCCCATGTTATTTTACTTCCTAGGTAGCGGAATTCCTTAACTCCTTCTAGGTTTTCTTGGTTAATTTTGATACATTCCTGTCTCGTTTGTTCTTTTTTTGTACATACTAGGACCTTGGTTTTATTCTTGTTTATTTTCATTTTGATTTCTTCTATTAGGATTTGGTTAATTCCATTCAAGGCGTCCTCTAATTCTTTTTTATTGCTTCCTAGAAGGACAATGTCATCGGCAAATCTTAACATAGAGATCTTTTGACCTTGGATTTCGATACCTGTATCAATTTTGTCTTTGAATTCTTTAATCGCTTCTTCTATGTATAAGTTGAAAATCATGGGTGACAGCACACATCCTTGTCTTACACCTTTTTTTATTTTGGCTTCTCTTTGCTCATCTCCAATATTTATAATTGCCGTCTGGTTTTGATATAGATTGTAGATTAGTCTTCTCCCTGAATTTTATTCCCGCCTGTTTTAATTGTAAGAGATTGAATATTTTTAAATAAAAATGACAGATAGAATACATTTTAAAAGTTAAAAAATTTCTATAAAAATCGTTTTGTTATTTTTTAACAAAGGTTATCAACGCCTTCGTTACACCTTATGAAAATTATAATTTTTAAAAAATCTATCGCATGCCAGCTTTATACATCTTTCGCTGGTTAAATAAATGTGCTGTTGCCAAATTGTTTTTAGTGTAATTTTTTTTTATACATTTTTCATTATTTATTCATTATTATCTCAGAAACTGTGTTGTAACTATGAATCAAAATTGTCTTAAAATATGTAGTGGTTATTGTTTAATGTTGGTTTAGTTTTTTATAAAAATGGTAAGAAGGGTTTCTTAATTTTAATTAAATATGTATGTAAATTTTCCAATATCCCGTATAGTTGAATGTATAAGAGTCTAAAAAACTCTATTTTTGAAATTGAATTTCTCCGGAACTATATTGTTCATAAATTTTGTTTTGCCACCAATCGATGCAGAAGTATTTAAATAATAATCTGTCTAAATTTTAAAAAATCCTAAGAAAACCCATTTGGCGGACAACTACCTAGATTGAACAAGTGACATTATTGTATTATTGCATTGAAAAAGTTTTAAACTCTTACAGAAAATGTCTTCATGATCCAAGATAAAAAATTTTAAATAGAAAAATTTAACCGGTACGACACGACCAGTGTTGCCAATTCAGCGGATTTACCGCTAGATCTCGCTAATTTTTACTCCATCTAGCTTGAAGAAATCTCATCTGGCGGCTAGCGGGAAATCTGGCTTTCTTAATACATTTCTGGCGGAATATCTGGCTTTTTTTTACAAAACAAGTTAAATTCATTCTTTTAAACAAAATTTATTCAAAATAATTAACCTAAAGGTTTGAGTACCTTTTTTTGAAAATAAGATGGGGTTTTTTCAAAAATACCACTCATGGTATAAACCAAAGAGTATGAAATAGAGACGAAGGTCCCCATAATAGCCCATGAGTATGTGTGTTTCGGCGCCCTCTGTGTGCCTGATTCATCATGAAAAGAGAAAACCCGGTAGAATTCCTTCATTTTGAAAAGTTGGAATAAAGAAAACTTTGAAATAGTTAAGAATTAAAATTTAATTAAAGTATGTTAAGATTGCTAAGTTTAGAAGTCGAATATATATATTTGCAGCTAGTAACGTTTAATTAAATTCATTATATCAAGAAAGAAAATTAGCTTATTTTTTGAGATATCGAATTTTAAAACTACAAATTTTTTATTTTTCAATTGTTTTCTTATAGAAACCACGTAAACCGTAGAATCACGGTAAATTTGTTTTGAATTCAAAATATTTTGTATTGCAGTTTTCTAATTCATTCATTTTTTTTAAATACCATATTTTCATCATCGATAGAAATATTATTAAAGCTAAAGAAGTTTTTTAGTAAAAAAATTGTGATAAGTTATTTTAAATAAAGAGAAATTACTCTCAATACATTTCTGTGGGAGCAATTGTTCACTATTTGAGTTTGCCGCTATATGGCTAGGATCGGCAATCTGGCGGATTGAAGACCGAACTAGTGGATTTATAAATTCAATCGTTGGAAACACTGTCTGTCATAGTTCAAAAATAAAGCACATGTAAACATATTTTATTATGAAAGTTATATTTTACAAGAGAATTCTAGCAATAAAAATAAGCTTAATGTTTGAGCTATTTACGACAACGTTCTATTGAAACGTAACAGAGACAAGAAAATATGGATATTATCTGGTAAATAAAACTTCGCTTTTGTCTCTGGTATAAAATCTTTATTTATGTTGGACAATTTCTTAATTTAACCTGCAACTGATATATAAGGTATATTATTTCATTACTTCTTTCTTTATTTTATATTTAAAATATTTTCTACCATTACTTTGTTTAATTTAATTTTTTCATTCTCTAATAATTTTTTTATCCATAAATTCTTTTATATAGACATCTTAAACACTATAGAATTTAGACTAGATTCTAAACAATTCCTATATTTTTATTATGTCCATTAAAATCATTTACCCTTACAGTTTTAAAGTTTAATGTAAAATATTACCAATAATATTATTGAATTATAACCTAAAAATTCAATATGTAATTTGAATTTTTTCTAATTCTCATACAACTTATTTTATTAAATAATCAATGATAGAGATACTACCATTTTCTTAAGCTCAAATTAATTTAATAATCAATCAATGGGTCATTTTCCATTAAAGAATGCATTTTGTCAAAATAAATTCAAGGGAAGCATAATAATAATTTTACAACTTACCATCATAAAAATTAATTGTTTTCTATTTTTCATAATAATAATTTTACAAATTACCATCATAAAAATTAATGGTTTTCTATTTTTCATAATAATAATTTTACAACTTACCATCATAAAAATTAATGGTTTTCTATTTTTCATAATAATAATTTTACAACTTACCGTCATAAAAATAAATGGTTTTCTATTTTTCAAGTCTTCATTACTAAATTCTTGTTTAAGTGAAAAGTTTTTATTTTGCCGAGAGTAGCAGAGTTGCTGATTCATAAAGTGAAACAAAGAGGTTGTCCTCTCTGCTTGGTTCAAATAAACAAACACATCAAATATATATATATTATTTATTTGTTTGAGACTATATTTTAGAAGGCTTGGCCTTCATCTTCAGTCTTTTTAATTATAAATATTATTTTTCATGAGGTCGGTATCGAGTGGATATTTAATACTGAATGTTAAATATATTTTAATATAAATTGTTAGCTATTTGTTGTTTAATTTATAATGTGGTACCTATAAAACTCAAGAAAATTAGTTTAATTAAAAGTATTTTTATACACTTAACCAAATAAAAAGCCAAGTATTTTGTTCTTTCTTAAAATAGGAAATATGTTGTAGATTAATTTTAAAAAAATTGACTTAATTATCACTTTGCCTCTTAGAGATATGAATTTATTTGTAAAACACCGTTTCGTGCTAAAAAGTTTTAAAAAAATTAAGGGAATCGTAGGGAGTTGGACATGACTTTAAATTAAATACAAGTTTTTATTAAATACGCCAAACGTTTCGTTGCTGTTTTGCAACTTCTTCAGTGGCTCATTTATTAAACTTATTTGTCTGGAGTTTTTACTAAGAGAAAAACCATTTTCAAACAGTATTTTTACAATTTATCAAATAATATAAAATATAAACTTTTTTAAAACAAAGTAATTATTTTGTTTTAAACAAAGTTTATATTTTATATTATTTGATAAATTGTAAAAATACTGTTTGAAAATGGTTTTTCTCTTAGTAAAAACTCCAGACAAATAAGTTTAATAAATGAGCCACTGAAGAAGTTGCAAAACAGCAACGAAACGTTTGGCGTATTTAATAAAAACTTGTATTTAATTTAAAGCCATGTCCAACTCCCTACGATTCCTTTAATTATTAATCATGGACACAAATAATGAAATATTTTTTTTTTTATAAAACAAATAAATATAAAATGTTGCAATATTTTTTTCTGGAATCTGCACAGTTCACTTAACAATACTGCAAATTTTCATGAGATTTGCACCATAAATGTCCCAGATAAAATATTTTTCTTTGAAAGTACAAGTTCTTTTCGGAGGTTAGGAAATTGCAAAACGGGTGTTTTGTCAATATTTCAAAGTCCTATAAAAAAAAACAGTTGAGATAAAGAGATAAAATTTGGTTTTGTTTCATAACTATGTGAGAAGATAAAAAATACAAAATTTCATCAAAATTGGAGGTGGTGGGTGACATGGCCTGGATGACTTAATATAGAATGACCCAGATTTGAAAAACTTGTTGAAATTAGTAGAACAAAATAAATATTTTAAAAAAGGAATTAATACTCAACAGGTGGATGTAAGCGACGTTTAACTTTTCTCGACCTACTACTTGAAGCTTCCCAAAATGGAAACATATATTCGGATGAAGATATTCGAGAGGAAGTTGATACTTTTATGTTCGAGGGCCACGATACAACTGCTGCTGCTATATCTTGGTGCTTGTTTCTTCTTGGATCCTCACCTAAAATTCAGGTATGTTCCAATCAAAGCTTTGTTTCTTTGAGAATTTATGGTTATTCCTTAAAAATATTAAAAGAAAAAGATATCGAAAAAGAAAATTTTTTTATTGATTGTTTTTAAAATATTACTCCCTCTGTCCGAAAATATGGTATATATTTCAAAGAAAATCTTAGATTATCTAGAGCAGGCCTGGCTAACCTGCGGGCCACATGTGGCCCGACATAAAATTCCTTTAAAACATTAAGATTTTTATATACTTACTGGCAAACATAATATTATCTGATACAATTTGTCCTATTTTTTTGTTTTTAAAATAAGAAGAAATTGGATAATCTCCCAAAAATTTTTCGAAAAATAAAAGAGCAGATTTTAGATTTTGAATGTGAAAAAATATACTAGTATATCAAGATTTCCGAAAAAATAATCACAATTTTGTCATATTTTGACTTCATTTTTTATTAGATATAAATATTTTTAAGATCATTTGTATCCATAATAAATTTATAACAGAAATAGTAGGGAATTGGATAAAGTTAAAAACATATAGTTTTTTTAAATGGGCCAGACGTTTCGTCAATTTTGTATCCACTGAAGAAGTCAAAATAAATTGACGAAACAAATGGCCCATTTAAAAAAAACTATGTTTTTAATTTTATTCAATTCCCTACTATACCTATTATATATTTTTAAGATATTTTTGCATCTTCGTCATGGTGGATATCATTATTCTTCATTATTAACTCTTTTTTTTCATTAAAAAAATCAATAGAATTAGGATATTTTATCTGCGGCCCGAGGCATTTGTTTTTATTTCAAATGCGGCCCGTGTAAAAGGTTGGACACAAAAGATATCGTTAGGTCTTATCTTTTCAATTTGTCTTTTTAGGAAGAATCATATCAAGAGGTGAAAAGCGTATTAGGTCGACCTGGCCCACTGACCACACAAGACATCCAAGATCTTCAACTTCTGGAACGGTGTATTAAGGAAGCACTTCGTCTTTACCCGAGTGTTCCTATAATCGCTCGTCGCCTTAATAATGATCTAATTCTCGATAAATATCCAATTCCATCAGGCACAACAGCAATTATCCTCACCTATATGCTTCATAGAGATAGTGACGTGTTTGCTCATCCCGAGAACTTCAACCCAGATAATTTTCTTCCTGAACGATGCGAAAATCGTCATCCGTACGCTTACATTCCATTTAGTGCTGGACCTCGAAATTGTATTGGTAAGAACTATTCTTCAATCTCTCTTTTAGCTTCTATATTTTTAATTCTAGAATTAAAATGAAACATTAATTAAATACACATAGAAATGAGCTGGTTTAAATTTAAAAATTTAGTGTTTTTTTATCTGGTTCAATTAAATAAAAACAAAGCACAACCCAAGCAAATAATTTTCTATGTTTCAACGCATATAGCTTATCATCATTGACCGCAATTGAAAAAAGAGACAGAAAATATTAAAATATAGTGTACATTAGTTAGTGGTATATTTACATCATTTTTCTAGTTGAAAAATATCCTTTCAATTCGTTTAATTTCTTTATATTCCATTTCATAAATATAACTATAATATGAGTTAACTAAGTACACTTATGATATAATATTGAAAAGTATTTTAATAGTATTGCTATCACTGAAAAGAGAGACAAATGGGAACCGAGTTATACTCACCCATCAATAACTATTCAATACCCTGAAGAAGGAGAGAAGAAGTCTCCGAAATGTCGAAATTTGAATAAAATTGAAATCATTTATGGACTGCCTTTCATTAATTATAACCTACCTTCTTATTTCGCTTACCAGTCCGTCTTTCTAAGAAAATAAATAAAATTAAATAACTATAATATGTTATATTTTTTTGTCTTCGTTTAGGTTTAGAATTTAAAACACAATCGAATATAGCTAAGATCCAAATTATACAATATCAACAGAAATATTTCATTGCCTCTCGCCCCTATTATTACATTGTACATTATTAATATTTTAAATTGAATTAAAAAATAGATAAATTGTAAAAAAAACTGAAAAACCTGTTCAAGACTCTCCCTAAATATCGTTAATGTAACAATTTTATGTTTAAAATTAAAATGAGAGTTAGAGTTGATTTTTTAAAAGCAAATCAAAGAATGAGTACTTATGTTGTAAATCAGGGGTTCTCAATCTTTTTCCTACATTGACTTCTTTTAAAAGAATGATTTTCTTTATCGACCCACTTGCATTTTTCTCTATAATATACAGCATACAACAATTATAATACTAATAATTTTATGAAGTTATTACTGAGCCAAATACGGTACTTACGTATTAACGCCACCGCAGCTACAGATTTGGCGGTTTTTAAATTTCGCCAATCTACACCTAAAATTTTTGAGATAAATCATAAAATAAAATAAATCAGATCCCCTCTGTCAAAAAACAACTTGAATAGGTTCGGTTTATGATCTCGGTTTGATTAGATAAAAAATGCGTTCCCAAACAAACCTTGCAAACAACTTGAATAGGTTAGGTTTATGATTTCGGTTCGATTAGATAAAAAAATGCGTTCCCAAACAAACCTTGCGGTGGCGTTAATATACCCGCATTTTTATCTAATCAAACCGAGATCATAAACCGAACCTATTCAAGTTGTTTGCAAGGTTTGTTTGGGAACGCATTTTTTATCTAATCAAACCGAGATCATAAACCGAACCTATTCAAGTTGTTTTTGACTGATTTATTCTATTTTATGATTTATCTCAAAAATTTTAGGTGTAGATTGGCGAAATTTAAAAACTGCCAAATCTGTATCCGCGGTGGCGTTAATACGTAAGTACCCGAAATACTTTTTAAAACTCATTCAGGATCCATTTTCATTACAGTTTTTATTACCTCTTGTATTGCTGGTATTATTATTTTTTCACCAGTGGTATATATACCCGGCTTTTGCAATTAACAAAGAAATATTGGAAGAGGCTTCTATTCCTCCTGCATTATTTACATAAGTAGACGGCTTAAGAAATGAATTAATTCCCGCTTTAGAACGATACGCATATTTTTCTTAAAGATTTTTGAAATAATCAAAATTCATATCTCTCTTAGCAGGATGCATTCTTTCCGTATAGTCTATCATCTTCGATGGTTTAATATGTATAATCGTTTCTGAATGTTTTTTACACTGATATTATTATCTAATACCTAATTACATTCCTTAAAAATTAAATACAATTTTAAAACAGAAAAATTCATCATTCACCCCCAATAAACTGCTGGAATTCTATAGACTATAGACCCCTTTTTAAACTTCCATCGACCCCCCAAGGGGTAGACCTCGACCACTTTGGGAACCCCCTGTGTAAATAATTAATACTCATTCGTTGAAGCAAATGGCCCATAAGTACTTAAAAACCGAAATACTTTATTATCAAAAGAACAATTTATTAAAGTTGTTATAGGGAAATAAGGACTATATTTTTTATGCAGATAATTTATATTTTATTGCCAACATTTCGTCAATTTTGTTGACTTCTTCAGGGCTCAAATAGTTAACTTCCCTGCATATTTGTCATTTTTATAATTATTCTTTCTTAGTAAACATATCAAGCCATTTCAACATCAATCAGATTGAATTTTTTTTTAGCTTCTAATAATTATAAAAATAACAAATATGCAGGGAAGTTAACTATTTGAGCTCCTGAAGAAGTCAACAAAGTTGACGAAACGTTGGCAATAAAATATAATTTATCTGCATAAAAATATAGTCCTTATTTCCCTATAACAACTTTAATAATTTATTCGATGGACATAACTAATCAAAACAATTTATTAATGTTGTTTTCATTGTTAAATAAAAATTAAAATTTATCTACATGTTTCTTGATAAACTTTTGATTAGCTCTAGTTCTCTGAGGAATTGAAATAGGACATAATATGTGCATATATCATATAACATTTTTTGCTTAAAATAGTCACCCCAATATTTTCCCAAAGTATTTACATTATAGGTAATTATTTTCTCCTAAATCAAAAATTGTATTAATATTTTAATCCGATGAATATTTTGGGAAGGGTCGAATTTTTCGTAGGTTTAAAAATAAAAAAATATTTTATAAGTTTTTCTTAGTAGGGCTGGTAGATTTACAACTAAGTATTTAATGCAAGGCAGTCCAGGAATAAATAAAAAGATTATTTCCAATAAAGAGTATTTATTGGAAGGTTTTCTTTTATAGTTTTTAAACCGGCGTTTCAGAGAATATTTCCTCCTTCAGGTTTCAATAAAGGAAGGTTGTAATAATTTTCCTTCTTGTCTTCTTTTTCAGTCCTTGTTGGTGTTGAGAAAATATTTTTAGTCTTTCCATCATTAATAGAATAGAGTATGAAGGAGAGATGACTGTCCAAAAATTTATAAATTAAAAAAGAGGAATTCAACCAGTGAAGGAACCCTCTGTCGAATACTATAAAAAACTTCCAATTATAGAAAACCGTTTCGGCTTTAATTAGATAATGCCATCTTCAGTTCTAATGAGCTGTAATGTCCATAAAATGTATGAATATATATGCCCATAATTATGAAAGTGGACTAAGTCAAAAAATTAAAAAATTAGTTTTTTTCATATTTTACGTTCCATCCATCTAAAAAGTACAGTAATAAGTTGTCGGTTTTGAAAAATCGATTAAAATTGTACCGTTAAGTGGATTTCTAGTTCACAAAGAGAAACAAAGAGGTTGTCCTCTGCTTGATGCAAATAAACATACACACATATATATCGAAAAGATATATCTGTATATATATATTATTTATTTATTTGTTTGATTGGATTGATGGATTTCTAGTTGTCTCATTATACATAATTCGAATCTTGTTTATTTTATAAAACTTTAAATATCTCAAAACTAACAATCATTGACTTAGACCACTTTCATAATTATGGGCACATATGTAAATACAAAAACATAATAAATTATATATATCTAAATTTTTTGAGGATACAATTCTCATTTAAATAGGTGTTAGTTTTATTCTTTTTTGACAAAAAACACATTTTTATCTTATATTTTATTCTATTGTCACCCAGGAACGTTTCGACATTTACAAATATGTCATCTTCAGCCTTGGAACAATCTTAAGATGGGAAAAATTCCCTCACATCGAAATTATCACAATATGTACCATTATTATTCTGTCCAACAATTATTTTTACATCAATATTCAAATTCAATGACTCTTTCATAAACCACTCACAGTGAAAGAGTCATTGAATTTGAATATTGATGTAAAAATAATTGTTGGACAGTGATAAAGGTACATATTGTGATAATTTCGATGTGAGAGAATTTTCCCATCTTAAGATTGTTCCAAGGCTGAAGATGATCATATTTGTAAATGTCGAAACGTTCATGGGTGACAATAGAATAAAATATAAGATAAAAATGTGTTTTGTCAAAAAAGAATAAAACTAACACCTATTTAAAAGAGAATTGTACTCTCAAAAAATTTAGATATATAAATAAAAAATTCTCAGAATTAATCAAAAAATTAATAATAAATTATAAAAAAATAGTTCTTACAATATTTGTAAACTCAATACATTGAGTGCAGACAGAGTTGTTATGTATTATCAAACACAAAATTATATATAAGATATAAAATACAAAATGTGTACATCGGTCTTAGTATGCTCACTATTTAATATGGCGAAGTCTCAAAAACGAATAAAATTTTTTAACAATAATAATGGCAGACTAATGATCCATCTAAGATCGATGACCCCTATGTAATTGACCTGACACAAATTACGGTATATTTAAATTTAACAAATTTCTTTAATAATATAATTATCATTTAATAAAATACATTTTTTATTCACAAACAAAGAGGTTGTCCTCTGCTTGATGCATCGAAATGATATATATGTGTGTATGTTTATTTGCATCAAGCAGAGGACAACCTCTTTGTTTCTCTTTGTGAATCAACAACTCTGCTACTGCAAAACAAAAACTTTTCAATTAAATTACATTTTTTATTACAAACAGGGTCCTCATTACAACTCATTAGAACTGAAGATGGCATTATCTAATTAAATCGAAACTATTTTCTATAATTAGGAGTTTTTTATTGCACAGAGGCTTCCTTTACTAGCTGAATTCCTCTCTTTTTTAATTTTTAAATAGAGTATGATTATTACAAGAATACATGAAGGAAAATTATTACAAACTTTCTTCAATAAATGCTCTTTTATTGGAAATAATCTTTATATATTCCTTAACTGATTTCCATTAAATCTTCAATTATAAAATATATTTTTTGTCATAACGCCATTCCGGTTCTTTTTTTACTCAATCAAAACTAGAAGCGCTAACTTGTATCTTCTTCTTGTATCAATATCATTATATTGAAGGGACAATAAAAGAGTGTCTTCTGCTGGAATTATAAATTTTATTTATTTATAACGAGACTATAGTTTCGAGGGCTTTGCCCTCTCCATCAGTCTATTACAATGTATTCACAGGAATTAATTTATGAATTATTATTATATTCATAAATTAATTCCTGTGAATACATTGTAATAGACTGATGAAGAGGGCAAAGCCCTCGAAACTATAGTCTCGTTATAAATAAATAAAATTTATAATTCCAGCAGAAGACACACTCTTTTATTGTCTCCTTCAATATATAAAAATTCAGCTACTCTCGGCAAAAACATTCAATTTAATATCATTATAAATATACTCAAAAACAGTGCATTATATGCAAAAAAGTTTCAAATAAAAGTTTATTTATATCAGGGGGAAACTAAACTACGCTATTGTTTTTCGACCTAGAACAAGCTTTCAAGGGTATTTTGAGGTCAACTTCTGTTTTTTAAATGGAAACCTATATGTTTCTGTACATATTCTGAATCTACAAAAAAAACTGAACAACTTTTATTAGAACTATTTTTTTTATACGACATCAAATAAAAAAAATCTTAATAATTATTTTTATCAATTATTCAACTTAATTATCAAATAATCAAGTTTTTCGACCTAGAACAAGCTTTCAAGGGTATTTTGAGGTCAACTTCTGTTTTTTAAATGGAAACCTATATGTTTCTGTACATATTCTGAATCTACAAAAAAAACTGAACAACTTTTATTAGAACTATTTTTTTATACGACATCAAATAAAAAAATCTTAATAATTATTTTTATCAATTATTCAACTTAATTATCAAATAATAATGATTAAATAATTAATTATCAAATAAATATTTATTAAATCAAAAAGTCATAACAATGAAAATAAGTGTTTATAATGATCTTAAAACTTCATTATACGTAAGCACACAGATTTAAGCGATTATTTTCTACTTAATAAAACTTTAAAATTCTTGAGTTTAAAAAGTTTATTTTTCGTGTCAATCCAGTTGTATTACCATAATAAAAATGGAGCATTTTTTGTTGAAGACAGAATTGAAATGGTCTTAATTTGTGCGGTGAAAGTGAAAGAAGTGTTATGGGGCTGCCATTGAAATTTTTTTTTTTTTTTTTATAATGATATTGATACAAGAAGAAGTTGCACCAAGAAGGTACAACCTCTGAAGTCCGTGGTGGACCCTTGTAACGTGAAGATAAGGGGAGATTTAGGGATTGGGTAGAAGTCGAAGGTATCTGTGGATGCTGGTCTTGAAAGTTTGAAGGTTATAAGTAGCTGGAAAGACGGTCGGGGGAAGAGAATTCCAGTCTCTAGATGTCATAGGGATAAATGAATTGGCGAATGCGTTTGTTCGATTAGTATCTAGTTTAAGCGCGTAGGGGTGTTGAATTTTAGAAAATCGTGTATTTCGGGCAAATGAGGCCTTTGGTGGGATTATCGATTTTATTTCGTCAGAACAAAAGCCATGGTAATATCTATAAAAAAGGGATAGGGCGGAGACAGATCTACGATGGGCTAGGGAGTCGAGAGTGTCAGTTAATGTAGGATCGCCTATCAGTCTTATAGCTCGCCTCTGAATTGCATCTAAGGTATTAAGAGAATACTTGGAGGCTCCTCTCCACAAATGCGAGCAATATTCAAGACAGGGGCGAATTTGAGCCTTGTATAATATAAGGAGTTGAGTGGGGGTGAAAAATCGTTTGGTTCGGAAAAGAAAGCCAAGCTTACATGCTGCAGCTTTTGCTACTGAGATAATATGGTCATTCCAAGAGAGGTCAGAACCTAAGGTGACACCTAACATTGATATTTTATTACGGAATTCCAATGAGCTCGAATCAAAGGAAATGTCCGGAAGGTTCCTATCTGCGCGCCTAGAAATTAGGCAGCACTGTGTTTTGCCAGCATTAAAGTTTACCAAATTGTGAGATCCCCATTTTTTAAGCATGCTTAAATCTGAATTTATTGAGGAGGCTATGTTTGCGCGATTGTCTAGTAAGGATTGAGCGTTGTGGAGGGTGCTATCGTCAGCGTAACAATGTATTGGATTGGAGGGCAGATTTAATAGGTCATTAATATAGATAATAAAGAGTGTGGGAGAGATGACTGAGCCCTGAGGAACTCCAGCATTAGTATTAAAGGACGAGGATGATATTCCGTCAACCTCGACTTTAATAGAGCGGTTTGAGAGAAAGCTCTCAAGCAACTTGCAGAGGCTCGGGGGAAGGCCAAATGCAGGTAATTTGGCAAGAAGATTTTTGTGCCAGACATGATCGAAGGCCTTTGAAATGTCTAAGCCTATTACGAAAGTCTCTTTACCAGTCTCTAGTGCTTTATTCCAAATATGAGTTATATATGCTAAAATATCGCCGGTGGACCGAAATTGTCTAAAGCCGTATTGACTATCATGGATTAGTTTATTAGATTCTAAATGGTGAAGAACTTGCTCATTAATGATTTTTTCCATGATTTTAGAAAGAACCGAAGTTATGGCGATCGGACGATAATTGGCTACATTTGAAGGATCTCCTTTTTTTTTAATTGGTTGAATTCTTGCTGTTTTCCAGCTCTCCGGAAATGAGCCAGTGGTATATGAAAGTTTGAAAATTTTTGAGAGAATAGGAGCAAGTTCAGGCGCGCAATTTTTGATTATACTGGTGGGAATGTTGTCTGGGCCAGCGGCTGAATTAACATTTAGGTTTTTTATTACTTTTAATATTTTTGGTATTCTGAATTTAATATCCGACATAATATTGGTGCTAGGGGTATAGGGCGGGGGGTCAAGTCCCTTGTCGTCTAAGGTGGCATTGGTCGCGAAGAATGAAGCGAATGCTTCAGCTTTAGAGAGGGCGTCGGTGGCTATTGAGCCGCTGGAAAGATTAAGGGGGGAAACGAAGATTTGGAGGAGTTGGTAGTTAATTTCCTCGTGAGATGCCAGAATCGATTTTTATTAGCTGGGCATGCTGATAATCGGTCAGCCCATTTTTCATCTAGAGACTTCTTGGTTTCATTAATAATTTTGTTACACTGGTTACGAGATTTTGAAAAGGCAATTCGTTTGATGTCCGTTTGGCAGGAAAGCCATTCGTTGAATGCTTTATTTTTTTCACGAACAGCTTCGGCACATCGCTTGTTGAACCAGGGCTTTGAATAATTTTTCCTATTTACATAGGGAACACACTGTTCAATGCCCATCTGAATTACTTCTTCAAATACAGAAGCACATTCAGAAGCATTTTTATTTTTTAATGCGTCATTCCACGGGAATTGTCCAAAGAAGCTACGCATCTCATCGAAGTTGGCTCTATTAAATAGCCATATTTTTTTTTAATTTGTTGGCTCTTAGGCTTAGAGAAGTTGAAAGGAACATTAATTTTTATCAGAGAGTGGTCGGATTTATTCAGAGGGGCGGATATAGAGAATGTGAATGTCGATGGGTCAGTTGTCAGGAATAGATCAAGAAGATACGCTGTGTGTTTGGGATTGTCAGGTATTCTAGTAGGACAGTCAATGATTTGAGTGAGATTGCAGGCTATAGAGAAATCATAGGCTTCGCGACCAGCGCGCGTGTTGGAGCTGGAATGGGTCAACCAATCCTTATTATGGACATTGAAATCACCAAGAAAAGAAATTTCTGAATTGGGAAATTGTGATTGAATTTGGTCGCAACATTTACCGAGATAGTTGAAAAATTCTGAAAATTTCGAATCATTAGGGGACCTATATATTGCACAGAGAAATCTGGAAGATGAATTTGAGGAAATTTTAAGCCATAACGCATCGAATTTATCTGATTCCAAAGAGGAAAAACGCTGACAGGGGACATCGTCACGAACGTAGCAGCAGACACCATTATAGCGACGAAACATGGTGTGGAGAATATATTTGCGAAATTGAAGATCAGGGGCGTTAGATTTATTTTGATCAATTTGGGTCTCGCTAAGGGCTAGAATAGAGGGTTGGTCGTTTTCAAGATGCTGGAATACAGAGGCTTTATTACTAAAGAGACCGCGGATGTTTGTATAATGCAGGGTTAGCGTGGACATGATAGAGGGGTGGGTGTGGATTATTTGATGTGGTAGTCAGAAATAATAGAATAGAATAGAAATCGGTATCACAAGTTAGACAAAGAAAGTTAGAAATCATCAATAGCTAAATAGATGAAATCCAATTAACTCAGGCTATCACTTGAGCAGTGGTAAATTCTCCGATTCGATAATTAATTAATTAATTATCTCCCACTTAATTATTTATGTTGAATCTGTGGAGAAAGAAATTGTATATTATTTGCTTAATAACTACTTCTAGAATGATACTAGTGTTAATAATAGATATATTATAAATTAAGAGTTAAGATAATAATTAACATTTACTTAATTACTAGCTTTTATAATAGATATATTATAAATTATAGGTTAAGATAATATTTAAAATTTAAAATAAGATGTTAGTTGAAATTATTATAGAATTATTATAGAACAATTAAGATTTAAAAACCGTGCAATAATATTAATAATAGTTCGTAAGAAAAAAAAAGAAAAAGCAAAAATTATAATTTAGAAAATAATTAAAAGTAAAAAGAAACAACATGCAATAATGAATAAATAATATTATTATTAAAATTAAAAATTATTTCAAAAGCAATATATTAAAAAGATAAAGAAAGTCAATTGAAATTCGAAACTTATGGTTTGTGAGATGATCCTCTTGTCTTCAAACACAATGTAACGAATTGAGATAAAATAAAAATAAAATAAATGGAAATGTTTAGCCAATTATTTGATTGGCCAAACAAATAATTACAAATATTAATTAAACTATGAAGATTAAAATTAAGTAAATTATATCACTAGAAAGAAGAATTTTTAACGAATAGTTTGATGTAAAATAATTAGAAAGTTTTGAAAATTAGACCACTCAAAAAAACATTCAAGTACGGAGCAAATAAAAACGTGTCTATTTGTTACTTAAACCCGAAATGGATGCCAAGGGTTTTCCTGATAGGAATACACCCTCCCAAGCTTCATTTTATCGTGTTGTAAATCTGTTTAAAAAAATAAGAAATATAAAGGCTACGAAGAAACTTAAACAGGCCAAAATAACGAAATTGTAACTGGAATTCGTCCAGAAGACTTGCGATACACTCATACACACTGGAATGTCTCAGAACAGTGTCGCAAAATGATTAATTATTATTAAATTATTTATTTAATAATTAAATATTTGATCATTATTATTTGATAATTAAGTTAAATAATTGTTAAAAATAATTATGTATTATATATTATTTTTTTTTAGATCTAATTGACTTAATATTTTTTATTATTTGATGTTGTATAAAAAAAATAGTTCTAATAAAAGTTCAGTTTTTTTTTGTAGATTCAGAAACATATAGGTTTCCATTTAAAAACAGAACTTGACCTCGAAATACCCTTGAAGGCTTGTTCTAGGTCGACAAACAATAGCGTAGTTTAGTTTCCCCCTGATATAAATAAAGTTTTATTTGAAACTTTGTTTGCACTGTTTTTGAGTTATAATACTGTCTCAAGATAAAAAAAACTCACCCGGTATATTTATACATTCTCTCAACAACCCGGGTCAAAAAGCTAATCACTTATTTAATTTCACTTACTCTAAAAAATCTTTTAAATTTCACTCCACTTTATCTTCAATCAGAATAAAAAAAACCTACAAAAAGATAAGAATGTTCTTGATCCGGAAATAATTCATGAAAGCAATTAGAATACATTTTCTTAATATTTCAAATTATCATTTATTAAACATTCAAAGATTTATTACATTTTTTTAATGGATATTGATTAAATTTAAAAAAAAATTAATATTGAATATACAAGTCGCTTATAAAACAATAAGGAAACAATACAATAAAATTAAAATAAGGGTTCTAGTTATAAGTCATATAAAATTTATACAAAGGAGATCGTTTAGAATTAACTTTATTGTTATACAATTTTTAGTTTAAACTTTAAAGTAAAAGTAAAAATATTTATTTCTAGGAAGGAAATTCGCTCTGCTTGAGGAGAAAGTGATACTTGCTAAGATTTTGAATCGGTTTCGCGTGGAGACTGTGGACCGACGTGAGGAGCTGACACTGCTTGGAGAACTCATTCTTCGACCTAAGAATGGGTTAAAAATTCGACTGATTCCCAGGAGTAGCACGAAATAATCATCAAAGAGTTAAGAAATAATTAATATTCTAAAATAATTCCAGCAATGTTCTCTTTTAGTTCCTCAATAGTTCATCTGGTCTTTGGAAGTAAAGTTTTCGTAGTTGGATTTTTTGATAGTAAAAATAAAGAATATTATAAATAAAAAAGATCCATAAAATGACAGTTACAAAATGATTATTTTTTAGGAGAAACATTAATATTATTAGTAATCCAACTGTCAAGACATGATCTTTAGTTAAATTATTCATTTCTTGTTCCGCCAGAATTGTATTCTGATTATGCATGTTTCCTCAAATTAGTACAAGTGAAGAGAAGACCAAAGATTACCTTTAGAGTCAACAATACAAAAGTATATTAATTGATTAAATAATTCGAATACATAGAAACATAAAAAATCATCGTTATTTTGTACTTTTTGAGAGAATATTGCTAAAAAATTCTATATATTTAATTGAAAACAATTTTTTTTTTTGATATTTATAAATTTACTTTTTTATGTACTTGTGGCAATTTTGATTTACTTGCAAAATAATCAATCATATTTTAAAAATTTTAAATTTTGGTAGTTGAGATGTTTTTTTTAATGGCCTTCTGGAACTATAGGCCATTGAGTGTTTGTGTGTGTGTAAGATTAAAAAGGTTTTTTATACTTTAAACATTATTTAATAAGATAGAAATATATATATATATGCATTTAATTCAGAATTCGTAGGAATATCTACAATATGTTATATATATTTTTTTAAACAAAATTTAAATAATATTTCTTCAATTTAATCTGACTTCATCATCAACTTTGATTTAATCTCATCATTGAATCCATTTAATAAAAATTCCTTATTATTAAAATAGAGAAAGAAACCATAACTAGCCTATTAGTAATTATTTATTTAATATATTTTTTATCACTACTTTTACTTTTCAACTTTTTCAATGAACTGAAACGTCGAAACGTTCAACACTGATTAATTATTGTTGAAGAAAAAAAAATGATTTACCCAGATTCCTACGAATTCTAAATAAAATTCAAAATACTTACTATATGAAATATCCTTTTTAACTGTTCGTCTGAGAATAAATTTTTATTTAACCAAATTTTTGCTATTCAAAAGGCTCAAATTTTCCTTGAAATCTAAAGGATTTTCTATCATGAATTTTTAACTTTAAAAATAGACATTTTAAAAGAACCCAAATAATTGATCATCTATAATTAGACCTCATTTCTTTAAAGGGATTACTTTTATTTGGTAAATAAATAATAGATTAAACTGTTGAATATTTTAAAAGAAAGATATATTTAAAAAAAAATCATTAAATCTAGAAATACATAACTATTTTTGAAAAAAAATACTCACTAGTGAATTAAGTATTTGAACGGGAAAGTAGAAAATCAAACAATTCTCATCGATTTACACAATGTTTCGCCAATTTTATTTCAGCTTCATCAAGCGTCTTTGATTTTCAACTTTCCCGTCCAAAATACCTGCTAACATACTTAATTCACTAAATAATATGGATGCGATGGAGTTTAACAATAATACTCACTAGCATTTTTCTCGAATACCCTAGAAATTTTTCGAATATTTTAAAAGTTTCTATATAAATAATAACTATTATTATGCTTTTAATGCATTAAACAAATTAAAATTATAAGATAGATTAGAAAAATTGAATTTTTATCAAAAATTCATTCTCTTATTACTTAAATCAAAACTTGATTATGGCCCAGCACGAGGGATTTACAATCTTTGAAATATGTCCATTACTTTGTTGCATTTATCCAATCACCCCTTAAGCGGTCTTACACGATCATTCTGACTGTCATTCAGATTGAATCAATCGTTACTTCAATCATGCAGAACACTACACGATCATTCCGACTGACAGTCAGATTGAAACCACCTCTAGCTGAACTTTTAATGAGGTTCAATTTCCTTCGAAAAGTGTTCAACTTTTTGGATACGTATCCTTCCTTCGCTTCTGGTTTTAATTTTTTCAAAATTTCCAAGAGCTGAGCCACTGCAATTTTTCTCTTGTAAGATGCATGGCTTTTATTCCACAGCTCTGGTAAAGTTTCATACATTTATTTCTCTGAAACATTTTAAAATCAAGTCCTTAGCACTTAGATATTCTAAGTGCAATTTATCAATAACTGAAATAGATCTAATTTTTTTTTTTTTTTTTTTTTTATTAATAGTAATATTACAATCTAGCTGCTAGCCGCAGCTAATAAGTAATTTTGTTATAGATTTAACTTAAAACAAAACACAAAACAACAAGCAATCATATAGAAATAGATCTAATAAAAACTTTTCAATTATCATGCAGCTCATTGTTTTAAGTAAATTTAATGATTTCTGTTACTGAGTTTAAGATGAATTCCTTTGAAGTCATTTGAAATCGTACATTTGAAAGATATTAACTTTATTTTTTATAAAACTTATTAAAGAAAAGTTTTCTGTTTTTAAATAAAATAATTTTTAAATATTTCTAGAGACTATAGTTTCGAAGGCATTGCCTACATCATCAGTCTATCACAAATATTTCAGTATTTAGTTACATTCAAATTAAGATTTATACATTGAAAAATATGTTGTTTTTTTATGTTTCCTCTTGGGAGATTAGAAAATAAATAGAGCTATATCAGGGGTTACTCTTTTTGCTTAGGCTTTTTTGTAAAAGAGTTTTTACCTGAATGAATGAAGGCTTTTTAGAAATGGGTCATTGACAATTTCTAGTCTTTCACAAGGATTCAAGTGGACTTTTTCTAAGGATTTTTAAAATTTCTATGGATTCTTTTAAAGAAAGGATTAAGGGGTCATTGACTTCTTTGATCAATTTAATTTTGGATTGATCTGGAAAGCTATGATTATTAGCATTTAAATGCTCTGCAAATGCATAATTTTCAAATTTTAATTTGTAGGCCCTCTTGTGTTCATTGATCCTAATGGATAAATTTCTTTCTGTTTTTTCTATAAGTTGAATTGCAATCTTGGCATGTTAATTTATATACACCTGATTTTTCATTTTCCGGAATTTTATCTTTAATTTGACTTAATTCACTTCCTAATATATATGGTGATCTAAGATTGTCGCGTACCCTAAAGATTTTAATTTATGTTTTATTTTTTCGGACATCTTACCATAATATGGTAATATTGGTTTTGGCAGATCTTTAATTTGGGAATTTTGTGAATAGATTAAATTTAAATTTGATTTTTGAATTTTTTCTTTTAATATTTGATCTATTAAATTGCTTGCATAACCATTATTCATAGCTATTTCTTTAATTATCTCTAGTTCTGTTAAAAAATGTTCTTTCTTTAATGGGATACTTTTTAAACGGTGGATCATTGAATGGAATGCTGCTAATTTATGTGACGTTGTGAATTACGGTATCTGTTGATGTCTCTTTCCTATAAATTTCGAATGTGTGTTTATTTTTTTCAATTTTAATTTTAAGGTCTAAGTAATTTAATGTTTTTTTCTTTTTCTACGGTAAATTTGATTTTTTCATGTAAATGAATTTATATGTTTTATGAATTTATTGAGAATTCTTTCAGTCCCTGTCTATAAGACAATCACATCGTCAACATATCTATAATAATATTTAATATATTGAGAGAATTCGCACTTTATATTTAAAAATTGTTTTTCGAAATGTTTCCGCAAATAATGGTGACAGAGGGTTGCCAATTGCTAGGCCATTTTTTTGTTCATAAAATTTATCGTTGTATTGGGAAAAATTGTGATTTAGACATAAATCCATCAAATCACTTAGGTCTGTTTTTTCTTGTATGTTCAAATTTGGACATGTATAAATTATCTGGTCCACTAGGTCTTTTGTTTCTGAAGGGGGACGTTTGTAAATAAACTTGTGATATCTAAAAGAGATTAATTTTGCGTTATTGGGGATATCTATGTTTTTAATTTTATTTATTAAGTCTAATGAATTTAAAATTGAGTGATCTGGTTGAAAATTAGTTTTTTCTTTGAAGATTTTATTTAATCTTTTGGCTAATTTTGTTACACACGCTACTGAGTAGCTTACTACAGGTCTAATTGGAATTTCGTCTAGTTTTTCGGATTTATGAATTTTCGGAAGGGAATCCAATCTAAGACATTTTGGGTTCTTTTCTATTAACGACATTTTGGTTTTTTTGTTTAAAATTTTGGAATTTTTAATTTTATCCCTAACTAATTTGTTATATTTATTTATTGGGTTTTTAATTTGATTGAAATTTTGTGTTTTCTAGAAAGTTTCGGTTTTCTCTTTATAAATTTTTTGATCTAGTATAACTATTGAATTTCCTTTGTCACTTTTTACTACTGTTAAATTGTTTTCCTTAATTTTTGATTTTAGTGATTTTATTGTTTTATTTTCCGAATAATTGGTTTTGTTCCTTTTTTTTCTATTTCTTGTTCTATAATTTTAGCACAAATTGTTTTGTTAGTGTCATTTTCTCTATTTTTTATTAACGATGCTGCCATATTAATAGCGATGTCCTCTATTTCGTTTTGTCTAATTGGTTTTTCTACGCAATGTTTTAGACCTTTATTCAGGACGTTCGTTTCGGTTTCTGTGAAAACGGTGTTTGAATAGTTTTTTATTCTATCGTTGAATTCGAATTTTGTGTTAGTAGTATTATTTTTGAATTTTTTCTCTTTGTTGATTCCTATGTTTTTCTAGAATTTTGTAACTTTTTATTGTCGGTTTTTATTTTCATTATATTATCTATCCTATCTCTTATTTGAGAGTCTATTGTATCAAATTCACAAGGGTGTAATAAACTTTTAAGCCGAGTGTGTGTATTGTATAAATATAGTTTGAGTGTATCCCTGATATTATACCATTTATTTAATTCACCCAATTTTTTGTTGATTTCTAGATGATTTTTGAAGCGAGCTTTGATTTAGTTTTAATCTTGATCTGGACGTATCTTGGAGTCAATTTTTTGGAGAGTCAGGTTTTGTTGAAAAATATATTTTCGTTGGCGGTTGAATACTTGAGGCGGAGTTTGTAGTAGTTGTTTAGCGCTTGTTGCACCGATTCATTTTGTAGTTCCAAAATGGTATCCTTGTTTAGTACGTAATATTGATGTTTGCTTCCATGTTGAATTATTTGTGGTGTTTTGACAATGGATTGACGATCCTGTTTTTTATTAATTTTACTTATGGAAAGTGGTGTAGGTTTTAGGTGAAACATGATGTTAGTTAATAGAGTAAAGGGTGTGTAGTTTCACAGTGAATGAAATAAAACTCAAAAGGGTTTATACAAACTCAATATATTTCGGATTATTAGTCCATCATCAGGAGTTTACAGGTTAAAAACTGATGATGGACTAATATCGAAATATATTAGTTTGTATAAACCTCTTTGAGTTTTATTTCATTCACGTAAACTACACGCCTTACTCTATTAACTGTTTTTTATTAGTTAAATAAAAGATTTCACTGTCAATGGTAACAGAATTTTAGGTTAAAAAATAAAATGAGAGATGGAGGCTTCTGTTTTTAAATAAAATAATTTTTAATTATTTCTAGAGACTATAGTTTCGAAGGCATTGCCTTCATCATCAGTCTATCACAAATATTTCAGTATTTAGTTATATTCAAATTAAGATTTATATATTGAAAAATATAATGTTTTTTCCTTTAACTTTGTTTTAATATCTTGGCAATAAATAACGTGACCAATCCTCAACTTTTGAATGGATAAGCTCGGATATTCACATTTTAATTCTATTTTTTTGAGAAATATTTTGTTCATCAATTTTTTATAGAATGTTTTTATTATTCACATAATTTCTCGAAATTTTTTTTAATGAGAGTATTCAGTTTTAGAATTTGTATAAATCTAATATTCATGCAGTAAGGAAATTCACCTTATTTTGAAGGATGGAAATCAAGCTCTTTTTACTTTCTATTTTTTTGTGTATGATGTGATTTTTTGAATTCTTCAAAAAGCTCACTTTTAACTTGTTTCCTCGTTTCTTACCATTACTTGGCTGTTTGCTGTTGATTTGGTTGAGTACAGCCAGACGAACTTGGAAAATAAGTCGATGACGATTAGTAAGTGTTTATAATAAATAATGAAAAATGTATTAAAAAAAATCCACACTAAAAACAATTTGGCAACAGCGCATTTATTTAACCAGCGAAAGATGTACAAAGCGCGCATGCGGTAGATTTTTTCAAAATTATAATTTTCATAAGTTGATTACATTTATTAAAAAATAACAAAATGATTTAGCTCGACGTTCTCTCTGTTTATCTTAGTTAAGTGTAAATAATTGGGTGTTTTTACCTGGAGGAAGATTTAGTTTGCTCTTAACTACAGATAAATATTGTTCCCGTCATTTTTCGCGCATATAGCACTCGCTCATCGATAACCTGATGACTCGCTTAAACTATAACATTTATTCTTTATGTGACATCATATTATTTAAACTTTCATTAGCTTGACTTCTCCAGCCAATGAAAATTTCATAGAATTAACCCGGCATCTATAAAAAGTTTTTTCAAAGATGTATATAATTTCTAATCTTGAAGAAGAATTGTTTGTTTCTTACCATTTTCAAGGCTATTATTATGATGCTGACACCATGTACCACAATTGTCATGGCCACCGAATACATGATCTGGAATCGCAGTAAGGAGAGTACTGGAAATTGGGTGTTTTTACCTGGAGGAAGATTCAGTTTGCTCTTAACTACACACACACACTATACTACGTGCATTATTATGGTGGTCTGCGAGCAGGAGTTCATTACCTAACCATGTTACTAATTCTAACCTGTTTGCGACAGGTAATTTGATGATGATGTTTCTTCAAATTGAAGAACCATCATCATAATGTTTTGAAAAACCGCGGTGTGAGAGCTACTTAGCCGCACCTGAAGGGTGCGTTACCGTGTGTCACCGCAAGGAGGTAGCTCTCTTAATCCTTCCGTGTCTTTACTTATATGTAAATGTATTAATTGGTTTTGACTAACGGTCATATTGATTAAAGTCAATAATCGTTTAGTCACTAACTACTCTACTGTGTGTGCTCTAGCCCTATTAGCTAGAATTTTTCTACATGCCCAGCATTACTGCTGGGCCTATTTGCTACTTCTTAAGTTTCTAACATGCTTTGAGGGACAAAGGAATGAAGCATTATTCCCAGGGTCCCTCGTCGGTCTGATTAAGTCAGACTGCTCGTATTGTCTAGGGGTTGAGAGAAAAGAGGGAGCAGAGAGGAGCGGAGCCAGAGGCACTGTATTTAGCGCTGTCTGTCTCCAATCTATACCCGCGTCTTCCAGTTCTTCCAAGGTCCATGCGCCGGTCGAATTCTTTCATTCCGGTGAACGAAAGCTTGCCCTGCGAATTTTCTGAGCTTGAAGAATAGCTCTTCGGATTTGATTAGTGATTGGAGGTCGCATTCAAGTCACCTTCAATCAGCTCCTGGTATCTGAAGTTCGTGTAGAGCGGGCATTCGAAAAGAATATGCTCTACCGTTTCAATGAAGTTGCATTCAGGACAGTTTGCATTGTCCACGGCTCCTCTCTCGAATAACGTGCCGTTTATTGACCCGTACCCGCTGAGGATGAATAGTGTGTGCATGTCGGGGTTATACCACTTGGGCATGTTACCGTACATGACTCGCGGGAAGAAACGTTTTGTCAGGCGTCCGGTGTCACCTTGTGCCCACTCTTCTGCCACAGTCTACCTATTTCGCTGTCCAATTTTGAATATTCGTGGTTTATACGGTAGTCTTCCACGCGTTCATGTTGTATGAACTCGTATTGTCCTGCCGTTACACTTGCAATTTTCTGAATTTTATATCTCGCGGCTGATTTTAACATTTCTAAACGAAGTGGGGCAGCACCTGCCGACTCGAATCGCTGCCGTGGATATGGCACGTTCTGCACACTCTTGTCATACCATATAGGATGGCGCGATCAATAGAATCCATAACGCTGTTGGCATGTGCCCTTTGCGAATCATTAGTCGCGATAACGACAGCTCCGTAAGTGGCGGTCGGAAGAAAAAGGCTCTTCAGTACAAGCCGACTGTTTTGCTATTAAGACCCCATAACATGGCGGGCAATTGTCTTAACGTCGCTGGTCAGGATTTTGACTTTATCTTTTACTCTTTCGGTGTAGGATAAATGTCATACCTTTGTCCAGAGTTATCCCGAGATATTTGACGGTTTCGTGGAATTTAATATTTTTTCCCGTTGATTTAATAATGGTTCTGTTTGGAAACTTCAGGAGGGGTGGAACAAGACTGCAATTTCTCTTCGCGAGCATAAACCACTTCTCTGGCACCAATCTTGAATAATTTTGATAGCACAATTTGCTTTGCTGACCAGTCCGTCTCGCGAGTTACCGTGAATTATCAGGGCCAGGTCGTCGGCATACGCGGTTACGTGTACCCCGCTCGTCTCTAATCCCATCAATTCATCGAGCAGCTCATCCATAACCCAGTTCCAGGCCATTGGCCCTATAATAGAACCCTGTGAATATCCTCTCTGCATTATGGTTTCGGCGTGGGTTTCCCCCAGCTTCAGAACCATCCTGCGATTAGTGAAATAGGATTTCACTGTCTCGAATGATGTAGATGAGATCCCCGCTCGCGACAGTCTTCGAAAGATAGCGCTCCGGGATACATTATCGAATGCACCTTTTACGTCTGGGAATAAGCCTAGCGTGTGGACCACGTTTTCGCGTGTTCTAATTGTATATTGATTTTGACAGCGAGTTTGTTTCGCTTGAATAGGCCAATGAATTCTAATGAGAGCGTCATCCGTTGATAACCCTCTCTTGAACCCCATCTGTCTGCTGTTTTCCAGGCCCCTGTTTTTATAACAGGTCTGTATTCGATTGAGAAGGGTTCTTTCGAACAGTTTCCCGATCGAAGGTAGCAGAGATGGGTCTGTAGGATCCCAAGTTATTGGGATCCCTGTTTCGCTCCTCCCTTTTTTAGGATTTTGAGCTCCGCGACTTTCCACGAGTTGGGAAAGTTTTTGTTTCTAGGCAATTGTAAAAAATTCGGCAAGATTTCGTGTTTAATTTCGAAAATTTTTGCAAGTATTTCCGGGTATATTCCGTCTATACCTGGAGCGGTCTTTTTGCGCATTTTGAGGATCGAGGTGCTAACCTCGCTCTCCAAAATGGGCGGTTCCAAGGCTGTCGTTTGCGTACGCCCCGATCTCATCCGGCACCAGTGCTCTTGGTACCATCTTGGTCAGCATTTTTCCCCCAAGTCCGCGAGACTAGTGATTCCTTCCACACCAGTAGACGCAATCACTAGTTACCCTTTCGCCGAATGATTTTATACGGTAAGCCCCAAGGGTCTCGATTGCCCTCTTGTGTGACAAAGTCTTGCCAGCATTTGGCTTTAGACTTTTTTATTAGTCCTGTGTATTTATTTCGAAGAATTTTATAATCTTCTACCATACGGTTTAATGTAGGGCAGGGGCCATTTCGTTTTCGAAAGTTCCTAACGTTTTTAGTTGCGCAGTTTGACGTTACGCATGAAAGTTAATTCCTCGGTCCACCAGGAGAACCTTACGTGGGAAGTTTTTGCGTTTTTCAATTGAAAATTCACAAATTTCGTTTATTTTCGAATTTAAATTTATCGCGGCAGTGTCGGGGTCGTTATTTTCTAATTTCAAGTGCTGTGGGTTGAAATAATTCTCAACTCCACTCTGGAACAAGTCCCAGTTGGCAGTTTTAAGTTAAATCTATCCACGGTGTTTTGTTCCGAAATATTTGTTGTGGTTAATGCATCGGTCTCGATCTCAAAGCTTATACTGTTGTGATCTGAGATTGTGTTGCATTATCTAGAACCTTCAATTTTTGATGAAAGTTCCGAAATTGGTGCAGATTGTATCTATGTAAGATGAACCCCAACTGGAGCTAAAGGTAGGTGGGAAACCCGGTTTATTCCAACTATCATGTCGTACATGTCGATGAAATTTTCTATTAATTCGCCATTAGTTTGTCAGTTATTGGTGAGTGCCAGTAACTTGACTTGTCGTTGAAGTCTGCGCAGATAAGCACTTTTTTATTTGTGCCTATTTTTCTGAGCAGACTTTCTATTAACTTTAATTGAATTTCGCGTGCTTCGAATGAGTCCCTGTGTTGGAAGTAAGCGTTAATGATGTAGAAGCTCAGTCCGGGAGACTGAGCTGCACCGCCATCACGTGTTCACCTCCACCACAGTCTAGGTTAAGTACTTTAATGCTTCTATTTTTAATTATTATTCCCACCTTAGGATTGTCTCCAGCCGGGGCTATGACCTTATCTGTCAGCTCTGCGTAGTTTGAGAGTTTATTGACTTTGTTATTCGCGTTCACGTAAGGCTCCTGGAGGAGGATGATGTCCGTACTTATACTGGTCCATCGTCTCACCTCCGCCGCCACGAGGTTTGGATCTCTGTGCGTTTAGTTGAATAACTTTCAACTTTGGGAGCTGATTCGGTTCTCTTTGGGAGTGTAAATCCATTAACAGTTATAGTTTGTTTTCTGGAGATTTGACTTGGTCGCGGTTATATAGACCGGGCATATTCACTACGAACCGAGTGGTCTGAGGGTTTTCGCTGCCTAATGCAGTTGGCACATTTCGCTTTTTTGTTTATTACGGGACAGGCGGTAGATCTGTGGCCTACTGTTGCACAGTGGGCACAGATGTCTTGTTGTTCCCGGCATCGTGCTGCGGAATGCCCGTAGCGTTGGCACCGGAAACAACGTCTAACTATGGTGTAGTCGTGGATTCTACACGAATGTAGGCCCACGAAGAGACGGCCGTTGTTTTTTGTTATTTCTTGACGGGTTGCTGGGTCAACGGTGACAACCCAGTGACATGTTGGTTGATCTCGTTTGCCCGTTTTGAAGATTGGGGCAAAGTTGTTCTTGTCAATTTTTACTTTGGGGTTTTGCTTGCAAATAGTTTCGACAAGAGAGTCCTTGTCTAGGCTTGGATTCACGTGCAGGAGAATCATTCTAGGATTTATAGCCGTGGGCTCCCTACAATGATGACCTGCGTTTTGGATACTGGGGAGGTTTTTAAGTTTGGTGGCTTGCTCTTTTGAGCTTGTCCACCACTATCAGTTTCGGAGTTGCTTCTCTTAACTGATTTGAATTGAAAATACCGTTTTCGGCAGACACGACCATGTCCGCGGTTTTCACCTAACTTCATGGTCTGGGACATCTTTCATATCCTCTTTGAGGTCGATTATTACGACCTTAGAGGTGTTGTCATTTTTCTGCGAGCGTTTGATCTCGTTTTTGATGACTGGTTTTGCTGGGGTTGAATTGATCTTTGTTCGAGGGGCAGGGATACAAGGAGCTCTCGTTTCCGAGTGCTTATCCTTTATTTCTACGAATCTTATAGCTAATTTGTCGAGATGTTTTAGCATCTCGACCCTGTTCTCGAGTGTCGAGTTCCCAGGCGAATTTTCTGGCTTCCAACCAGTCGTTCTTTGCTAACCTAAGTGTTTCCGGGATTTCTCTCTCGGTTTCGGCTTAGGGGGGATTGCCTTTTGCAGCTACAAGGGGGTGGTCCTGGCATTGCTGCCTTTCAGTCGCACTGTTTATTCCTCTTTGCAACCTGTGACCAGGCTGTTGAAAGAGGGCAGGGTTGTCTAGAACGGGTATAGCGCGGGGGTGGCGTTGAGGGGTTGGTTGGGCCGGGGTCGGGGGTTCCGGAGTGGTCTCCCCGACGGTGGTTACTTTGTCCCCCTCGACTGGTGCCAAGTTATTTTTCTCACTGTTTTTATTTCTGTCTGATTTCGCCTTTTTTATTAAAGCCTCCACATCTGATGTGTCAGCGGCTGTGTCTGCTCGTGTCTCGGATTTTGGTCTCTTCTTTGAGGAGGCAGATTTGAATTCTATCTCCTCATTATTTTTTTCTTTGTCCTTTCTTTTGGACTTTCTTTCTTTCTTGTTTTTTAATTCGGGTCGGGAATGGGGGGTACTCGAGTGTTTTGACCCCTCCAGAGTTGAACCTCCATTTTGTCGCCCGACATTTTGGTGGAGGAACTGCGCCCTGTCTTGTTTATCTTTTCTCTCTTAATTATATTTATTTTGTAAAATAATTACTAAAATAATTCGTTATTTAATTAAATTTTATTAAAATTAAAATAATCTCGTTAAAATTTACACTAATTTAAATGCTAAATTTATATATATCTATATATAATCTATATATATTATATTAATATAATATATATTAATGCTATTTTGGTTGAAATCTGGCGGCAAAGAAAAGTCACTAGAAAGCCACTAGTTTTGCGCGCTTGGATTCCAGAATGCCAACCTTAATGCTAAGTTTCCAAATAATTATTTTCTGGTTGAGCGCGGGTGGAGGGGGAGTGAATTTATTGGGTTGCCAGCAGTGTGGGCAACAGGGTTGCCAAGCCGGATTTATTGGGTTGCCAATAATTGTGGTAAGCAGTTTATAAATCCGGATACAAAAAAATCTTGTGCTGCCGCCCGCGGCAGTCCGGTGAAACAAAATTTTTCAAAAGTTGGGCTGATAAAAGTGAACAGTATTGCCAACCGGAAAGAAAACCAGAACTCTCAAAAACGGAATCTATTACGTGACTCAATTAATAATTAATTAAGTGAGCCTGGACCGTTTCTAAAAATGGGTCTAATTGGCACGCAGAATAATTTTCTGGTGCAAAAATATTTCTTTTAAATTAAATTATTTCGATTTTTACGGCTATTTTAAAAATTTTTGAAAAAAAGGTGGGTTGTTTACAAACGGAAAAAAAATGGTGAAGCCACGAGTGATACTTAGACAAAGCACGTGGCTTTGGAAGTAGTTTTTGACTTAAAATTGAAGGGGAGTGAATTAAATATAGTTTTTTATACCAGAATTTATAGAATTTAATTCTGCACAATGTCAAATTGAGGTTTTCAAAAAATAATTATTTTTCGACTACTTAGTCTAATTCTCGGTTGGCTTGGGAGCCCACCGAGAGGTTAGAATCTGTTTCCCTCAGATATACAATTAAATAATTAATTAAAATTCACAATTTATATATCAAAGGATGCAGAATCCAATACTTAATAAAATAGAACCTACTTGGATAATTGTTTGCACAATTTTACCGGTTTTCTAGGCGATTTCTCTGGAGCTCACTCGAAGCACGTCTGTTCCGCTCTTAACTACAGATAAATATTGTTCCCCCGTCATTTTTCGCCCATATAGCACTCGCCCATCGATAATCTGATAACTCACTTAAACTATGAGAGACCCCTAGCCATCGAAAAGCTAATAGCGTCGGGGTCGGAAAAAAGAAGAGTTGGCCAAGCAAGGCCAGATAGGAAAGATAAAAGATGGAGCCTGGCACAAGTAATGCCAGGCTCAGCTCGGATAGTCCCGTGGTCGCCATCCACGTCTCATCAGAAATGAGCTCCTGTTATCCTTTTTTGCTTCCTTTTGGTGGAGGTGGGGGTGGCTTTGGAGGAGGATATGAAGGTGCGGTCCCCAGCCCAGTCCACAACCGGTCTCTCTTTTTAACGCGGTGCTGTTTGTGACCCTTCGCTGTAGATTTCGGTAACATCTGATCTTCGGATTAACGGTGGAGATGATTGGATGATGCTTTATGTGCCATCATATTATTTAAGCTTTCATTAGCTTGACTACTCCAGCCAATGAAAATTTCATAGAAATGGCAGCATATTTACTAAAAAGTTTTTTCAAAGATGTATATAATTTCTCATCTTGAAGAAGAATTGTTTGTTTCTTACCATTTTCAAGGCTATTATTATGATGCTGACACCATGTACCACAATTGTCATGGCCACCGAATACATGATCTGAAATCGCAGTAAGGAGAGTACTGGAAATTAGGTGTTTTTACCTGGAGGAAGATTCAGTTTGCTCTTACTACAGATAAATATTGTTCCCTGTCATTTTTCGCGCATATAGCACTCGCCCATCGATAACCTGATGACTCGCTTAAACTATAACATTTATTCTTTATGTGACATCATATTATTTAAACTTTCATTAGCTTGACTACTCCAGCCAATGAAAATTTCATAGAATTGGCAGCATATTTACTAAAAAGTTTTTTCAAAGATGTATATAATTTCTAATTTTGAAGAAGAATTGTTTGTTTCTTACCATTTTCAAGGCTATTATTATGATGCTGACACCATGTACCACAATTGTCATGGCCACCGAATACATGATCTGGAATCGCAGTAAGGAGAGTACTGGTAATTGGGTGTTTTTACCTGGAGGAAGATTCAGTTTGCTCTTACTACAGATAAATATTGTTCCCCCGTCATTTTTCGCCCATATAGCACTCGCCCATCGATAATCTGATAACTCACTTACTCTAAGAGTGACCCCTAGCCATATCGAAAAGCTAATAGCGTCGGGGTCGGAAAAAAGAAAAGTTGGCCAAGCGAGGCCAGATAGGAAAGATAAAAGATGGAGCCTGACCAAGTAAGTGTAAGTAATGTCAGGCCCAGCTCGGATAGCCCCGTGGTCGCCATCCACGTCTCATCAGAAATGAGCTCCTGGGGGTGTGAAGTTATCCTTTTTTGCTTCTTTTGGTGGAGGTGGGGTGACTTTGGAGGAGGATATGAAGGTGCGGACCCAAGCCCACTCCACAACCGGTCTCTCTTTTCAACGCGGGGCGGTTTGTAACCCTTCGCTGTAGACTTCAGAAATAAACGGTTGTAGAAACATTTCATCGAACATCAAAATACAATGTCTATTAATAGGTTTCATTTTTTTACAGAAACACCTTGCTTTGGATTATTTTTTGGTTAATTCCACATTTAAATGGAATCTTTGACAATAAATGTGTCCGTGTTTTTCTTCCAGGCAAAGCAAAAACTTCTTTTAAAAATCGGTAGGATTTTGGACTTTGTTTCAATAAAGCTAAAGCAAAAAATTTTTCACGGGCTGAAAAACCACGCCCTTTCGGAGATTTACGTTGTTGAGTTATTTAAGATTGAAGGAACTGCAATGATGTTGCATTAAGTTTTGTTTTTGACAAATTTCCTGATTCGGCATTCTCTGCAGCATCTTGAATCATCTGCCTGATGCTTTGGTTTTGGTAATTTAGTCTTCTGTTTACATTTCTATATTTTGTCGCTATCTTATATAGTTTAGAAGCTTTTGGAGTCAATTGATTTATATTCCTCAAATTAACTTGATGCAACAAATTTGAAACACCGAGCGATGGGCTCTAAACGAATGTTTTTTTTTTAAGGCACTCTTCTCATTTTTCCGTTAAGGGTTAATTTTGTAAAAAAGAAAAAACAATTTGTAATGTATAATCAGATAAAGTAAGTAGGTATGACAAATTGAAAATAAAATCAAGATAAATTAAAAATATATAGTTTTATAAATAATTTCTTACTTAATGTCGGAAGCTGTTGCTCAAGAATCATATGATTAATAATGGGAAATGGCTCCAATATTAATGTGTGATTATTTTTAGGAGGTGGGAACGCATTTTGGGATGATCGTATTTCTCATTTTTAGGATCACGGTTGTTCGCAATCGATGTAGCAAATGCAATTGCAAATAGACCGCAGTCTGTGTTATTTGGTTGTTGAACCACCTTTTCGAAAATTACACGAGGCTTTAACGGAAACAGAGAATCAAGATATTTCTGTTGCTCAGGTAGGATTGTCCCGCTGTTAAGGCTGTCATAGACGTGAATAGCCTGACCATCATAGTGGGTGCAGATCCAGTGGGTGATCTGTTGTACTGATGTCGGGTTACCACTCATTATCTGGACGTGTGGCCTGTTTACGGATTCCACAAACTCTAAAGCACCAATAAAAAATGCGTTCTTTGGCCTGAACTCCGTTCGGGAGGCAATAATCTCGTGGAATTTGTTTACGTGGTCTCCATCAATAAAGCCTCCTGTGGAAATTACCTCGATTGATGCCAAGGACAAGGATTTTATTATATTTTGTGTACCTAAAAAATACAAATATATAAATATCTCAGGCTCGAATTAAATAGTTCTTGATATGTAGAATTAACTATCAGACTATTATTTTTTATTGTAAATAAAATTATTGTTTAATTAATTTCTTATAAATAATCTATGAATTAACAAAATATTTATATTTGTCAATTTTAAAAATAATATATTACAGCTCTTCACATAATTTTTCCACGTTCTCTACTACTAATCGACTTCTGCAGCTCGTTTGCAACTGTCTTTGGCAGTATCTTCTACAATAGACCCAACCTCTCGTTCATATCTTTTAAATGGAATTAGTGATTCTTTTTTGATATTACAAATACCTGGTAGGTGTTTTAAGTTACATTTACAGCATCGGAATTCCACATTTGACAGTTTATTGCTGTGTGATTTAATCCCTGGCAATTTCTACATATTATAACGCCTGTTTTTTTTTAATTTTTCCCAATTCACCTTACGGTAATATAAGAATTTAATTTTGAGGAGCTCTTCGGGTTTCCTATCGGGCGATATTTATTTGCACTATTATGTAAGGAGATCATATTTTTTTCCGATATTGGTGTTTTAAATTTTTATGAATTTAATATTTTCGAAGTTTAGAAGAGAGGTTCTCTTTGATATCTATATTTTTTATAGACCTTTTAGAATAAAAGTTTGATTTTTTTTCTGATTTTGGAGTATAAGTGTAGAATGGAATTTTGACATTTTTTAGTTCAGATATAGCTTTTTTGTATATTTCTAGGGTTTTTACAAAGAGAGTATGATTTTCTTCACCATGTTTTTTTATATTAAAATCAGTTACCTTTATTTTATTTGTCATAATGTTTATGGTTGTTGCTGTAGATGCTCCCTTGATGTTTATTGGAGGGATTTTTTCTTTTAATTCCTTCTGGTTAGTTTGTATGGAAGCTGTCAGAGATTCTGTTGATGGCTGGCGATGTGTTTCTTTATTCACTTTTTTTAAAACTAGTTCATTCTTGGTTGTAAGAGTGTTTATTTTGTCCATGTGCTGAGGCTGCGCTACAGATGGGTTTAGAACATTTTGAATCTTGTTTGCTTCATTGTTATCCTTTCGGGTGTTTTGTTTTTCTAAAAAGTTGTTTAAGCTGTTTAGAGCTCCTTCTGATTTATCCACTTCGCAATTTGCTCCAGCCGAATGAGAGGCCATGAAGCTATTTACAATCAATGTTTTAAAGGCAGACTTAAATGCAGTACAAGATGGATTTATATTCCTTGCTCCATGACTGCGAACCAGTGAAAAAAAAAATCTAATGGGTCTTGATTTAGATTTTTCGTATTCAAAAATGGATTTAATTTTGAAAATCTCATCCATAATAATTTGAGATTCTTCAAAGTTCTAATCCAGTTCTTGATGGTGGGGGGTAGGAGCTCCTTACCTCATGAAATAAATCTCATTGATTCAAGAACTTTGATGGCCTCTGCCCAAAAACTTAGGTGTGGAGTATTTTTGCCGACCGAACGTCTATAAAGCTTGAAATCGGTGGGAGATACAGCCGATCCATTCACACTATCAAATAGTGTATCAACAAAATCTACGAAATCAGCTGTCTCTAGGACTGCGTGTGGCATGTCACCTAGAAAAATCAAAAAAGAAAACTTAAATTTGTATCAGCTAAATATAATTTATATATCTATATTATTGTTTATTCAAATTTACAATACATACCAAGCCCCACGTACGTTCTCATTTGGGCCTGCACAGTGTGCGAAAAAACCTGAGCGGCATGTTTCACCTTCATTTTTTTTAAACGATCGGCTCTTATATGCGCATCAGTTAGTTTCCAAACCATACGAAAATTATCTTCACTATTTAGTTCACGTTCGTATAGGTCGATAATATGCTTCCAAGAAGCAATTTGTTTGCCTTTTTTCCAGGTGAAGCTACAATCATGATTTATAAGATTATTCCTAATCCCTTTAAGAAGATGAGGAAAATCAAACAGTGGGAATATTTCATTTCCATCAACTTCGAAAGTAAAAGTTTCATGTCTGTTCCCTGTCTTGGCGACATCTATTTTAGTCTCATCGACTAACTTACAAATTGCCGGAGCATTATATTGGTCGCATACAGTGGCATCTACTTTTAGACCAATAGCGATTAATTCTTTTATAATTTTTTTCGTCCATATTGAAATGTCGATATTTTTCATACCATTTTTCGAAAAAAGTATGCTATTGGTTGTTTGAATTTCCTGGCCAAACCAGTAATCATAAACACCAAGACCTTATCAGCTATTGGGATTATTGAAGATGAAGATAGCAATGAATCTTGAAACCCCTCGATGCATTCTTCGTTTTTATTATAAGAAATAAACGGTTGTAGAGACATTTCATCGAACATCAATATACAATGTCTATTAATAGGTTTCATTTTTTTTACAGAAACACTTAAGCTCTGGATTATTTTCTGGTTAATTCCACATTTAAATGGAATCTTTGACAATAAATGTGTCCGTGTTTTTCTTCCAGGCAAAGCAAAAACTTCTTTTAAAAATCGGTAGGCTTTTGGACTTTGTTTCAATAAAGCCAAAGCAAAAATTTTTTCACGGGATGAAAAACCACGCCCTTTCGGAGATTTACGTTGTTGAGTTATTTAAGATTGAAGGAACTGCAATGATGTTGCATTAAGTTTTGTTTTTGACAAATTTCCTGATTCGGCATTCTCTGCAGCATCTTGAATCATCTGCCTGATGCTTTGGTTTTGGTAATTTAGTCTTCTGTTTACATTTCTATATTTTGTCGCTATCTTATATAGTTTAGAAGCTTTTGGAGTCAATTGATTTATATTCCTCAAATTAACTTGATGCAACAAATTTGAAACACCGAGCGATGGGCTCTAAACGAATGTTTTTTTTTTTAAGGCACTCTTCTCATTTTTCCGTTAAGGGTTAATTTTGTAAAAAAGAAAAAACAATTTGTAATGTATAATCAGATAAAGTAAGTAGGTATGACAAATTGAAAATAAAATCAAGATAAATTAAAAATATATAGTTTTATAAATAATTTCTTACTTAATGTCGGAAGCTGTTGCTCAAGAATCATATGATTAATAATGGGAAATGGCTCCAATATTAATGTGTGATTATTTTTAGGAGGTGGGAACGCATTTTGGGATGATCGTATTTCTCATTTTTAGGATCACGGTTGTTCGCAATCGATGTAGCAAATGCAATTGCAAATAGACCGCAGTCTGTGTTATTTGGTTGTTAAACCACCTTTTCGAAAATTACACGAGGCTTTAACGGAAACAGAGAATCAAGATATTTCTGTTGCTCAGGTAGGATTGTCCCGCTGTTAAGGCTGTCATAGACGTGAATAGCCTGACCATCATAGTGGGTGCAGATCCAGTGGGTGATCTGTTGTACTGATGTCTGGTTACCACTCATTATCTGAACGTGTGGCCTGTTTACGGATTCCACAAACTCTAAAGCACCAATAAAAAATGCGTTCTTTGGCCGGAACTCCGTTCGGGAGGCAATAATCTCGTGGAATTTGTTTACGTGGTCTCCATCAATAAAGCCTCCTGTGGAAATTACCTCGATTGATGCCAAGGACAAGGATTTTATTATATTTTGTTTGTCATTAATTCAAAATAGTTTCTAGTTCACTAGTAAACGTTTTTATAAATTGTTGCTATATATGTATATATGTGTGTGTGATTGTAATGAATTGTGTGATCTATCTATATTGAAGATTTAAGAATGAATGTTTCATGTGAAATGACAAATTCCGGTTCTTTAACGAGATTTATGTATGATTTCAAATTATTATAAAAAAAAAATTTTGTGTTATATAATTTTCTATAAAAAGAAAAAATGTAAATAAATGTTTCATTTCAATTTTTAGAACTACTGAGGATGGTCGACCAGTGGTGACCGAAACTGTATAGTAATCAATTAAATAATTCTAATAGTTATTAAAATTATTGTTTTATTATTTTTGTGACAAAACCAACCCAAATGAAAAATTATATTTTGTGTACCTAAAAAATACAAATATATAAATATCTCAGGCTCGAATTAAATAGTTCTTGATATGTAGAATTAACTATCAGACTATAAAATAAATAATTTAAAATTTCGCAGTCCACTTAAATATAAATAGACAATTTTGCTGATAGGTTTAGAGTAGATATATATTTTTAAGGGTATATAAAATGTACCATATTCATCAATACGCCTTGTGTATGGTATATGTGGTGATCCAGGTGTTGTTGGACTAATTTCTGAAAAAAGAAAAATATTAGTTTTAACTTGGATATTAGCAGATATATATTAGGTTGTTCGGAAAGTCATTTCGTTTTTTTTGGGGAACATGAAAGACAGTTTTCGTATAATGAATAAATATTTTATTAAATTATATATTGGCCATTCTGGTCCAACACCTTTTGCCATCTTTCTGGCAGTAACATAATTCCCCTCTCATAAAAGTTTTGGTCCTTGCTGGCAAAAAACTCGTCCAGGTGGTTTTTGACATCTTCATTTGAGGTAAAGGTTTTGCCATCCAAAAAATTTTGCAGCGACCGGAACAAATAGTAGTCGGAAGGCGCCAGATCTGGAGAATATGGTGGATGTTGCAGTACGTCCCATTCAAGCTGTAAAAGTTTTTGGCGAGTGACCAAACTTGTGTGAGGTCTCGCATTATCCTGGTGGAACACTACACCCTTCCTGTTGATTAATTCGGGCCTCTTCTCTTTAAGTGAATCATTCAATTTGTCCAGCTGATGACAATAGACTTCTGAATTAATCGTTGTATTGTCCGGCAAAAGCTCAAAAAACGATTCCTTTGACATCCCACCAAACGGAGAGCATCACCTTTTTTGGTGAATGTTGGCTTTTGACACGCTTTGAGCCGGTTCATCTTTTCTGCTCCATGACCTCTTGCGTTTAACATTGTTGTATACAACCCATTTTTCGTCCCCAGTAATAATCCGCTTCAAAAATGGATCATTTTCTAGACGTTTGAGGAGCGAATCACACGCGTCAACACGACGACACAAATTTCGCTCGGTAAGGACATGGGGCACCCACACATCGAGCTTCGAGGTTAAGTCCATGCCTTTCAAATGGCCATAAACAGTTGAATTCGACAAATTTAACCTCTCACCGATCTCTCGTGTGGTTATTCGCCGATTTGCATCAACTAATGCCTTTATCGCATCTTTGTCAGCTTCGACCGGCCTTCCAGACCGTGGTGCATCTTCGACATCAAAATTGCCGGATCGAAATTTTGCAAACCAGTTCTGGCACTGGCGTACTGTTAACACGCCTTCTCCATACACATCCGTCAATTTTTTCTCGCTTGGACAGCATTTTTACCTTTTCTGAAGTTAAAAAGTAAAATATGACGAAAATGCTGCTTATTGCTCTCCATATTTAAAAGGGCACCAACCAAAAACTACTGGGTAGAATTAATAGAACTTTTTCACACACAAGCCTTGCAATATCAGCTCTCAAGACATATAATGGTTATGGGGCTTAAGTGTGAAGTTAGTTTCGAAAAAACGTAATTAAGTCCTCTGGCGGGAAAAAACGAAATGACTTTCCGAACAACCCAATATTT
Source organism: Forficula auricularia (assembly GCA_024734495.1). Classification (NCBI taxonomy): domain Eukaryota; kingdom Metazoa; phylum Arthropoda; class Insecta; order Dermaptera; family Forficulidae; genus Forficula; species Forficula auricularia. Next base: position 533,169 of record JALMQS010000192.1, read on the forward strand.
ATATGCGTTTATAAAATGTACCATTTTCAATTCGGTTTGTAGACGGAAAATCTAATAATCCAGGTGTGTTTGAACTCCGTCGAAGTATGCATATATTATTATTAATAATACCAGGCAAATTCAAAGTTGGAATACTGCCCACTTTTAAATTTGATTTATTGTGAAACGTAACGTATTTGCACCTTTCGTCGAAATGTTTATCACAAATTCTGTAATTACCTCGCTTTATTGGCTGTGGTTTCTTACAGATATCCTCTCTGCCAATATTTTTGCACCAAATATCACATACCTATAACAATTTCATAATATCAATATAAATATCTTTGGAAAAATAATTCCCATAGTTTTTTGTGTATGACTTATAATTATTTGTTTTTCTAACTAACCTCTTTGTCTTTGGGTAATACATAAACATAAACAATTATTCCTTTTTGATTTTTATATATGCAGGATGGAACAACACACGGCATATTTGGATTTTTAACAAATCTGGACGTGACAATTTGTTTATTAATTCAAAAAAAGGCGGGTTGGAAATCGAGGGGAATTCCACAACTCTAATTTCCGGGATTATCCATAGGTTTATGTAAATATTCTATCTAAGTTGGCTTAATAGTATGGACTGTGGATACTACCTTTCAATTTAAACTCAAAGTAAATATAATGACTTAGGTCGACAGACGCGGGTCAAAGGTGCAAATAAGACAAGAAATAAACTTAATATATATAAAGGTGGAATTTTAATTATGTAATAATTTAACAAAGAATTTAAAATTTTAATTATACATATATTGAAGTAATGATAATATTTGTAAATAAGAATAAATTGGATGAAGTGAAGGCGCTTTGGAGCGACTCAGCCTGGATTTCAAGATGGCTTCTTTGAATATGAAATGTTTTGGAGAATGTATCAGCGAATGGTCTTCGAGTGGATTTAATAAATAATTATTTCCAGAGTTGTAAATTCTGAGAATTTTGATCAATTAAATTATTATTGGATATCAAAAGTTGTAAATTTTTGATAAATTTAATTGTCCATATTTATTGGATTGATTTAGTCAGATTAAGAATGCGTGAACTGAGAAACAAAAACAAGAATTAGTTATAATTGAATATATAAATAATTACTTGAGAGTATAAATAGAATTAAATACAAAACTCACCTGAGAACGACAATACGCCATGCATAACAACTATGATACTTGGTTTAAAACGATACAAATGTGTATTTTCGACGAATGTTTTAGTGAGGCTAACTTGTAAGGTACATGTGGGATGTTTTGTGGTGAGGAGCCTCTGGAGATAGTGACGTCACAAAATGAGTTGATCAAATACAAGTTTGATTATGATCAATTCGAATTCTAAGATTAAATTTGAATGTAGATTTTAATTTGATTATTTATTTTAAATTTATTGGATACGAATGATATCTATAACTTCATGTTTTTAACAATTTTGAATGGAAAGCTATATATATGAAATGTTTGAAAATTTAAATAAAATATAATTTAATAAATCTAATTTAACTAGTTATGGAAATACAATATTATTGTTATTATTATTATTATTTTGGGGGTGAATAAAATAATTAAGTAAATATAAATGAATTTTACAAAGGTAGAATTAGCGTGGGAAATTTGAAAATTTTGAAATAAGTTTCGAAATAAAATGGAGTGAATGTGATTCACGTCCATACTCCCCGGCATTGACGAATCTTGGTAAAGATGAGTCAAAAGGAGAAAATGAGATTAAGTGAGGATAGTCACTTTTGAAGTGCGTTAGAAAGAATGGAATTTATCAATAATTGTGCGAGTTTTTTTTTTCTTTTTTCAAAGAACTTGGGTTTGATTTTGAAGCTGTTGTCATCGAGATAATCGAGGGATCGGAATATCACGCAGGTCGTACTCGGGTAAGGTTGTTAATGGTCTTCCTGTGAAGAAATGTTCTGAGGTAAGAGGTTCGAGCTCGTCTAAAGAATCAGAGATAGGATAGTGTTCTTGAATTCCCAATGGATTTAATTTTTTAACAATAGTATTCGGACTCTTCTAAAATGAATTTGAAGACAGAACAAGAGGGTTTAAAGATTATTTTTAATTAGTGATCAACCGAATCTCTCCACAAAAACTTTTAAAATTCTCTGTGAGAGGGGTTGTTTAAGATTTGCCTGTACATTTGTTGTACGTCGGCAGAGGTGACCTATTTGTCGAATCTAAAATTCATGAGGTGTATTATATCTTGTTGAAGGGTTGGACCTGTCAACAAAGATTGGTTTAAGAATTTATCATTGGAGTTAGAGAAGCTTCCATCAAAGACTATATGCATCGCTTCTTGGGGGGGGGGTTGAGATTTTAATCAATATATGATAATCTGAATAATAATGTGCGTTTTGAAAGATCGGATTGGAAATGATTTTCGTTTGCCCTGACCTGAGATATTCGTGAAATATCTCGGCCTATTTTTTATGTAGTGGTTGATCCTTCTTAACTCGTTGTTTGAACAGCCCCGGAATATGACTTTCTTGGATCAGGAGGGGATTTCTTGAAGAGGAGGTCTGTCGAAAACTTTCCTGATGGAAAAACGTTGAGAGATTTGGAGAAAATATTCTCGCTGAGTCTGTTTAACGGAGATATGACCTTAGAAGAGTTAGGTATATCCTTGATTTCACAAACCTTAGTAATCAAGTCTTGTGAGGAACGTTTTAATAACAGATTGGAACAGTATGTTTGTTCCTTAGATAAACCGTGATTATAATTACCTGTAAGAATCCAACCGAATGGAGAATCTATAGCTATCAGGGATTTATCTTCGTTCACAATTTTGCGGGTACCTGTCAGAATATCACAAGCCTCGAGTCCGCCTAATATTAAGTCGATTTTGGCTGACTTATTAAAAGTCGGATCGACCAACTTGAGATTATTAATGAATGCCTTGTCTTGCAAGTTGAAACCTTGCTGCGGAATTTTAGTAGATAATGTTTTAAAGATGAGAGCGGTTGTCTCGTATTTGCAAGAGTGATTCTCTATGGGGGAAAACACTAAGTTAACTGCTTGGTCAATTTTTGATGAGGAATTTGCTATGATGCCTGAGATATTGATGTGGGTTTTATATCTCGGATATGTTAGCTTGTTGGCGAGTGATGCGGATACACATGTAGACTGTGAACCTGAATCTACTAGGGCACGTGCAATATGTGTCGTTTCTCCGTCATGGATGGCGACCATAATTGTGGGTAAAAATACAGATGTACTACTTGAATCTGTGAAACATGTAATACTCTGTTTGCTTTCGGGCTCTGATTCCTCAGATGGAGAGCTGTTCTCGTTCCCTCTCTGAGGGCTCTTATCTGATTTATTTGAAAATGAATTTTCAGATGGAAAGCTGTTTTTATTTCCTCTCTCTGGACTTTTACCTAATTTATTTGGGAAGGAATTTTTAGGACTAGTGGAGGGGAAATGGAGAAGAGTGTTGTGGTTGTGCTTGTTGCACAACTGGCAATTTTTCTGTGACGTACAGCTAGTTGAGGGATATGACCCTAAACAGATTTTGCATATTTTGTATTGATTCACTAACTGGAATCTTGTTTGAACATCTAAGTCTCTAAATGAATGGCAGTGATAGAGCGGATGTCTACCTTGGCAATGTATGCAAGTATGAACGATATTTGTTTTGTCTACATGGAGAGACGTGTTGTGAACTTGGATATTTGTTTTGTCTACATGGAGAGACGCGTTATGAACTTTAATATTTGAGGTTATTGGACGGATTGCTTGTGCCTCTATTCCACTTGTTCTATATATGTGATAAGTTCATCGAATTTTGGTATTTCGTTGCCTGGATGGGACATGCGCCATTTTTCCGTGGTATCGCTGTCTAGTTTGTCTAGAATGACTTTGTCCAGTACAGCGTCCCAATGTTCTATGGGCTGTTTTAAAAGGCGTAAATTATGTAAGGAAGTGCGTACGGTATTGACTAACTTCTGTAATAATTGTGAGTTTCTCTTTCCTATAGGGGGAATTTGAGGATATTATCCAAATGAAAATAGACAAGAGCGTTCGTTTTCCTATACTTGTTTTCAAAGGCTTCTAGCATGACCTGATAGTTCGTACCTGCACCTATGTAACCGCTAACGAATTCATAAGGTTCATCGAGGAGTAGGCTGTGGAAATATTGGAACTTATCTAAGTCTTCTAATTCTGACCTGGAATGTATATTACTTTGGAATGATTCCCAAAATGAAAGGTATTTAGAGAGAGTGGTTTAATTGCCTCACTTGTACTGGTTGTAGGTGTAGAGGAACTGGAAGCAAAAGCCAACCTTAAACCGGAAGGGGAACTTGGAGAACGTTGTGGTTGCGACAACTCTTGTACCGGTGGAAGGCGGGTGCTTCTTTCGATGGGCACCGTTGGATGCTTTGTATTTAAATGCCTCTTCAAATTACCCAAAGACCCTCCAGCGAAGCTGAGAATCGTCCTGCAATACTTGCATTCAACTCGGTTGGTTGAGTGACTGGAACAGCTTCAGTCAAAAATCAGACAAAAAATAACCAAATTTATCAAAATCTGAAATATCCCGCTTTGAATCTATATTCGTACTGAATGATTCCCAAAATGACAAATAAGTATCTAACTCCCCTGGGGCTTTTAGACTCTAAAGATATTTATGAGTTTAAATTTTAAATGTTTAAAAAGGTAAAGTTAATTTAGGTTAGGTCGCTGATAATACCAGAATGTAATAATATTCTATATCTTGGACTGTAAGAAGATATTTGAAATCAAAGCTTAATTTATAAGGCAGATAGAACCGGGTGTAGAAATTGAATGCAGTAATAAGGATTTTTAAATTTATTTTAACAACAATATAATAACAAGATATATAATTAAATTAATAATTATATATAAATGAAAGAAAAAAATGAAACAGAATTAATTTTAAGATTGTATCTATATTGTATAAATAGATACGCAATGAATTTAATTATTATAAAGATCTATAAAGACCTAGATTTTAATCAAGTGAATGAGAAAATTAATTATAAGACTTATATATATATATATATATATATATATATATATATATATATATAATTGGTTTTACATGATACAGATACTTGCTCTGGTTTGTTTTTATGGATAACACAAATAATACACTTTTTGGATTGATAAAATATCACTAGAAACAGCGATGCATAGATTCCCAGTTGTGTTTGGAAATGAAAGTCGTGGAATGGATTGGATCTGCGAACTGCGACGAACTGGATTATAATAATGATCTAATTTAAACAAAGGATGATAATCTCGGATTTGCCGAACAGAGTGGCTGAATGAATATAATGATAAAAGTATTTATATTATATTCTGAATGGTAATGAAAATTCACTTGATTGTATTGGACAATATTAAGTGATATAGGACGATCAACTATCTCCTTAATAGTTATATGATCGGAACAATAAAAAAAGATGGAAATGAAATGTTTCCTATAAACTCGACGCCGAAAAAAGATGCGATAAGCGAGTGTGGGTTTTTTGAGAGTAAAAAGACTACGCGAGTCATGGCTTTTCCGGTGAAATTATTTAAAAAAATGGAATGCACTTTTTAAGCGAGTTAACAAAAAAAATAAACTAGATTATATATAAAAATTTGAATTTGATGAAAATTATTATTTTAAATTACTGATACAATTAGGCCAAATAATTTTAATTTATAAAAGAATGAATTTAAGGTAGAAAATGAATTTTAGCAATTATAATCATTTCTTTGAAGAACGATAATTTAATTAAATAAAAGTCATTATTCAACTTACGAAATAATTTTATATTATTATTTCAAGGGGAAATTGAGTTAAATTTAAGCTAAATGAATATTTTTTAATTTCTCATCAAATGTCACTTTGCGCGGGGTAAATTTAAAATTCAAATTTGAAATAAACGAAAACACAATATATAAGTCTGATAATAGAACAAGCTTATACAATAAGCTCCACCCCCCTTAAATAAAGGCAAATTTAAAGTAGGAAGTTTGGGTAGGCGAGGAGTAAGAGTGTTTATAGAATTAAGTGATGCGTTCTGAGATGAACTTGAGTCACGGTTTGAATTTAAATTACTCTTAGCTTCCTGCAGCTCTAGTAATTTCTTTTGGGTTTTACATCGTAATATCCTCATGGTTTCTTTGCCTTCCTCCGCCTGCTCCAACTAACTATCCCTACACGGTGTCGTCGCTATCCAGGTTTAGGATGCTTTCCTCCAGTTTCTCTATGTGACCTTCACATGAATCTGAATAATGTGTTAACGTTATTAATTCAGCTTGATTATTACAATTAATTTCCTTAATAACAATTTCTTAATCTCATTATCCACAATTGTTAACTTTCTTTGCGCTTTCTGCAAGTTTGTTGGCGCCATTCTTTCTACACACTATAATTAATTTTTTGAAATTTGATTAATTAATTATATAATTTGGATAATAGTATTTTAATTATCCTTGGCTTACGAAGGACCAGATATGTTTCGGAAGCTCTAAGGGGTGTTTTGACCTAAGGCAAACGAATGAGACTTCGGCGGGAATACTACTGTGGGCAATAAATTAAGACTTTGTTCTTAATTTTAAAATTCTTTATTTATTCTTCCAAATCTATTTCGTCTCCCTCAAAGTAAACCCCCCCCCCCCCGGCCTCAATACACTTGCGCCAACGTTTTTTCCAATCCTCGAAACAGTTGTTAAAGCAAATTTCCGGAATAGCCTTCAATGCGCGTAGCGATTCGCGTTTAATATCTTCATTTGACTCAAAACGGTTTCCCCGGAGCGGTCGTTTGAGTTTGCTGAACAGCCAGAAGTCACAAGGAGCTAAATCAGGCGAATACGGTGGTTGTGGAATGATATTGATTGAATTTTTGGCGAAAAACTCACGAATAATCAATGCAGTATGCGAAGGTGCATTATCGTGGTGCAAAAACCAAGAGTTGTCGGCCCATAATTCCGGCCTCTTTTTACGAATAGCTTCGCGCAAACGACGCATAACACTCAAATAGTATTCCTTGTTGACAGTTTGGCCAGTCGGAAAAATAAATTCTCGATAGTGTTTTGAATTGCTAACACTTCATGCCTCGCACCCTATATAAATAAGAGAAACTAAATTTAACTATGGACTAATTTATTTTGTACCACATATAGGTAGCACTTTTAAAATTAATTTAATAGAATATTACTATTATATGTGTCAGGCTGTTTCAGAGCTTTTGAAATGGAGCCTGAGGGTCCTGCAAACGCGCTTCTCTCCACAGCACGATTCTCCCTTAGCTCTTTAACAAATTCTCAATATCTGTTTTATTGTTACAAAAGGGTTGTTCTTTACAAGGGCGGATCCAGGATTTTTTCATGGGGGCTCTCTGACTTAAAAAAAAAACATTTATTTTTTAAAAAATAAATGTTTGTTTTTTTTACAAATCTCATATTTTAAGTTCATTAAAATAAAAAAAATTGTTATAAATTCCCTGTCGATTTGGCCGCCGTTTTTTGGCCTCTGCGTGTGACGCACGTGTTGCACTCCCGCCAGGCACGGGTCTGTATGGGGGGAGATCGCCCCCCCCCCCCCCCCGGGTCCGCCCTTGGTTCTTTGCGCCGTGTAACCTTGGCACAAAATATAACTATAAAACAAATTTGATGCAACTTTCTGTGCTATACGGGCTATAATCTGATCTCTATACAATTAACACACACACAAACACATTCATAACTAAGGACTTTAAAGGCCAATAAAAAATATATTATATAAATGATTGTTTTATTTTTCAATTAATAGAAATCTTGTATTATTTATATTATATAAAATAGATTTTAATTATTAAATATGCATTATTCGATTAATTTCTCCATAGTAATGTAAAAATAAAATGAACATAGATATTTTTTTTCATCCACAAATTTATTTCAAAATTGCATGATAAAAACTTTCATCAAGAATACAAATTGTTTGAATTATATATATAATACCAATTAATTATCATTATGTATTTTATGTTAATGTGATCAGATAGATCCTTTTTTTATTTCGAATTATAATGATTAAAAAAAGGTCGATAAAATAATAAATACATCCTTTATGATAAATCACATTCCTTGTTAAAAATCTAAAAAAAAATATATATATATATATATACATACATAAGTATATGAAATTGATCATTGACATTAATATGATTAAATAGAATTAATTTGTATTAAGTAAACTATAATATGATTAAATAGGATTAATTTGTATTAAGTAAACTAAATAACTTCTATGTATGTATTTGATTATTATGTATATCTTTATGTATTATAATTTTTTTATGTACATATTTTCATCTGTTATTATTAATAAAAACATTTTTTTTTAATTGAATATTTATTAATAATTAAACCTAAAAAATATTTGAACCTCTGACCAGACAATTTGTTCAATACCCATTTTCTCCCTTCCACATACCTTTAAATTTAACCACTCAATTCTTTCAACGTCCATTGGCTCACCCCCTCCACTCGCCCTGTACTACAATAACATCGATACAATGTAAAAATTTTATATTCAGTTTTCTGTTAAACCTCCTGATGATGGGTTCATAGCCCGAAATATGTATAGAGATAAATAAAAAAAATCTCCAAAATAATTTAAATGATTTATTAATTTTTTTAATTTTATTTCCACTTTGTGAAACACTCACTATAACCCGTTAAATAATTCCTGTGTTTAATATGTTTCACTATAAACCAACACCGCTTTCCCTAAACTTTATTAAAAAATATTTACCAATTATTTATTAAGTTATTAATTTTATTACAATACAAGACAGACACACATACGGGTAAAAACTATAAAAAAATAAAGCATGTAAAAAGGGCCCATTCAGTCAAGATTTCAAAGAGCTACTTCTAATCTTGAAACTAAGCTTCAAAACAAATTTTAAGCTTTTAGCTCCAGTAGTTGCGGAGAAATGTGATCTCTTAAAATGAAACCATGTTTCTCTAATTTTTACCTCTTCCCCATCTTTTCATAATATTCTCACAGACAGGGATGTATCAATAAATTAGAACCAGCTTTTTATTCTGAACATCTTTTCTATTTACACTTTTGATCTAAAATTAATAGACAAAAATCTGTCGACACATGAAAATGTTAACATTGAATTTGGATATTTTCTATATATCCAAAAACACTCGGCAGATATTAACTAAAGTATTTACTTCCTGGCAAATTCTTAAAATCAACAAAATGACGGGGGGGGGGGGGGGGATAAAAAATACCATGTTCCTTGCGTCATTTTCTACGACCCTGGAAAGTGGGAATAAAATTTAGAATAGAAGATTAATTAATATCAAAATTTTGATAAAAATTATTTTAGTAGCTATAGATGACTAAAAAACTACGAAAACCGCAGGTAAGCGAATGTAACATTATTCAGCTGTTCTCTATAATGCTCAAAATAAAGCGAAATTTTCATCATCTTCGGGTTTATCCAGATAAACCTGACATGATCCAAGCTGGTGGAAAATGTTATTCTTAGATCGAAAGTTTCATAATAGTGGCCTAGTTTGAATTATAGAACGTTCTCTCGCCCTCTTTTTTTTTAATGAAAATGATGAGAGAAGGAGTTACACCAAAAAGGTGCATTCCCTAAAGGCCTGGGTTGGCCCCTCCATCGTCAAAAGAGGAAGAAGAAAGGTTTTTATGGGGTGGGTATCTGTGGATACAGATCTTAAACAGCTTAAGGTTATAAGTCGCGGGGAAGACGGTGGCTGGGAGCGAGTTCCAGTCTCTGGAGGTCATAGGAATAAAAGAGTTGGCGAAAGTGCTTGTTCGATTTTTATCTAACTTGACATCGAAGGGGGCTGAGCTTTCGAAAACCGCGTGTTTCTCTTTAGGGGGGATAATTGATTTCAGCTCGACTGAATAGACACCATGATAGTAGCTGTAGTACAGGGAAAGGGCAGAAACGTTTCTTCGATGAGCCAGGGGGCCGATTGAGTTAGTTAGGGCCGGGTCTCCTATTAGTTTAAATGCTTGGAGGCCCTCTCCACAGATGAGAGCCATATTCGAGACAGGGGCGAATTTGAGCCTTATACAGTGTAAGAAGTTGACTAGGAGTATAATAGCGTCTAGACCTAAATAAATAGGAGACCAAGCTTGCGCGCTACAGCTTTAGCAGTGGTTGAGATATGGTCATTCCAAGAAAGGTCTGACCCTAGTGTGACGCCTAGCATTGAAATTGTATCCCTGAATTCCAGTGAGTTTGAATTCAATGATATGTCTGGGTGGTTTCTATCGACGTGTCTAGAAATAAGGCGACACTGAGTTTTGTTACGAAAATAATTTCGAGTCAAAATACACAGCATTTTTTCGATTTACCGAATTTAACAGCTAAAGAGTTAATTATCGAAAAATTCGAATTATCGAGAATCGACTGTATTTATTTATTTTGAGCATTATCCAGAGCAGCTGGATAATGTCAGGTTTATCCGGATGAAGCGCAGATTTATCAAACTTCGGATTTTATCGTAACATTTATATTATTTACCAGCTAATTAAGATCTACCATTTATTCGAAACTTTTTATATTTTACCAAATAATTTATTCTAAAAAAAATGAAAACCTACCGTATATATTATTGTTATATAAATTGTGGCTCTTTGAAAGACCACACGTAGACAGTGAAATAGATGGCAAGACTAAGAATGATTACTAAAATAATAGAAATGACAACAAGTGGACATCTTCGGGAAAGAAACATCAAAAAAATCATCAGGAAAAAAGCACAGGAGGTTCCAAGCGTTACCAGCAGATTCATCCGCCAAGTATGGTTTTTCTCATTGAATTGCAAATTCTCCATTTCTGAGCTTAAAGAAAATCCACAGAGAATGTAAAATGTATGTATATAATATATTAATATATAATTCAACTCACCTTTAAGATACTAGTAGTTATAGTTATACTTGAATTTAATTATTTGATTACATGCAAATTTTTCAAAGACTTATAATAGTTATATTCCACTTTATTTTCTTATCATTAAAATGTAAGATAAAAAGAATTTAGGGTAAATATATATTTATCTAAAATTGCTATTAATATAAAAATAGAAAAATGTCCACTTTATTTTAATTTCACAAAAATAATATTAAATAAAAAATAGAAATAATAAATAAGTACCTATAGGTCAAAGGTTTTAAAAAGATATTTACAAAATTTTAATATTGTTAAAAATGAATGAAAGATAGCAAACATCATTTAATTAAGTAGCATGTAACTCAGATATTTTTAGATGAGTAAGTCAGGGCTGTCCGAAAAACGCATGAGGCCCAGCATTGTAATGAATAATCATAAACTTCCTTAAAACATTGAGATTTATGTGTAGAGATATATTTATTCCCCTTTTCGAAATATGAATGTACATTTGTACAATACGTGAAGCATTTTTCAAGAATAAAATTCACTAATAACAAAATTTTAAGCTAAACTATAGTATAAGATAAAAAAATAATGAAGTTTCGAATATTTAAACATTCTTCATCTTCTCATATTTTCATTTTCTAAAAAATTATTTCAGTAATTTAAATGCTATGACACTAACCAAGTCTATAATTATCATTCTAGTTCGCAAAGAGACAAGGAATTGGGGGTTTTTTTTTCTAGAACAATCACAATTAATTGATAATTTCTCTCGTGGGCTAAAACTTGTCAGGACTTTGTCTTTTAGGTCTTTGCACGTTCTTACATGTCAATAAATAATGTTGTAAACCTGAGACTTTAAGTATTCCGCAGAGGAAAAAGTCGGGAGAAGTCAAGTCCTGGGATGCCATGGAATATTCCCTCTACGCGAAATGAATTTTCCTGCAAACATTTCTTCTACTATAGCCAAAGATTGGTTAGACGTGTGGGTGGCATGGTTTCAAAAAAAAAAAAAAAAATATTTCATAATCTCTAATAAGAAAAATATAAAATTTTTCTTTAGGGTCCAAAAATTTTCAAAACACGAGATAAAACTGTAATATATATAAAACTGATAAAAACTCATAATTGTATCTTTGATTAGAGCTTAGATTGGGGAAAATTAAAAAATACAAAATCGCCAACATCAACTATTTTTATGAATCCTGGAACAAAAATATTTATCCAGATCTTATGAGATTTTTATTTTATATAGTATATACTTTTAAGTGAACGTGTGGGTATGTAAATTGATTTAGCCGTCAGATTTCTTTTGATGAAAATGATGAGAGAAGGAGTTACACCAAGAAGGTGCAACCCCTAAAGGCCTGGGTTGGCCCCTCCATCGTGAAAAGAAGAAGAAAGAATATTATGGGCTGGGTGGGGGTCGAAGGTATCTGTGGATACGGGTCTTAAATAGCTGAAGGTTGTATGTCGCGGGAAAAATGGTGGCAGGGACCGAGTTCCAGTCTCTGGAGGTCATAGGGATAAAAGAGTTGGCGAAAGCGCTTGTTCGATTTTTATCCAATTTGACAGCGAAGGGCTGCTGAGCGTTCGAAAACCGCGTGTTTCACGTAAAGAGGGCTTTAGGGGGGATAATTGATTTCAGCTAGACTGAACAGACACCGTGATAGTATCTGTAGTACAGGGAAAGGGCAGAAACGGTTCTTCGGTGAGCCAGGGAGTCGAGTGAGTTGGTTAGAGCCTGGTCTACTATTAGTTTAATTGCTCGCTTCTAAATCGCATCCAGTGTATCAAGAGAATGCTTGGCCTCCACAGATAAGAGCTATATTCGTGACAGGGACGCTTTATTTTATACAAAAGCTTTATTCTTTAAAAATCCCAGAAGTTTTGTGGGCAACACACCGAGTTTTGGAATAGTTTAGTTTTTCTTCTATTTTCAAAATCTATTTTTTAGAAAAAATTTAAAAGACATATTTATATAGACAAAGCAAAACTATTTAGAAAAATCGCCTGTATATTAGGCAACAAGTGGACAGCTCTTACAATTCGAATGCATAACACACAGGCTTGCTCAGAATCAACCGGGGGATCAGTATTAAAAATGAAATTTTATAATTCAAAATTAATTTTAATTTAATTTAAAAAAAAGCAATTGTTTTTAATTTACCCAGTATTAGGTGCTTAAAATTAAAACCTTATAAGCATATTATTTTGATTCGTTATTACGCTATTATCAATGGCTCTTTTAATTCGCAGTAATTTTTTTCATATGTTAAAATTATTTTAAAAATTCTCCATTTTAAATGTATGTTTTTGCCCTCTAGGCTCTTATTGGAGTATATTCTATCTATCTGTATTATTTATTAGTATTTACGTAAATAAATTCAAAACTTTTAGCTAACACATGGGCCGAAAAATCCCGAGCCTGAAACATACATTGCGCTAGCTTTTTTGAATTCACCTCTCTTTTCAGTTAGTACCAACCTTCAAAAGACAGCTGTCAAAATTTCATGATATTCTATTAATTAGTTGTGAGTTATTGTGCTAAGAATGACGCTTTTCAGAGCAATGGATCAAAAACAATTTCGTGTTTTAATTTTACACTGCTTCTTGATGGGAAAAAAATACCGTTCAAGCGAAGCAATGGCTGTAAAAGTGTTACGGGTACTCCTCTCCATCAGAAACAACAATAAAACGTTGGTTTGCTGACTTCAAACGTAGTCGTAGGGACACCGACGATGCAGAACGTAGTGGACGTCCAAATGAGGCGTGTTTTCTTTGTTAGGCCCGGGACTTTTCAGCCCATGTGGTATAGGTATATAAAACATGATGACAGACAACGCACAGACCAAACCGCTGGACCTCAAAGGCTGAAATGAATTTCTATAGTGACATAACCTCTAAGAAGGACTTTTTTGAAATTCGAATCCTAAAGGGGGGAAAGGGCCCCAAAATATGTTTTCGCAGAGTTTCAAGATCTATTCAGCTAGAAATGATATCAATATGGTTTTAGCTGAGAAAGGTAAAGTATTAAAATACAAAATTACATATCTGAGTATTTTTCTCTATTTCCCCCTGAAAGAGAGATATAGTCATTTTGGGGTAAGTTTTTGAAATTTTTAAAGTGCTCTATCTCCTGGGTTTTTAAAGTTTTAGCATTCAATTTTGATATTAAGATCTATTTTTGAAATATCTCTGGAGACTATTTATTTTATCAAAATTTGACCCCGAACCGAAAAATTAGGGATTTTTGATTTTGGGGTCTTATTTACAAAAGGCTTCGTATCATGTTTTTTTTTTTTTTTTTTTTTTAATTTATGGAACTCATATTATTTTTTTTTAATGCAATCGAATGCAAGAAGGGGTGCACCAGTAAAGATTCAGCCCCTATGGATCTCGAAAGACCCTTGCATTACCGAAGAGAAGAGAAAGTAGATTAAGTGAGAGGGTGTAGACGTAGGTGTCTATGCACTCCGGTTTTGAAGGTTTGAAGATTATAGGTGCTGGGAAAGATAGAGGCTGGAAGAGAGTTCCAGTTCCTTGAAGTCATGGGATATATGTATTCCGCGAATGAAGTGGTCCGGCACTTTTCTAATTTGACCGCGAGAAAGTGTTGGGAGTCGGCAAAACGCGTGCTACGTGCAAAGCATGCTTTGGGGGGAATTATTGATTTTATCTCATCAGAGCACCTGCCGTGATAGTATCTATAGAAAAGGGAAAGGGCAGAGACATTTCTTCGATGAGCCAGCGAGTCGAGGGAGTCGGTGAGGGTAGAATCGTCAATTAGCCTGACGGCTCGTTTCTGAATTGCATCCAGGGTAGCAAGAGAGTATTTTGAGGCTCCTCTCCATAGATGAGAGCCGTATTCGAGACAGGGGCGGATTTGGGCCTTGTAGATGGTGAGAAGTTGTGGGGGTTTGTAAAATCGCTTGGACCTGAATAAGAAGCCAATCTTCCTTGCTGCAGATTTCGCCACAGAGGAGATGTGTTCATTCCAAGACAGGTCAGATGCGACAGAGACGCCCAACATGGATAGGCTGTCACACATTTTTAGGGTATTCGAATCGAAGTGAATATCAGGGAAATCTTTATTTGGGGTATTTGGGGTATACGTGTCTTTTTCAAATTACAGTTTAGAACCGTTTTTTAAATTCTACCTCAGCTAGGGGGAGAGAGGGTTGGCGGGGTGGTTATAGGTTTGGTAGAATGAAGAGTGATCGGAGACGAGGGGGGATAGGTTTACTGGGGTCGGATGCTGGTGAGGATTCAGCTGGCAGGGATAGGGTTGGTGGGGCGGAGGAAGGGAGGAAGTTTGAGGGGCTGGGAAGGGGGTCCAGGGAGCGAAATTGTATACGCTAACAAGGCCCGAACTTGGGCCTCCCGCTTGAACATCGTCATCATTGATGCTAAAGCGGGCCATTACCTTAGCCATCTCGGACACCCGATTCCTCAAAGCTACTTTCATTCTAAACAAAATAGGACTATGTCAGAAGATTTCAAAAATGGACTCAATTTTTAAATTGTATGACTTATGCCACTTCCATTCTCACCGGATCAATATATATATATCAGAACAGCGGGCACTACATATTTCCCTGCTGCGGCTCCGCTCCTGTTCCGAGTAAAAATCCCTGGGTAAAGTATCTTTTTTTTGTTTTAATTCAATATATTTTTGTCCAAAGTGGCAAATAGAGTCAACGACGTCACTTGGCAAATTATTTTTTGCACAGGCCTTCTGGCTGCCAAATTTCCACTTATTAACTTTTTCATGCTCAGTTTTAGGGGTTAATTTACTTTACAAATTTCACCTCTTCATTTTAGAGGTTAAGCGTAGGAGAGTTTATGAGATTAATTCTCACCTTTATTAATCCCCCAAACTCCAAAATGATTGCCAAATTTTAGCATCCCCATTACATATTTAAAAAAATCAAAATTTGCCCTACAATCTTCACCTCTTCATTTTAGGGTTGAAAGAGAGAAGGAGTTTTCCTTTATTATTGCCCCATATTCTACCATTTAGCCAAATTTTAGAATCATAGAGCCATTTCATATATTATAGATCCCCGTGTGGACGCCCATTCCCTCACTCCACCCAATGATAAAAAAATTTATTTTGGACCCAACAAAAAATGCGACCCTTACCAATATAATCAAACGACTAAAATTTTAATACGATTTTCGTGGAAATTAAGTACAGATAACTGTAAATTTCAAATTTGTATCTCATTTAGTTTACGAGCTACAGTGGTCTAACAGACGGTACGACAGAGCGACATTCTAGTGACACTAAGGTCCGGCTGTATGTCGCAAAGTAAATGATTTTTACAAGTGACAAAGGGTAGATCGGTAAATGGAGGGTCTGGGATGGTCAATCAGATCCCAGTCCCTCCATTTACCATATAATTTTACTAAACTCAAGCTTGAGTTGTTTGCCAAAAAAGAATTTAGTCTTTTTTGATTTTAAGTCTATTCTTCCAGGTTTCAGTAGAGGTTTCCATTAATAGTCAAAACATCAAAAATAGAATACAATAAGGTTATTCCTCTAGTATTAGATAAGAATCGATGATTATTTTTGATTTTAAGTCGATTCCTCTATGTCTTCAGCAATGGTTACCAATAATAATCGAAGGGTCAAAAATCGAATGTAGAATTGTTATTCCTCAAGTAATAGATGAGAATCAATCGCTATTTTTGATTTTAAGTCGATTCCTCCATGTCTTCACCAATGGTTACCAATAATAACCGAAATGTCAAAAATCGAATGTAGAATGATTATTAAATGAGAATCGATCATTATTTTTGAATTAAAGTCAACATGAACTGCAAATTGCAAGTGATATCTGATTAATAATAAAGGAATAAACATATTAATATTTCAAATGAATTGGATAAAGTTTAGCAATGATCCGTTGCAGTTTATTTAAATATAATTTATTTTTTTACATTTTAGTCTTAATTATTTTTATAGAGAAAAAATTTGCGGGATTTAACAGAATAATATGTATTTATTTTTATTATTTTTATATAACTTCATTTAAATTGAGTAGGTAAACTATAATTTTTATACAGAAACTAGCTGTAAGGCCCGCCTTCGGCGGTCCTCTTACTAGCCAGGGGCACGCCCCCTGGACCCCTAACCCACGTACCCCATTCCCACCCCCGAACCCCACCCCAGCACCTCCCACCCCTCGCACCAGGCACCCAAACCCAACCACCGCCCCCTCCTTACCATCCCCCGGACCCCACCCACCCCGCACCACCCCACTAAGCCTCTGGATCCTCACCTGAACCCTCACTCCTCACTGCACCCCCCTCCCATGCCCTCCACTCCGCCTCACACCACCACCACCACCCAACACCCACCTCGGACCCCACTACGCCTCTGGACCCTCACCTGAGCCCCCTCATTACGCCTCTGGACCCTCACCTAAACACTCCACTCTACCCTGCTCCACCACCCCCACCCCGTACCCTCCACCCCCGCACCCAGTTTTTTTTTTCATTTCTAGCCTTATAGTGATCCACAGATTATGTATACAAAATTTGGTTAAGTTGGCTCTAAGGGTAAGAATTTTCATTTTTTGATCCCCCCCCCATTTTGGGTGGTTAGTTTTTGCATTTCTAGTCTTCTAGTGACCCTCAGATTATGTATACAAAATTTGGTTGAGTTTGGTCCAAGAGCAAGAATTTTCATATTTTGACCCTCCCTCCTTTTTTGGGGGAAATTTTTTTAAACAAAAGTTGTCAGAAATCACATCCCCTACAACTTTGCTAATAGTAAAATTTGCCGTAGGGTTAATAATTTAGGAGTTATTTGATAATTTTCATTCGTGGGCACCCCCCCCCAACCCCCTTCTGGGGTCAAAATATCAAAACGTTATATAGCTAAAAATGTAAGTTAGAAGATATGTGATGTAAATATGAAATTTCATAATAATCCCTTCAGCCGTTTTTACGTGAATCGTGAGCAACTTTTCGGAAAAGACGGAAACAGACAGACAGGAATTTTGTTGAGGGTGTTTTCGTTCATAACGTTGAAACGTGTGCAACCAAAATTTGGCGTGATTTGGAGCAATGCACAGACAAAACCTTAATTTTATATAGGGGAACGTGGGGCAAAGTGGGATACCTAAGGTCCTTTTATTACCTACTCCTTCCATTTTGGATATTATTTGCTACTTTCTCTCCAGTAGTTAGGCAGATCCTTTATCTACAAAATGGTGTAGTATAACTTCCCTAACTTCAATAACTTTTTTTTTATGCAGTTTTAAAGACAGATGCACACGTGGGGCAAAGTGAGAGGGTGCCATCTCACTTTGCCCCTTATGAAGACATAATGATAAGAACCATTAATTAGCAAGAAGTTTTAATGAAATAAGCACAAAGCTTCAATCATAATATTCCTCTAACTCCGAGATAGCGTAAATTTCTCTTGTCTTACTAACTTGCAAGGGCATTTTTACACGGCCTATTACATCTGCCCATGGATAATTTAGTATGTCCGGTGGTACCGGCCACTTCCAGAGTTTGCCTGATGGCGTCATTGCAGATATCACTGGTCCGCGTTCATCCAATTGCACTACCTTGCCTGCAAATACTTTTCCTTCGTACTTGAAGGCTAGGAACTCCCCAACTTCTTTTTTACCTGGGAGCAAATTGCATTCCTCTTCTTGTGCGCTCAAATTACAGGCCTATCTCGATCACCTCTGTTCTTTCCAAATTAATGGAATTAGTCATAAACCAACACGTCCTTCATCACTTAGAAAACAATAAATTAATTCACGATAGGCAATATGGATTCAGACAAAATCGTTCCACAGGCGACATCTTAACCTATGTCACCCACACCTTGAACAATACTCTAGAGGCCGGAAAAGAAACCCTCGCTGTAGCCCTTGATATCTCCAAAGCTTTTGACCAGGTTTGGCACAAAAAATCTTCTTGCCAAACTACCAGCCTTTGGATTCACACCAACACTTCGCAAATGGATTGAAAGCTTTCTGACAAACCGAAGTATAAAAGTTGTGGTGGATGGAACATCTTCTGAATCGTTCTCCACAAACTCTGGTGTTCCCCAAGGCTCTGTAATCTCCTCCACACTCTTCCTTATTTATATAAACGACCTTATTGATCAAACGGCAAACCCCACTCATTGTTACGCCGACGATAGCACTCTACACGGCAAACCCTCTCTCCCGAATAATCGAATCAATATTGCCTCCTCAATTACTCTCGACCTAGACAAACTGAATAAATGGGGCTCTCAAAATTTAGTTAACTTTAATTCAAATAAGACTCAATGTTGTCTAATTTCTAGGCGCGAAAATAGAGATTTCCCTGATATTCACTTCGATTCGAATACCCTGAAAATGTGTGACAGCCTATCCATGTTGGGCGTCTCTGTCGCATCTGACCTGTCTTGGAATGAACACATCTCCTCTGTGGCGAAATCTGCAGCAAGGAAGATTGGCTTCTTATTCAGTCGGTCCAAGCGATTTTACAAACCCCCACAACTTCTCACCATCTACAAGGCCCAAATCCGCCCCTGTCTCGAATACGGCTCTCATCTGTGGAGAGGAGCCTCAAAATATTCTCTTGCTACCCTTGATGCAATTCAGAAACGAGCCGTCAGGCTAATTGACGATTCTACCCTCACCGACTCCCTCGACTCGCTGGCTCATCGAAGAGATGTCTCCGCCCTTTCCCTTTTCTATAGATACTATCACGGCAGGTGCTCTGATGAGATAAAATCAATAATTCCCCCCAAAGCATGCTTTGCACGCAGCACACGTTTTGCCGACTCCCAACACTCTTTCGCGGTCAAATTAGAAAAGTGCCGGACCACTTCATTCGCGAATTCATATATCCCCATGACTTCAAGGAACTGGAACTCTCTCCCAGCCTCTATCTTTCCCAGCACCTATGATCTTCAAACCTTCAAAACCAGGGTGCATAGACACCTACGTCTACACCCTCTCACTTAAACAACTTTCCCTTCTCTTCGGTAATGCAAGGGTCTTTCGAGATCCATAGGAGCTGCATCTTTACTGGTGCACCCCTTCTTGCATTAAAAAAAAAAAAAAAAAAAAAAATCATCGTCCCCGTCATCTTCACTTTCCTCGATTTCTCCCATGTCAGACTCAGACGTGGACGAATCCAATTTTAATGTTTTCTTAGCCCTTTTCGGTTTGTTCGCTGCCTTAGCTGTCTTGACATTAGAATCTGAGTCAGTAGCATCCAAATTTTGCTTTCCTTCACCCTTCAAGTCTTGTCGCTTGGTTTGTGCTTTCCTTTTCTTAACGGTATTTTTTTGATTCTCAGGAACTGCATTGTCTGTTGAAAACAGCTTAAAATTTACATGTTGAATTCTGATGTCACAGTATGGGGCAAAGTGGGAAATGCCATTTCACTTTGCCCCATTCGTCATTGTTATTAAAAAAAAATTGCGAGACAAAAATAACAAACGCTCTTGTAAATTTCAACATGGCAAAATATTTGTGAAGGATGCCTAAATGCCTACAAATGATCATTACCTTCTCAATTATAAACATTAAAATGTAAATAAATCTATTTAACTTACTTAATCTTACATCAAGCAGTCACAAAAATGAAAAAAACTCATAAAATGTTGGTTGGTAAACAAACAAATGTTTTTCCGTCTGTTATTAGTCGCAGGGCTGCTAACACATCTTTTGCTCCAGTCAAACAGCGTTCCCGCATTTTCCACTTCATTTTAAAAGACAATCTCACTTTGCCCCGCTATCCCACTTTGCCTCCTGTTCCCCTATATAGATGTTTGCGAAATTTAACAGAACAAATGTCGCATTGATACATCACGTGAAGCTAATATAAAGCGAGTAAAAATACATTTTAGTTAATTTTGTGATCGCCAGAGTCTAATTCTTTCGAAAACATTGTATTAATAAAATTAGAATTTTTCTCTTAAAACTTTGTAATTGTCTTCTCTTCTCATTCACCGCTATTTATTTGAACAAATATTTATTCAGTAAAGCAGAATGGAAAAAGTTACAAATCCGCTAA
This sequence comes from Forficula auricularia, assembly GCA_024734495.1. Taxonomy (NCBI): domain Eukaryota; kingdom Metazoa; phylum Arthropoda; class Insecta; order Dermaptera; family Forficulidae; genus Forficula; species Forficula auricularia. Next base: position 554,134 of record JALMQS010000192.1, read on the forward strand.
ATAAGAGAGTTTCCCATTTGACTATACGAACGATCGGGGAATCTATAGGAATTAAAGATTTACCATTTGATATTACCAATACTATTTCGAATGAAGTTACTTATAGAATCTATCAAATATTGCAGGTTTGTACAAAACAATCCATCTATTACAATTTCAACAAAAAGCCACTTTCTATTTAAATTTGATATTAGTTAAATTTATGAAAAAATCAACATATAAATTATTCAATCACATTTGATGAAAACGTTTTTTTATTTTACAATACTACATTCGTTATTATTTATTAGACATCGATGCCATTTTTTTTAATTTAAAAATATTATAATACCTACTTTATAGTAAATATGATATAACGATTAATCTATTTTAGTTATCTGATAAGTATAGACATCATGAAAAGAGAAACAAATTTTTGTCAAGTGATTTATCAAAGGGTTTGTCATTTAATAATTTACCGGTAAGTCCATAATGTATTATTATATTTATAATCGTTGATTAATATTGTGTACAATTCCTATTTAGTTCTTTATGGAAAAACATGGATCAAATACTCCGTTTCGTAAAATTAAATCTTCCAATCACACAATTTTTACCAATAAAAAATATATAAAAGTGCCAAGACGTGTCTGTTATAATGATCAATCAAATAATATTGAAGAATTGAAAAGTATGGAATATTTAAATATAAAAAATACATAATAAATGCAATACAAGTTACATATATAACAATTAAAATTGATGAACATTTTTAGGTGAAATTCTAGCGTTTGACGGGATACCAAAAGAAGAATTCATCTGCTCTCTTAATTCAGAAACAAAATATTTAAAAAAGACCCTGAACGAACTTAAGGAAAAAGAAAAAATTAAGGTTATTGATTGTTTTTATTGAAAATTTTATCACTGATAATATAAAAAAATGGGTGTTAGGTTGGGGTACAGTTCTTGTCTATGGATCAGGAAGCCCGGGTTCAAGCCCAACTCGCATAAAAAATTTGTCCACCTATAACCCCTAAAAAATTCACATAAAGTAGAGGTACCGATAGATGATTAGCACCTGAGGATGCACTCTCCAAGAAAAAATAAGAAAATAAGTTTTTTTTTTTTGCATTTTAGTCGATTTTCTTTTAGTAAGTTAGGGTAGTTCTTTAAAAATGCAAAAATTCAAGAAGACTTCGAAACATGGAATATAAGTCATTACAAGCATAATACACACACTGTTAAAATTTGAAGACGATTTACTACACCAAACATGAAATAATTTCAATTAAAAATGAAATTTTTTACATATCGTAGATTGGGAAAGGGTGGGAAAATAATCATTATTTTATTTTTTTTCATTGAAGGACTTTCACCATCTTGATGAAAAACTAATATTTGTTAGAATAATATATTCGGAGTAACTTAAAAAAAATTGAAATTATTTACCAGATAGTTTTGATAAAAAATTAAAAAAAAACATATTTGGGCGATTATTTTTAGTGGAGGGGATAAAATATCAATGGCTTGGAAACGATCCATTCATAAAGAGAATATAGTAGTGTAAAAAGTACAGTCACGTTAAAAAACATAACCTAAAATTTTAGCACAGTTCATATTTATAGAGGCTAAAACTTTTTGTGTGGATTGTCGTTAAAGAACCTCCTTAATTGGCCTAAAAGAAAATCGACTAAAGTTATTTTTTTCTTTTTTCTTGGAGAGTATCATCCTTAAATGCTTGTCATCTATCGGTGCCTCTACCTTACATAAATATAAAAATTTAGAAAAATATTCACTTAAGATCTGACCAAATAAGCTGTTTCCCAAGATATATTTAATATATATACTATATATGTATAGGTATATATCAGTAGCGTGCGGTCCATGGATGCTGTGAATGCGGAGCAACCCTAAAATTTCAAACATTTTGAGTATTTTCATAAATATAAGGTCGACTTCAAAATTTCAGGAGGATCTTTAAATTTTCAAATTATTATCCGTTATTTGAAATATTTCCATAAAAAAACAACATTTTTTTTGTTTTGAAAATTAGATATATTGGTTCTCGAAATGAAATAAAATTGTTGCATAGTTTCAAGGGACAATAAAATGAATCATTTTTCCGAAAAGGGTGCCGATAGAAGGTTTGAAGTCCCTGCCTGTTATATCTTCCAGTTCAATCATGTCAAAGACAAGTCCAGACGAGTTTTAGTCGAATAAAAATTGTTCTCATTGAGGAACTATTAAAATAGAAATAATAGAAAAAAGGAATAAATAAAGATGATTCGAGAATCTTTGGACTAATCCATTTCTAAAAATATTCAATATATAAGATCTGAAATAACTAAGAGTCCTATAGACAATTAGCAAATGGAGAGTAGTATTAGTAGTAGTATTTAGTAGATAAAGTATTCGGTCATTCTCGCGCTTCATCTCGCTCGCGCTGTCCCTTCCAGTGGACGACCGGCCTTAGGAGAAATTTAAGATTTTATTATAGGATAGGTTGATTCATTGTGGAAGATGATCTATTTCATCTCAGGGACTGTTGAATTTAAGTCACAAGAATTAATTTCTGACTTCTACCCTCATTCATACAAAGGAGTAGATATCCATTTGGGGCGAAGATCCCAAAATATATTTTTTAAAAATTCAATGTTAAATTTGAAAAATAACGAAAATGATGCCTTATTCTATGAAATTTGCAAAAAAAAGCGAAGATTGAAATAAAATTTAAAAAAAATGAAGGGTACTTTTTTGGACAGCAAACCGACTGGTATATATATAAATTGAATGTAATAATAGAGATTACATTTGTGTATCAATTGGCCTCCAGAATATAAAAACCTGTGTCCCTCACTGAGATCAACATGCAAATAAAAGCCTTTAAACGTTTTTTATTTTTATTTTATTAACTTAAACAAAGAACTAACTATATATCTTTTTCTAGGATTATGAGAAATTTAATGAGGGTGAAGCCCAGAAAGGAAACTATATTTAAGAAAGATCTGGCCAAACATCCTCTCCCGTTAGAATTACAAAAGTACTACCGCGATATCACGGAAGCTTGCGTTGGGTGTTCAGAAGCTCGCCGCCAGGTAAACAATTCTATCCTTATTTTTACCTACTCATTTTTTACTTCCTATCTGTTTTGTTTCTTTTTGGCTAAAAAATCATTTTAGAATAGTAAGATTTTAATTTTTTAACTAATAGAAAACATTGAATAAGCATATTTTATAATTCTATCTCACCCAAAACATAAATGTGAAAAATGGGCAAAGTTCGGTACAAACGACGTTTGAGGTTGGCGGCGTCGCCAATGGCGTAGTTAGGGAATTTTTCTAGGGGGGGGGGGGCAGCCGCAGTGGCGGGTTGAGCGAGAGGTGGCGACCGCCCAACCAAATTTTTGTTGAAAACTGCAATTTTGTGCAAAAAATCGCAGTTTTTCCTTCATAAAATGAAAATTACAGATCCTAGGAACTTGATTCCTATCTCATTCTGTAGGAAATCTTATTGACTTGAACGTTCACTTGGACCACTTTTTTGATAAAACTCTTAGATTTATAGATATCCAGCATTTTCCATGACGCATGAGGATTCGGATCATATTCTGTCCGGAAAATGTAGGATATCTATAAATAAAGAGTTTTAACAAAAAAGTGCTCAAGAAAACGTTCAAGTCAATAAGATTTCCTACAGAATGAGATAGCAATCAAGTTCCTAGGATTAGTAATTTTCATTTTATGAAAGGAAAAACTGCGATTTTTTAAAATTTCAACCTCATTGCGACACGGGTTACCATTATCCAATTAATATGAAACTTTGTTTAAATTGTAGCAAATTTAATCTAGTTTTAAAATGTATAGAGGCTTTTTTGTTGAAAACGTGTTCCTTCATGGTCAAAATGGGAAAAAATCGAAAAAATTGCTAATTTTAGGGATATTCAAGTGATCCAGGAGGCTGTTTTTGGATCCCCATTAAAAATCGAACTACTAGACCAATTTTACATTTCTTTTTTTTAATCAACGCGAAAATGTGTCCTCTTTAATTTACTATAGAACGGTTATTTATAAAATATGAACTGTTTTCGAGTTATAAGGAAAAAACTGAAAAAAGTCGGAAAATTTCGAGGTTTTTCGGCGGCCAAAAGTTGTCCCCCAGACTTTCGAGGTTGCAAACTTAGATTTGGTATACCCACACTATATGAATAATTGTTAAAAATAATTATTAGAAAACATTTTTAGAGATCTAATTGATTTAATATTTTTTTTTTTATTTGATGTCTTATAAAAAGAATAGTTCTAATAAAAGTTGTTCAGTTTTTTTTGTAGATTCAGAATATGTAAAGAAACAAAGATAAGAGTAAATAAATATTATATTTAATATTCATTTACTATGAGTTAAGGATTCTTGGTCACTTGTTTCACATTAAAATTAAAAAATTAAAAGATGTAAAAGATTTTTCAATATATATATATATATATATCGGGCTATCAACCCATCTTCAGGAAGTACAGAAAATATCAATCAGTTATTTTCTGTACTTCCTGAAGATGGGTTGATAGCCTGAAAATATATATATATTGAAAAAATGTTTACATCTTTTAATTTTAATGTGAAACAAGTGACCAAGAATCCTTAACTCATAGTAAATGAATATTAAATATAATATTTATTTACTCTTATCTTTATTAAAGATGTTTCACCTTGCACCAACACCACAATCTCTACTAATTATTGTAAAGAAACATATAGGTTTCTATTTAAAAAACAGAACTTTACCTCGAAATACCCATCAAAGCTTGTTCTAGGTCAACAAACAATAGCGTAGTTTAGTTTCCCCCTTTATATAAATAATCTTTTATTTGAAAATTTTTTCATATAATGCATTGTTTTTGAGTTATAATACTGTTTCAAGATAAAAAAAAACTCACCCGGTATATTGTTTTATGTTGAAAGGAAGCTCTTCAAGTTCTAATGACTCCCATTGCGATTCCTCTGATGCCTTATTTAACTTCGTTCATTGTTTTGGGAGTGCACGTCAATATCATAGATGGCGATCTCGCTCTCCTTATCTATTTAATGCGTATGATTCGAGCACTCCTTGACAACACATTTTTATTTATAGATAAGTATGTAAGTATATTATACACATATATTAATCTATATTAAATCTATATATATAAAATTAAGGTTTTGTCTGTACATTGCTCCAAATCACGCCAAATTTTAGTTGCACACGTTTCAAGCAAATTTATGAATGAAAAAACCCTCAACAAAATTCCTGTCTGTCTGTATGTTTCCGTCGTTTCCGAAAAGTTGCTCACGATTCACGTAAAAACGGCTGAAGGGATTATTATGAAATTTCATATTTACATCAGATGTCTTCTAACTTACATTTTTAGCTATATAACGTTTTGATATTTTGACCCCAGAAGGGGGTTTGGGGGGCGCACGAATGAAAATTATAAAATAACTCCTAAACTATTAACTCTACGGCAAATTTTATTATGAGCAAAGTTGTAGGGGATGTGATTTCTGACAACTTTTGTTTAAAAAAATTCCCCCCAAAAAGAGGGGGAGGGTCAAAATATGAAAATTCTTGCTCTTTGACCAAACTCAACCAAATTTTGTATACATAATCTGTGGGTCACTAGAAGGCTAGAAATGCAAAAACTAACCACCCAAAATGAAAAAATGAAAATTCTTACCCTTAGAGCCAACTTAGCCAAATTTTGTATACATAATCAGTGGCTCACTAGAAGGCTAGAAATGAAAAAACTAAATGCGGGGGTGGTTTTGGGGGGTGGAGGGCACGGGGCGAGGTCCGGGGGTGCAGGATGGAGTGGAGGGATTAGGTGAGGGTCCAGAAGCGTAGTGGGGTGGTGCGGGGTGGTGGGGTGGTGCAGTAAAGAGTTAGAGGTTCAGGTGACGATCCAGAGGCTTAGTGGGGTGGGGTCCGGGGGATAGTGGGGGTGGAGTGAGGGTCCAGAGGCGTAGTGGGGTGGTGCGGGAGCTGGGGTGCGGGGTGTTGGGATGGGGGCGGTGGTTGGGCACGGGTGCATGGTGAGGGGGTGGGAGGTGCTGGGGGAGTGGGTTATGAGGGGGGTCCGTGGGTTCGGGTCCAGGGGGCGTGCCTTTGCAGCTAGTTTTAATAATATTATTTAAAATCGATATTTTACTATTGATTTTTTTCGGGAATAGATTAAATTTAGCTTGTTGATATGCTGGTTTTGTAAATGATCAACAAGATTTTTTAAAACCATTTTGGACTCGTATTTATACTAAACAGAAGACATCTTCTTTAATTTTCCTTATAAATAAACACATCTGATACTGTCTGAAAAACCCTATTCGATATATTGTTTAAGGTCGAACTGTACTTGAAATCAAAAAACAATGCTTTAAAATGGTTTTAAACAAAAATAAAAAATTCTATATTATATAAATAATATATTTAAGGAGGTTCTTTCTCGACAATCCACACAAAAAGTTTTAGCTCCGCAACCACTCTATAAATATGAACGGTGCTAAAATTTTAGGTTGTGTTTTTAACGTGACTGTACTTTTTACACTACTATAGGTATTCTCTTTATGAATGGATCGTTTCCAAGCCATTGTACTTATATCACCTCCGCTAAAAAAATAGCCAAAATATGTTGTTTTTTTATCAAAACTACGTGGTAAATAATTTCAATTTTTTTTTAAGTTACTTCGAATATATTATTCTAACAAATATTAGTTTTTCATCAAGATGGTGAAAAACTTACAATGAAAAAAAATAAAATAATGATCATTTTCCCACCCTTTCACTATCTACCATATGTAAAAAAATTTCATTTTTAATCGCAATTATTTCATGTTTGGTGTGGTAAACCGTCTTCAAATTTTATTATCCTTTTAATGACTTATATATTCCAAGTTTCGATGACTTCTTGAATTTTTGCATTTGTGAAAGAACTACATTAAATTTTAAAAATTACTAAAAAAATTTCTGACTTCGGGCCTTAATCATTTAATAATTTAGCCAATTACTTTATTTATATTTATACTTTCACATATATTTAGATATAATGTGAAAATATTGCATTCTCCTCCCGGGGTCTTGATTTTTTGAGAGCTTCTGTCTCCTAGGTGAAAAAAATTAATTTCACTTTGTCACTTCTTGATGGAATAAATCGATCCCCTTAATAGTTTAAAACCAGATTTAGAACAATAAGTCGGAAATTGTGGTTTCCAGAGACTAAAAGTCCATTGGTCCATGCGTACGTATGTATGTGTGTAGCCCTCTGGGTTTCCCAACCGTAAGTCTCGGAGCTACGAAATTCGAAACTTTGGCTCGATATAGGCTAGAAGATGTACAACAAGTTTTTTGTTGAAATCGGACTACCGTTGACATTTACATGAAAGGTATTTCGTTTTTTGGGGATTTTCTTAAAAACGGTTCTAACCATTTTTTTTTAATCGGCGTACGTATAAATTGTAATCCTATTGATCTTAAGAAAGGGGCGTGTTGCAAAAAAATATTTTAATCGTATAGTACAGAGGTGGCCACAACGTGGCTCGCGAGCCGCATGCGGCTCTTCATTCAATCTCGTGTGGCTCTTGAACCCTCTTGAATAATACTGATTTTAAAAAGTACAGGGAGAGGTATAAAAAAATGAAAAAAATTTAACTAGAAAAAAACTGAATATATTTTTGAAAAGAACATAAAATAATTTTTTTTTTAATGTATTTTAAACATAACCACCCAAAATGGGGAGGGTCAAATATGAAAATTCTACCATTTTCGACCAAAATCAATCACATTTTGTATACATATTCTGTGGACCCCCAGAGGGCTAGAAATGCAAAAACTAACCACCCAAAATAGGGAGAGGGGCAAAAATGAAAATTCTAGCCCTTTCGACCAAAATCAACCAAATTTTTTATACATATTCTGTGGACACCCAGAGGGCTAGAAATGCAAAAACTAACCAGCCAAAATGGGGGAGGGTCAAAAATGAAAATTCTAGCCCTTTCGACCAAACTATGAATACAAAATTTGTTTAGTTTTTGCATTTCTAGCCTTCTGGGGATCCACAGAATATGTATACAAAATTTGGTTGAGTTTTGTCAAAAGGGCATGAATTTTTTTTTACCCCCCCTCCCTTTTTTTTTGTCTGATAATGTTTAAAATACATTTTAAAAAAATTTCATTTATTTTCTTTTCAAAAATATATTTAGTTTTTTTCTAGCTAAATTTTTTCATTTTTTTTATATCTCTTCAAAATGTGGTAGATCTTTATGCCCCACCCTGTATAATAATTAAATTAAAAATATAATAATACAAAAATTAAATTAATTTATAATTTGTAAAGTTATAAGTAAGTAGAGTAAAAAATAAATGTTAGTTCATTTATATTTTATAAAATAAAAAAATGTGTTTTTTTTAATAAACCATTAATTAATCTCCAAACAATGTGGCTCGGTTTGAAACAGTTTTATAAATTTGCGACTCCCAAATTTAAGGTCAGTGTGGCCACCCCTGGTATAGTATATCTCCTATACCTTAAATCGCAGAGCTGTGGGATTTGAAACTTAAGCTATCTAGAGGCTAGAATAAGTACAGGGTCACTTGGAAAAGGAAATACAAAGAGGGTATATATATATATACATACAAATGGACATTAAAAACTCAATCAATTATAAACTTGATGTATTAAAAGTATCCACACTCTACACTTGTCTTGACAAAATTAACAAAATAAATTAATTCTAAAATATGTCAAATAAACCAACCTTTAATTGTATAGATTTCTAGACAAAATTAGTAAAATAAATGCATTTTAAAGTGTAAAATTATATCAATCTTATGTGAGTTATATATATTACTATATAAATTATATTGATATTATAAATAAACTCTAGTACATTGATCTTAAATGGAGTGGGGATGATAGATTCTATATTAAATGCAAAGTAAAGGCAGAATGAAAAACATTAATTGTGATTGTTCTGATACTATAGCTTGTTACCAGCAGTGGCGTAGTCAGAAAATTTTCATGGGGGGGGGGGGGTCAATCCACAAAGCAAAATATTTAGTGGATATTTTTTTATTAACACTTCAAGAAATTAAAAAAGATCATAATTGTTGTTTAAACACATAGCCCTCCCTCATTTTCGGATTTTTTAAGAAAATAAAGTTTTATGGTACTTTTAAAGAAATTTTAATTTATTCTAATAGTAGGTATATTATATATAGAGCTCGGATATAGGTAATATTTATATTTATATCACTCCTAAAAATTAAATTTATGAACCCTTCCAAAAATCCTGAAGTGATACAAAGGCTCCTCCCCTTCGTCTCATTTTCGGAATTTTATAAGAAAATAAAGTTTCACTTTTAAAGAAATTTTAATTTATTCTAATAGTATCATAGATACAGAGCTCGAATATAATATTTATTTTTATATCTCTCCAAAAAATTAAATTTATGAACCCTTCCAAAAATCCAGAAGTGATACAAAAGGGTCCCCCTTACCTTTCATTTTCGGATTTTTATAAGAAAATAAAGTTTCACTTTTAAAGAAAATTTAATTTATTCTAATATTATATTATATACAGATTTTGAATATAATATTTATTTTAATATCCTAAAAATTAAATTTATGAACCCCCTCAAAAAATGGTGAAGTAATACAAAGGGTCCCCTCTTACCTCCCATTTTCGGGGGGGGGGTCAATCCACAAAGCAAAATATTTATTGGGATTTTTTTTTATTAAAACAAATACGTACTTCAAGAAATTAAAAAAGAACATAATTCTTGATTAAACATATGAAATATATTTAATTACGGTTAGTTTGCCATAAGAAACGGTTTGTCTTTGCCGTTACTCATCCCATGAGCCCTGCTCTGGAGAGGGGGTTCTGATCCCCCCGGCTACGCTTCTGGTTACCAGTGAAATGATTCTATATATAAAACGTCTTCTGGAGATCAACTGTGCTTGTCTTTGTGACTTGGTGATTATTTTAAACATCATTACCACCATTAAAAAATTTTAAAACAAAAATATTAAGACGTGCTGAAGAAGAGCAACGGTATAGCGCTCGAAACGTGTTAAAAATATCGATTTACGTCTGCCTAAAATAAAGGTTTAAATAGGAGATAACTTTTTTATTTTACCTTTTTTTATATCATACTGCCCCCTTAGTCAATTCCTTGAAATAAAATAGGACCACCACATATGGTTTTATTTGAATAGAATAAGTACCTCAAGATCTTGGATAAAATCGAAAAACCCTAAGGAAATGTTTACTTAGAGATTTTTGGTATTTTTTAATAATTGTTACTCTTATTATTATTGATCTTAACTCGACAGAATAGATACCATCGTAGTAGTTATAAAAAAAAAGGGGGGGGGAACAATGAGGTATTTTGAACTCGATAAAAGCGTAGAATTTCCAATAAATAGTGAATATCTTTTGTAATGAGAAACAAAGAGGCTTGATGCAAATAAACATACACACATATAGGTATATCAAAAATATATATCTGTATATATATTATTTATTTGTTTGAGATTATAGTTTCGAAGGCTTAGCCTTCATCATCAGTCTTTTTTAATTATAAATATTATTTTTATGGGGTCAGTATCGCATGGAAATTGAAAATTTTTTTGATATCCATGCGATACTCACCTCATAAAAAATAATATTTATAATTAAAAAAGACTGATGATGAAGGTCAAAACTATAGTCTCAAACAAATAAATAATATATATACAGATATATATTTTTGATATATATGTGTGTATGTTTATTTGCATCAAGCAGAGGACAACCTCTTTGTTTCTCTTTATGAATCAACAACTCTGCTACTCTCGGCAAAATAAAAACTTTTCAATTAAATATCTTTTGTGTTTGTGTGAGTGTCATTATAATATTGCTAAGGGTCCTCAAACATTTATCTTAAAGGCGAATGTAAATTTCTAAAATTGTAACTCTAGACTATATTATAATTAGTTATACCCAATATGTATTTAAATAGTATATATTCTTAAATTAGGGGAAAAATAAAAATAGACTAAGTAGCTAGTTAAGAAAGCCACAAATCCGAAAAAAGATAAAGAAGATAATCTGCTTTAAACAAATAAATCAATAAATAAATGACCACGATTCAAAGAATAGAGGTCAAAATGTGATTAAATTCTATTAACCTATCTAGTTCATGTGTAGCCTCTACTGAAAATAAAAACCTCTACATATTTTCTAGTATTAATTTGTACAAACTCTGACTGAGTGGTGAGACTTGTATTTTATTTTACCCTGCTGCTGGATAAACTAGGACCCAAAACTGCTTGGATTAGAGACCACTGTCGATCAGAAATAGAAAATTGGGGATTATTAATTCGTACGCAAGGACATGTGTTAATTAAACGTCTTAAATAAGAAGGCAAAGAAGAATCCTCTAGTTCGCCAAGAAGTATTATGATTGGCAATGCACGAGCGAGATGATCGTGTGCCACGAATAGGTCCAGCTGGAATCTGCATCTTGGCGATTGAATGAAGTCTTGGGAAAGCACGAGGATTACTTTTCGGCTGGCTGAAAGCGACTGATCAATGCATTCAATCAACACCTGGGACAAAAAAAAATTAAAATAAAAAATGATGAACTACACATCCCACAACTACCTCCTTTTATAACAAAGCAACTTTAAAAATACAAATTTAACATAAAATATAATTTTAAGATTGAAATCATGGCTGTTTTTCAATTTTTGCAAAAGATGAACATCATCAGAGATTATAAAAGAGAAAGAATTCAATCAATCTTTTTCGGACAAATTCTAAGATTTTAGTAGAAATATTATTAAATTGCGATATCAGAGGGGATTCATCCCCCAGGGTCTCGAGGGTGTGAGCTGACTGCCCGGATAGCGTGTTAGTTCTCAGGTTCAGGAATCCCCTCTGATATCGCAATTTAATAATATTTCTATTAAAATCTTAGAATTTGTCCGAAAAAGATTGATTGAATTCTTTCTCTTTTAAAATACATCTTGGTTAATCTGAACCCGAGCTGATTTTTTGAAAAAACTACCAACTATTTTCAAAAAAAAGATGCTCAAAACTTTAATTATACATTTAAATAAGAGGACTTGTATGAAAAACTTTTTTTCATTTTAAGCTAAATTTTTTAATTTCCGTTCTAGAAGAATGGAGTAAAAAATTTCTGTGCTTATATCATATATTGCGATTCAGAGAGAGGTTTTTGTCTCGAGGGTGTGAGCTGACTGCCCGGATAGCGTGTTAGTTCTCAGGTTCGACTCCTGGGGGGATGAATCCCCTCTGATATCGCAATTTAATAATATTTCTACTAAAATCTTAGAATTTGTCCGAAAAAGATTGATTGAATTTTTCTCTTAAAATACATCTTTGTTAATCTGAACCCGAGCTGATTTTTGAAAAAACTACCAACTATTTTCAAAAAAAGATGCTCAAAACTTTAATTATACATCAGAGATTATATTATAAGAGAGAATCATAGATCTTATTAGTTATTTTTTTTATAGTGATACAAGAAGAAGTTGCACCAAAAAGGTTCAACCTCTGTAGTCCGCGGTGGACCCTTGTATCTTGAAAATAGAAGAGATTTAGGGATTGGGTCGGAGTTGCAGGTGTTCGTGGATAGGTGTCTTGAAAGATTGAAGGTTATATGTTGCTAGGAAGACGGTTGGAGGAAGAGAGTTCCAGTCTCTAGATGTCATAGGGATAAACGAGTTGACAAATGCGTTTGTTCGGTTATTATCCAATTTAAGATCGTAGGGGTTTTGAGTCTTAGAAAATCGTGTATTTCGGGCAAATGAAGCCTTTGAAGGGATTATTGATTTTATCTCGTCAGAACAAAAGCCATGGTAATATCTATAAATAAATTAGCACTTTCTGATGTGGACATCCACTTGACTTTACCATACACCCTGGCCTCTCTTATATTTAATATTTAATCAAATTATTTATAATCATGTGAGGAGCTAAGTTTTTGCATTTTTAGACTACTATACATTATATATACAAAATTTAGTTGAGTTTGGTTCAAGGGCATTGATTTACATTTTGACCCCCCGCCCCAAGTTTTTGCATTTTTAGACTTCTAGAAGCCCACTGATTATGTGTACAAAATTTGGTTGAGTTTGCTCAAATGGCCTAGATTTTTATTTTTTGACCCCCTTCCCCCCCTAATTTTTGCCCCAGAAAAAAAATATTTTCGTTATTATAGGAACATTTTATAGTATATTTCATTTTTCTTGTTTTTTTAGTTTGAAAATATTATAATTTTAACACCCCCTTAATTTTGGGTCGATATGCACCAAAAGCTCTTAACTCAATGCATCAAAACTAGGTGTGAAATTTGGTTTTGATATTCACACTATTTTTTGAGCTAGCTCGTCCACAAAAATTTGGTAATGCACAGACTAACAGACATTTTGACAAAACAGTTATTATCTCGAAAAATATAATTTTTTCGATGTTCACTTAGAGCTTTTTTGTAGACCGAAATGCCATGATTTCGCCCAATTTTTTTAATCAAAATCCTCAAATAAGCAAATTTGAATTTTTACGATAAAAAAAAAAGTAAGATGACGTGTTCTGATGTGGCCATCGACTTGACTTTACCATACAACCTGGCCCCTCACTTATATTTAATATTTAATAAAATTATTTATAATCATGTAAGAGAGGGGGGTTAGTTTTTGCATTTTTAGACTCCTGGGGGCCCACTGATTATGTATACAAAATTTGGTTGAGTTTGGTACAAGAGAGCCTAGATTTTCATTTTTTGGCCTTGCACCCCCCCCCCCGCCCCATTTTGGGCGGTTAGTTTTTGCATTTTTGAGACTCCTGGGGGCCCACTGACTATGTATACAAAATTTGGTTGAGTTTGCTCAAATGTAGATTTTTAATTTTTTAACCCCCCTCCACCCCCTTAATTTTGGGTCTATATATGCACCAAAATCTAATCAGCTCTTAATCTCAATGCATCAAAACTACGTGTGAAATTTGGTTTTGATAATCACACTAGTTTTTGAGCTAGTTCCTCCACAAAAATTTGGTAACGTAGAGACTAACTAATTAACTAACAGACATTTTGACAAAACAGTTATTATCTCGAAAAATGTAATTTTTTCCATGTTCACTTATTAGAGCTTTTTTGTAGACCGAAATGCCATGGTTTCGCCCAATTTTTATAATCAAAATAGTTTTAGCCTTTTTTGAGATATTTCGAAAAAAGAAGCAAAAGAACCACTTTTTTCATGCACGATTACAATACTTGACCATATCCCCTGTATGGGAGTCGAGAATGTTAGTTAATGTTGGATTAATGAATAAAAAAACCTACCAACTTTTCTCAAAGTTTCAAATCCAATGTATGCAAATGAACATATATATCTTTTTATGAATTCTAAACCGAGAAATTTTTTTTTTTGAAAATTTTCTATTTTATTACACTTTAATTATAAATGACATTTGATTCATTAAAATAAATTATCTTCTAAGTTTTATTACAAAATCTATTGTCTTGATCGAAAATCGAACTCCAATTGTTGAAATTACGTAATACTTACTTGTTTACGGATACAAATAAATAATCTATATCTAGGTCCATATTTTTCATTCGTTGGAGCAAATTTAGTTTTTTCAATGAAACTTATTATAATTATTCTTACCGCCCCTAAAGGAAAATCTCTGTCATGCAGGCACAAAGAATAAGGCTCTGGTCCACTTTCAAGGTGACCTCGGAGTTCTTTCCATACCCATTCATCATCTGCCGAACTAGAAAATTTAAGATTTTAAATTTATTAAGTATTTCACATATTTCAATTTCACTAAATTATATACAATTTTTTAATACTTCCATTTTACAACGGCTTTCCTTGGATTTTCTAAACAATAAAATTTATTCATATTATGGACCAAATGAGAATTTATTGCCATTATTATTTGAAATATCATACACAGATTCACTATGAGTGTAAAAAAATATTGGTAAATTGTAGACGAGCTCATTTTA
The DNA here is from genome assembly GCA_024734495.1 of Forficula auricularia. Lineage (NCBI taxonomy): Eukaryota > Metazoa > Arthropoda > Insecta > Dermaptera > Forficulidae > Forficula > Forficula auricularia. The sequence goes on from JALMQS010000192.1 coordinate 569,159, forward strand.
TAATAGAATTATAATTAACTAGCTGACGCCCGGGCCTTCGTCCCGGCGTCACCTAGCCACTGGCGGGGAGCGTCTCGTAGTGACCCACAGATTATATATACAAAATTTGGTTAAGTTGGCTATAAGGGTAAGAATTTTCATTTTTGACCCCCCCCCCCACACCCATTTTGGGTGGTTAGTTTTTGCATTTCTAGCCTTCTAGTGACCCACAGATTATGTAAACAAATTTTGGTTGAGTTTGTTCCAAGATCAAGAATTTTCATATTTTAACACCCCTCCCTTTTGGGTGGTTTTTTGGTGGAATTTTGTTGAACAAAAGTTGTCAGAAATCACATCCCCTACAACTTTGCTTAAAATAAAATTTGCCTTAGAGTTAATAGTTTAGGAGTTATTTGATCATTTTCATTTGTGTGCCCCCCCCCCCCCAACCCCCTTTTGGAGTCAAAATATCAAAACGTTATATAGCTAAAAACGTAAGTTAGAAGTCATCTGATCCAAATATGAAACTTTATAATAATCCCTTCAACCGTTTTTACGTGAATCGTGAGCAACTTTTCACGGAAACCACGCAAACATACAGATAGACATACAGGAATTTTGTTGAGGGTGTTTTCGTTCATAACTTTGCTTAAAACGTGTGATTTGGACCAATGTACAGACAAAACCTTAATTTTATATATATAGATTGTAATTTTGGTAAAGAGAGTCATTTGTTATGGATTTCCACAAGTCCATTCTCTCTACAATATTGAAATATCTTTTAACATTATAATTTAATATATTTAAATGTACGAATATATATTATAATAAATAAATAAATGAAAAAATTTAAGAAAAAAAATATATTACTTATATACAAAAAGCCTTGGAGCTGTAGCAACCACGGAAGCAAGACTCAGAGGGCACTGCAAACCTATATTATCGTATTATTAGTTTTAAAATAATTTACTATTAAATAATTAAAACCGTTAATAAAAATAGGCGCCCCAAATCAAATGATATTTTATCTATCTTCCTTCGAAACGATGCTCACCTTAAATAACATTTTAATCAATTTTAGTGTAAACAATTTTTTTTTTTTTTTATAATGATATTGATACAAGAAGAAGTTGCACCAAGAAGGTACAACCTCTGAAGTCCGTGGTGGACCCTTGTAACGTGAAGATAAGGGGAGATTTAGGGATTGGGTAGAGGTCGAAGGTATCTGTGGATGCTGGTCTTGAAAGTTTGAAGGTTATAAGTAGCTGGAAAGACGCTCGGGGGAAGAGAATATTAAAATAGAATCTATGTTCATATAACATTTTTACAGACTTTCAAATAAAAGAATTGCAAAGTTAAAGGGCACAGACATATATAGCGACTATGTAATCTTGTAGAACCATAGCGCTGCTCAAAATTAATACAGAGGTACCGACAGACTGTGATTTTTTTCCTCATAGGCTCAAGTGAATTAATTTTCAGGGAGGTGACCGTCCAGCAACAGAATTGAGACTGGTTTTATTATTTCGATAGAATCTATCTATATATATAAAATTAAGGTTTTGTCTGTACATTGCTCCAAATCACGCCAAATTTTGGTTGCACACGTTTCAAGCAAAGTTATGAACGAAAACACCCTCAACAAAATTCCTGTCTGTCTGTCTGTATGTTTCCGTGGGTTCCGCAAAAAGTTGCTCACGATTCACGTAAAAACGGCTTAAGGGATTATTATGAAATTTCATATTTGGATCAGATGTCTTCTAACTTAATTTTATTGCTATATAACGTTTTGATATTTTGACCCCAAAAGGGGGTTTGGGGGGCGCACTAATGGAAATTATCAAATAACTCCTAAACTATTAACTCTACGGCAAATTTTGTTATGGGCAAAGTTGTAGGTGATGTGATTTCTGACAACTTTTCTTTAAAAAAATTTCCCCAAAAAACCACTCAAAAAGGGGGAGAGGATCACAAAATGAAAATGCTTGCCCTTGTAGCAAACTCAACCACATTTTGTATACATAATCTGTGGGCCACTAGAAGGCTAGGAATTCAAAACTGGATGCGGGGGGTGGGTGCAGAGGGTGTAGTGGTGGGGTGGGGGTGGGGTTTGGTGTGGGGTGCAGGGGTCCCATGGCGGATGTGGGGGTGGAATGGGGGGAAAGGTGCGTAGTGGGGTGCAGTTTGGGTGCGGGGATGGGTTCGGGGCTGCATGGGGCTTGGGAGTGCGGGGGTGCAGGGGGCGTAGCTCCCTGGCTAGTAAGAGGGCCGCCGAAGGCGGGCCTTGCAGCTAGTTATTAATAATTACCTGAAACAAATTAGAGCATCATAAAGATATGAATCTTGATCGCTTTGAAATCTTTGAAGTTTCCACCGACGAATCAAAACATGCCATATGTACCATAAGGCAAATCTGTATACGAGCAATCTTTAATCAAAACTAATTCAACAAATGAAAGGCGATCGAAAAACACGCACCGATACCGATATATGAGGTACAGCATAAATATAATAAGGCCCAAAATCACCAAAATTGGCAGCGCCAGGAGATACCTATCGTCTATTATAGCGGTGGTGTCCATCTTCTCGATTCTCTAAATAAACTTGACATAGGATTTCAAACACAGGAAACTTTGTGGTTTCTCTATTTCCTTTCCTCATTCATTCGACATTGAAAATTTCATTATATTGATTCTTGATAATATTGGCTAAGATTACATTTCTATTCCTAAAACAATAAACATGATTCTCAAAATTCAACATAAGTTTTAATTTTCGAATTTCTAAAATATAATTTTATTTTAATTTGAAAAATGGGATCAAATTTTATTTAACAGGAATAGGATGCGGATAAATTTCAATTCGCCAATAATTAAGTCGTTTGTACTTAAGTAAACGATTTTCAAATAGGATATATTACAAACTGGATGCGATTCAGAAGCGAGCAATTAAACTGATAGGAGACCCGGCTTACCAACTCACTTGACTCCCTGGCTCACCCAAGAACCGTTTCTGCCCTTTCCCTGTACTACAGATACGATAACGGTGTCTGTTCAGTCGAGCTGAAATCACTTATCCCCCCTTAAAGCCCTCTTTGCGAGAAACACGCAGTTTTCGAACGCTCAGCACCCCTTCGATGTCAAATTGGATAAAAATCGAACAAGCGCTTTCGCCAAATCTTTTATCCCCATGAACACCAGAGACTGGAACTCGGTCCCTGCCACCATCTTTCCCGCGACTTATAACCTTCAGCTATTTAAGACCCGTATCCACAGATACCTTCAACCCCCGCCCAGCCTATAAAATTCTTTCTTCTTCTTTTTCACGATGGAGGGGCCAACTCTAGGCCTTTAGGGGCTGCACCTTTTTGGTGTAACTCCTTCTCTCATCATTTTCATTAAAAAAAAAAAAAAATACAATAAAGAACCCCAAAAAATTAACTTCTAAACCCTTTAAGCCTAAGCATTCTCGTCTTATATAAGTCGATATAGACCATAAAAAGAAGGATGAAAGAATTTAAAGGGCCCAGAAAAAATGACAAAAAATATGAAAGTAACAGATCAAGCTAGCGATATAACTATAGTTCTTCTTTTCCTTGTACCTTTATGGTGCAATTTCTTGTATCAATATCATTATACAAAAAAAAAAACGTTTCTGCACCTTATAAGAATTAAAAGAAAGCAGATAAAAGACTATAGTAATACGAAGCAAGGCTGTCGCATTGGTTTTGTAGGCGCCCGGGGTGAGATTTTACCAGGAAACTTGTCGAAAACTGCCTGATTCGCGTTAACATTGAATAATATATCGATATTTATCTTGGACCAAGCGGAGGAATTTAAGTGGGAGATAAATTTAACCGAATTTATCGCGCGGAGGATTTACCACTGCTCGAAGCCCCTAAAACCTTAGTAAATTGGATATTGAATTGTATCTAAGTTTCTGAGATTGGCTCGTGATCCCGGCTTCTTTTCCTTCTACTATGTTCTTTTCACGATGGAGGGACCAGCCCATACAGGCCTTTAGGGGATGCACCTTCTGGTGTATCTTCTTCTCACATCAATATCATTAAAAAAAAAAAAAAAAAAAGAAAAAAAAATATATTTGTGAATATGTTCGAAAATTCAGGGAATTTTAATTATTTTTTATTATCAAATATTAATTTAAAATTGTCTTTTTTTTATTTTTCTCCAGCTTCATGAACTTCTGCCTGCGACGATTTCTTGTGTAGTGGCTCGGCATTTATGTTCTCGGCCTATTTTAGACAATCACTGGACTCTTCGGGATTTCGCTGCTCGAATGGTGTCGCATATCGTCATTAACTATAATTCCTCTGTTAATTCAATTAAACAACGAGTTGTTGCTATTTACAAATCCGTTCTAGATTCTTTGCATTCACAACCTCCGCCACTTGATACTTTATATGGTGTCATTCAAGGTAAGATTTATTTTAAGATTTTATAATAACTTATACGAGAAGAATTATACCGGGTGAGTTTTTTATCTTGAGACAGTCTTATAACTCAAAAATAGTACATTATATGAAAAAAGTTTCAAATAAAAGTTTATTTATATCAAGGAGGAAACTATACTACGTTATTGTTGTTCGACGTAGAACAAACTTTCAAGGGTATTTCGAGGTCAAGTTCTGTTTTTTAAATGGAACCCTATATTTTTATATACGTCTACTTAATCTACAAAAAAAACTGAACAACTTTCATAAGAACTATTTTTTTATATACGACATCAAATAAACAAAATACATGAATCAATTAGATCTCAAAAAAATCGTAATAATTAATTTTAACAATTATTTAACATAATTATCAAATAATAATGATTAAATAATTAATTTTTAAATAAATAATTTAATAATTTTTCGACACTGTTCTGTGACATTGAGTGTTATCTCAAGTCTTCTGGATGAATTCCAGTTCCAATTTCGTTATCTTGGCCTGTTTCAGTTACTTGGTAGCCTTTACATTGCCTGTTTTTTACAACACGATAAAATGAAGCTCTTGAGGGTGTATCCCTGTCAGGAAAACGCTCGGCATCTATCAATGACAGCCCCATAACACTTCTCCCACATTCACCGCATAAATTAAGACCATTTCTCTCTTCAACAAAAAATACTCCATTTTTATTATGTTAATACAATATAACTATCTACTGGATTGACACGAGAAATAAAGTTTTTGAAACTCAAGAATTTTAACTAGTTCTATTAAGTAGAAAATAATCTCTTAAATCTGAGTATAATGAAGTTTTAGTATCATTATAAACACTTATTTTCATTGTTGTGACATTTCAATTTAATAATTATTTAATTATTTTTATTTGATAATTAAGTTAAATAATTGTTAAAAATAATTATTAAGATTTTTTTAGAGTTCTAATTGATTCATGTATTTTGTTTATTTGATGTATAAAAAAAATAGTTCTTATGAAAGTTGTTCAGTTTTTTTTTGTAGATTAAGTAGACGTAACAAAAAATATAGGGTTCCATTTAAAAAACAGAATTTGACCTCGAAATATCCTTGAAAGCTTGTTCTACGTCGAATAACAATAACTTAGTATTTTTTTTTTTTTTTTTTTTTAATGATATTGATGTGAGAAGGAGATACACCAGAAGGTGGATCCCCTAAAGGCCTGTATGGGCTGGCCCCTCCATCGTGAAAAGAACAGAGTAGAAGGAAAAGAAGCCGGGATCACGTGCCAATCTCAGAAACTTAGATACAATTCAATATCCAATTTACTAAGGTTTTAGGGGCTTCGAGCAGTGGTAAATTCTCCGCGCGATAAATTCGGTTAAATATATCTCCCACTTAATATTTATCTCCCACTTAATATTATAGTATAGTTTCCCCCTTGATATAAATGAATTTTTAGAGGAAACTTTTTTCATATAATGCATTTTTTGAGTTATAAGACTGTCTCAAGATAAAAACTCACCCGGTACCTATATATAATTAGTTTATCAGGTACTAACATAATTATTAATTAGTACCTACTTACCTTAAGCTCCTTAGACTACAACAGTCATCTATAAAGATTTAATAAATAGTGTAATAAAAAATATATATGTAATAGCTAGCTATATTTGGTTTGAAAAAATATTTAAACTTAAAAAAATTATAATCAATTAAAAGTTGAAAATCCCAGTATAAACCACAATCTCCAACTTTTTATATCTTTTTCTCCTATTTGAAAATATGCATAAGGGAGTTACGAATAAATATAAAAAGATATACTTTAGAAATTTACTCTTTCCTAGTAGTATGTACATATTTCAATCAAAGAAGGATTTCACATCTTTGAATAGTCGATCTTTAAATTTTTTTTTGAAAAGGATGTTATTTTTTCCACAATTTCACCCATGGTGTAAATAGAAAATGAATTTTTTATTTACCAACGGCAAATTCAAATCACTGCATCATCGAGGATAAGCATTTTCCATCTAAATATCTAGAAAACACTGTGTTGTAATATTTTATAGTAGTGGTTTCTAACCAGGGAGGCGCGAGAATTTTTTAATGAAAAATTAATTTTTCATACTAAAATATGTACAAATAAATAAAACTTCATATCGTAACTTAAAAATAAAAATTCATGAAAGATATTAATTTGACGATGGTAATAGATTCAAATTTACTAGAAAATCATAAGATGGTGTCATCTATTAAATCCGATGGAATGGAATATTTTTAATTATATGTCAGGGGGTTGTTTTTCACCCCCTCGGAATCGAACCCGAGTGCCAGTAACAGCAATCCGGGCCATCTGGCGAACCTCTCTGACATATGTAATCGCGTAAAATATTTTACTCAAAGATTGTTATCTTAATTTGTAAATCTTTTCAAAATTCGAAACACTCAACGACCTTTATTTAAATTATATGGTATGGCTATATGTTTAGATTTAGAATCACTATATCGCGAAATTTTACAAATTAAGATAACAATCTTTGAGTAAAATATTTTACGCGATTACATATGTCAGAGAGGTTCGCATCCCGCAGGTGAGCCAGATGGCCCGGATTGCTTTTACTGGCACTCGGGTTCGATTCCCGAGGGGGTGAAAAACAACCCCTCTGACATATAATTAAAAATAATCCATTCCATCGGATTTAATAGATGACACCATCTTATGATTTTCTAGTAAATTTGAATCTATTACCATCGTCAAATTAATATCTTTCATGAATTTTTATTTTTAAGTTACGATATGAAGTTTTATTTATTTGTACATATTTTAGTATGAAAATTAATTTTTCATTAAAAAATTCTCGCGCCTCCTGGTTAGAAACCACTACTATAAAATATTACAACACATCGTGAAATTTAAAAAATATCTAATACTTGTTTATGTTAAATCATTTATTAGGCATAATTATGCTTGGACCAAAAATATCTAAACATGTTTTGAAACCCAAAATAAAGTCGATCGGCTACATTATTCAGTCCCTTCCGCGGGATACTCAATTTGGCTTAGAAAACAAACAAGCGGCTGAAAGAATCCAAAAGATTATTGTGGTAAGTAGTTACAAATTATTTCTTTTTTTTACAAAATTTAAATTAATTATATTTTTGTACACTTTTTTAGCATTGGCTAACAGAAATAATAAATGAGGAACCCGAAAAAGGTTTTGATCTATTATCTGAATGTCGATCCAAATACGGATTTTTCGGAACTTCTGTTTATTTAGCCTTTAATCAAAATAGAATGGCAAACAATGACGAATGTCATTTAAAAAAAGAAAAAGATATAACTCTTCAAACCAAAAGTCCTTAAACAATGAATAATTATTTCATATATTTGTATTTTACTTATCTCACATTAAAAATAATTGTAATTCAAATAATTTCATATAATTATATGTTAAATAAAATCAAAACTCTTCTAACTTGCTAGTTCATTTTTTCTCCTGTTTATAAATATTTTAGTATCAATATCCCTTCCTGGTCAGATGGGTTTTTATCAACTCGTTTTCCCTATAAAGTTGGGTTCACACAGACGGACACGGACAGGGACAGTCAAACCAGAATCGCTGTCTCTGTATATATGAGTGTTCGCGGTCAAATCATGTTTCTTTTAAAAGAAATATTTTTATTAGTTGAACATCCTTGTTTTATAAATATTAAACAACAATTATGAAATCTTGATGAGAGCATCTAAAGAGAATTTTAAGTTTTTTTGTTTGATTTTTTTAAGTACTTTATTCATAAAAGTTGTCCTCTGCTTGATGCAAATAAACATAGGCCTACATATACCATAACACAGGGCACAAAGTCTACATAAAGCTACTATTAAATAAATTTGTTTTTTTCTGAAATATTATTTTTACTTAAGATAAATTCTCCAAAATGCATGGTGTAATGGAAATTCGACCCTTGTTATATAATTTTTATTAATTTAGAAAATTATAAATCTGTAGATGATTATGAAAAATATCTAAGTCAAAAAAAATGAGAAAATGAATTTTTTTTTTTTTTGCTTTTTCAGCCTTTCTAAGCCATAAGCCTAATTACGATACTAGTTATATTTTTTTTAAATTTGTCTCTACCCTCTATGAATTTAGTTATCCATTTAAAGTACAATAATGTGAGGTCAGTTTTGCAAAATCGCATAAAATTGTCCAGCTAAACAGATTTGTGGTTATATTTTTAAACAGAATTCAAATCTTGTTTAAGGAGGTTCTTTCGCGACAATTCACACAAAAAGTTTTAGCCTCGTAACCACTCTATAAATATGGACGGTGTTAAAATTTTAGGTTATGTTTTTTAAAGTGTCTATAGATTTTACGCTGCTACTTTCCAGCAGAAGACACAGTCTTTTATTGTCTCCTTCACTACTACTTTCTATTTATGAATGGATCGTTTCCAAGCCATTGATATTTTATCGCCTTCACTAAAAATAATCGCCCAAATATGTTTTTTTTTATTTTTTATCAAAACTACGTGGTAAATAATTTCAATTTTTTTTTAAATTACTCCAAATATATTATTCTAACAAATTTTAGTTTTTCATCAAGATGGTGAAAGTCCTTCAATGAAAAAAAATAAAATAATGATCATTTCTCCACCCTTTCCCTATCTACCATATGTAAAAATTTTCATTTTTAATCGCAATTATTTCATGTTTGGTGTGGTAAATCGTCTTCAAATTTTAGCAGTGTGTGTATTATGCTTTTAATGACTAATATTCCAAGTTTCGAAGACATCTTGAATTTTTGCATTTGTGAAAGAACTACCATAATTTGGAAAACTTTAAATATCTCGAAACCAACAAATATATGACTTCAGCCACTTTCAAAATCACCGGCTCAAATAAAAGGCCAAGTTAAAAGGAATTTTTTTAAATTATTTAATATTTAATACAGTTATATAATAATGAATACACAACTTCTATTAACAATATATTATAATCAATTAAATAATAATATATAATACATATTTTCAAAAAAGATTTCTGCAAATAGGGCATGATGATTTATTTGATGTTGAGAACCATCTATAGAGACAGGCCGAATGGAATCGTTTTCGACATGTGCTACAAGCAAGTTTTGGAGTTTGAAGTGAGGAACCATGGAGCACCGAATAGCAAATGCAACATTCGTCCAATCCTCGATATTTTTGGTCCAAAGATGTTTTCCAGAGAAACATATTTTCAGCAACTGATCCATTCTGGTGGGTTAGTAGGGCAGCTAAATTTTTAAGCCATTCTCGTCCTTTGCCTTTCGTATTCATTTGTAGAGCTCCTGATTCAACTCTGGGTGGTGTCAGAGGATGATTGGAAGCAAGATGAATAGAAACTTCTATTCTGGCATCATCAACCTAAAATAAAAAAAATTAGTTATATAAGTTTCCAGTAGATTATTTTATACTATTCAATGTATCTTAATGTAGTTATATTTAAGAGTTGAAATTTTAGTAAAATCACACATAATTAATTATAATTATTTATTGAACATGAATAAATAATATAATAAAACTACGACGTTTCGATCGACATATTCGGAGTGGGTGCTTATTAGGGTGGTCTTTATTTTGGGTATTTTCGAATTTATACGCTGACAAGGGCTCATGTAGTTCGAAATAAATAAAAAATATCCCAAAGTTTCAAGTACAACTACCTTACTCCTCAACATCCCACTTATCTACATCTCCTAATTTGTATTAACTAGGTTGACCTACAATGGGCTCTTCTTGTTTAAAATAAGTTCTATAAAGCTCATTTAGAGTATGCTGGATTATAAAACTTAAATATAACTATTAGTAATGAAGCTGTGAAAGCTTTTATTTTTGAGATTAATTTTATAATATTAAAAGTTTCAATTTTGGTAAAATCACACATAATTAATTATAATTATTTATTGAACACGAATAAATAATATAATCAAACTATGCCGTTTAGATCGACTTATTCTGAAATCGATCACAAATATGAGCACTAGGATGGTTCTTATTTTCGGTATTTTCGAATTTTACGGCAGAGCTATATCTCATATGGTTCGAAATAAATAAAACACATATCCCAAGTTTCAGTCTCTATCTCAATTATAACCTGTGCTCCCAGCGATGTAAGTTTCTCATCTAAATAACATGGGGTTTTTGACATTGAAAGATCAATTTTTTTCCCGACCAAAGTAATGGTTCAAAAAATTTGAAACTCTGTAGACTTTATCCTTATAATAGTAGCTATTCCTAAAATTTTTTACAGATTTTTAGCTATTAAATTTTGGAGTCTATAACTTAGTAACACTAAGATATAGCAGTATTTTATCTAGCTGTAACTCCAAAATTATAATAGCTAATAATCTGTAATAATTCTGATAGATAGCTAGTATTATAAGGATAAAGTCTACAGAGTTTCAAATTTTTTGAACCATTACTTTGGCCGGAATAAAAAATTGATCTTTCAATGTCAAAAACCCCATGATATTTAGATGAGAAACTTACATCGCTGGGAGCAGGTTATAATTGAGATAGAGACTTGAAACTTTTGGGATATGTTTTTTATTTATTTCGAACCATATGAGATATGAGCTCTTGTCGTAAAAATTCGAAAATACCCAAAATAAGAACCATCCTAGTGCTCATATTTGTGAACGATTTCAGAATAAGTCGATCTAAACGGCGTAGTTTGATTATATTATTTATTCGTGTTCAATAAATAATTATAATTAATTATGTGTGATTTTACTAAAATTGAAACTTTTTAATATTATAAAATTAATCTCAAAAATAAAAGCTTTCACAGCTTCATTACTAATAGTTATATTTAAGTTTTATAATCCAGCATACTCTAAATGAGCTTTATAGAACTTATTTTAAACAAGAAGAGCCCATTGTAGGTCAACCTAGTTAATACAAATTAGGAGATGTAGATAAGTAGGATGTTGAGGAGTTAAGGTAGTTTCACCATATGGGTTTTCTTAGGATTTTTTTTGAAATTTAGACAGATTATTATTTAAATACTTCTGCATCGATTGGTGGCAAAAAAAAAATTATGAACAATGTAGTTCCGGAGATATTAAATTCCAAAGATAGAGTTTTCCAGACCCTTATATATTGCACTATACGGGATATCAGAAAGTTTACATACATATTTAATTATAATTAAGAAACTCGTTTTACCATTGTTATAAAAAACGAAACCAACATTAAACAATAACTAATACATTTTTTAAGAAAATTTTAATTCATAGTTACAACACAGTTTCTGAGATAATAATGAAAAATAACAATGTATATATTTAACCTAAAAAGTGGATTAACTTTAGTACTTTTTTTGACGTTTTTTCGCTTCAGCCATTGTCGCAACAGCTTTTAATTGTTTATTAAGAACTTTTTGTTTAATAAATCGACCTTTATAATGTACTTTATCTGACATTTCTATGATAAAATATATTCAAACTCGGACAATGTTGCCAGATTTGTCAAACGAGCATGGGATTGGCTAGTAATGGTACACAAAAAGCAAAAGGTTTTGGGCTTATGAGTTCTTATTGTCTGTTCTATATACTCTAGCATTAACTTTTTGCTAGTATTGTCGAGAAACAACTACCTTAAGTTTTCTGACAGAGCCTTACCAACTTCGTTTGACGCTTTTTCGTCTAGGAACACATAATAAGGGTTAAACGAGGTTTTATTTACTTTATATTAAAATTAGGAAATAGTTTGTTATATTTAAATTTTTTAGTAGGACAGCTCTATTGGGTGTATGTGAAAATCGTAGTTTTCAATTTTTTCCTCCATTTTTGTATGTATTTTTCTAAATAAGTTAGAACAAAATCAAAATTGAAAATAACCTGATAAGTAGCTTCAATGTGCTTTCCATTAGCCAGTGCCCTTATGGAAAGAGATTGTCCTTGAAGTTGGGAAGCAGTTGATTGAACGCTTTTGCTTTCACAATTATAAATCCATGGAGTGACGTGTGTAGAGGTAATTCTTTCAACAGATGGAGAGGCATATTTAGGCTCTAATTCATTAAACCATCGACGGGATAACGCCGGCATATGTCGTAGCATGTTGCCATAAGTCAGGCATGCAAGTTTACATATAAAATTTTCACTTGGAGCATCATAAGGGTCAAAAATATTTTCTTCCAAATTCCAATCACTTGTTTGATGCTCAGGGAGTAATCGAACAGAATTACTCAAAATTCCAGAAGCGAAATTTTTTTCTGTCAGAGCTAAAGAATATTGATATCGTAATTTTGCCTTTGCCTGAGCGCAGAGGTCAATTACAAGTAACCAGGTCATGAGGTAGGCATTTGTATATTGATAGGCATCTGTATGGGAGTCGACGAGACAATTTTCACCTATTTTCACGTCACTTAACATGGTCGTGACCACAAGGTCAGTCTTCTCTATAAGATCTGAAAAAATATGTTTTTTGTTATTATCTTTTAAGAGATGATTATTATATTATTATTAAATTAGAGAATAAAGAAAAATAGTATTATAGACAAAAGAATCGACTGGGATTCGAACCCGAGACCAGGGTAATTGTATCGAAGAGTAAATCTATTAAGTTAAGAGATTTAGGGCCAGTTGTATGTCAGTTGGTAAAGTCTTTGTGAAAGTTGACAAAGGGTAAAACCTTAGAATTCACCTTGTACCCGGTGGGATGGCCAATCAGATGAAAGTGCTTGTCATCCGATTGGCCATCCGGCCGGATACAAGGTGAATTCTAAGGTTTTACCCGAGGGGTGAACCGCGATTGGAATTAGCGCCCCTCTTTGGAATTATTTGGAATTTCTTTGGAATTCATTAGATAAAATTGTAGTTTTCAATAAAAACAATAGAAAATCCAAAAAATGAAAAAAATTTAAAAAAAAACACCAAAAAATTGCAAGAAACACCATAATCTATTGTCATCTATTGTCTTCTACTTGAAAATAAAAGTGGAAGTAGGTGTACACGATTTTAGGTCGCGGTTCACCCCTTGGTTTTACCCTTTGTCAACTGAAAGTGCGTGTCATCTGATTGGTCATCCGGCCGGGTAAAAGGTGAATTCTAAGGTTTTACCCTTTGTCAACTTTTACCAACCGACATACAACTGGCCCTTACTCTTCGAAACCAAGAGTCTTAACCTTCGAGTTTTCGATTCCAGAATTCAAATCAATGCCTAATGTCTATATGAAGATGGAATTTAATTATTTTTTATTCTTTCTTTAGTTTTTTCGCAGCTCTGTAGTGTCCTGACTAAAATTAAACTATATTTAAACTCCTCCCAAATAATCACGTCACTTAAAGTTCGAAAATTATTTTTTCATCACGCAGTGGGGCGTAATCAAAAGGAGGCCTCGTATAAAAACAATTTATAAATTAAATTAGAGAATAAAGAAAAAAATGTATTATAGATAAAAGGATCGTTCAGAAAGCAGAAAGATGTTAATTTTTATGGGTAAATGAAAAAAACATTCCTCAATAAAGTTTATAATTAATCGACAAGCAACTATCAAATGATCTGATTGATCATAATTATTAGCTATTTCTTTTAGGAAAATTTCCAGAATAGCTTTATGAGTTAAGGAGCAAGCTACTAAATGCAAAATTGAAAAATGAAAAAAATGATAAGTACCAGTCTATTTAAATATTTAGTGAAATATTTGGTACGTTTGCTTGATTTTGATTTTAATAACATTTTAAAACAGTTATAAATTCATAATAAGTAATTTAAAAATAAAGCCTCTACGAAAAATTGCAAGTTAAATATAAAAATGTAATTAAAAATAAATATATATAAAAATCATTACCATAAAATAGTGATAAAGAAAGTTGAATATTCACATCGCCATCATCAAGTGTTTCTGAATTGTTTAAAGCTTTTGTATCTGTTTTAACGAGTGTAGGAAGTAACAGTTTCAAAATAGAATATGCTCCAATCTGCATTGGAGATACAACATCAGGAAGTTTTTGCAAACAACATTGTATTGCTCGAATACAGAGAGAACCTTCAAATTGATTTGCTTTCATAGATTGAACAGCTTCTGATAATCGACAAGCAACTATCAAATGATTTGGTCGATCATAATTATTAGCAATTTCTTTTAGGAAAATTTCCAGAATAGCTTTATGAGTCAAGGAGCATAAGCCACTTTCTGTCCAATCTATGGAATCAGATCCATAACGCTGAATAGCTTTAAAGAGGTCCAAAACAGCAATTAAAAGTTTAGGATTATCAGATGTCAAAACTTGGGCCCATGTAGAAGCGCAAATTAATATAAAATCTTGAAGATTGTCTACTTGAAGACTAGAACATTTGTTAATTCGATAAGTTAAGTATCTTGCCAGCCATATGACCCCATTAGTATATTCTTTGGATTGTAATAGAATTAAAGGTTTGAATTTCTCAAAAGCTTCAAGAATAAGAACATTTATCTGATCTTCATCTTGGGTCAGATTAATAAGAGGATGCCAAGCTTGTATGAGTCCTTTTTTAATTAAAGTACCATCTTCTTCAAGATTAAGTTGTAGATAAACTATATCATTTTTAAAGAACTTTTCTAGTTTATCGGATTGTAGAGAATTGATATTTGTTTTAAGCATATTTAATAACTCAGGAAGATTTTTATATTCAATTGATGGTTTGTAATGTTTTTCAAATAAAAGACACAATAAATATGATCGATTTAGAAGGCAAATTTCATTTTCAATCCATTCAGGCATATTTATATCCAAATCATTATTGATTTTTAAAACATCAGAGATAATAGAGCTCTCATATAATATCATTGAAGCCAATTCAATGAAAGAATAGTTATCCGGCACCTGAAATTAATAAATAAATAATTAGTTGAGTTGAAATTTTTTTTAATACAATACATAAAAAAATTATGAGCATTTGAAAAAAAAAATTGATAATTTTTTTCAGTTGGGTAAAAAAAATTTGAAAAAATTCCCAGAAACGTTTTTGTGGGGTAGTATAACATAAAAATTTCAGCCAAATCGAAAGGGGTCAGGTTCAAAAGTGGAATAGTGGCGTGGTGCCCTGACGGGCGGCGTCTCGGGATTAAAGTATTAGCTGTCCAAAATTGATTACCTTTTATGTAAATTGTTTTATATATATATATATATAGGGATTTCTTGGTTCATAAATATAAAAGGGCAAGTAAACAACCCATCTACCCTTTTCTGAATGAATAGGTTTGAAAAGGTCTAAAAAGAACCCTTCTTTAGTTCTCTCTCTATTCTTATTATAACACAAATATATTCATTCATATTTATTTTAGGGGCTGTAAATAAGATTGAAAAATTAAATTGATTTTAAATTGATGATACTAAATCAGTGCGATCCGCGAAAGTGAGAAAATAATGTGTACAAAATTTCATCTCAATCAGACAAATGGTGTCGGAGTCAATTAACGTCAAACAGGCAGACAGACCAACAAACATCCAAATTTATATATATAGATGAGCCGATTATTTTGAAAGTGGCGTAAGTCCATTTTCCAGAAAAATTGAGTTAGCAACCTTAATAGTTACATTTTTACATGATCTTTTCACAAAAATACTTGAAATGACTTAATTATGATTAAAAATAAGTGAAAATCCGTTTTAAGATCCACCTGGAATGAATATATTGTAGCCCCTCCGAACGCTGTTGTTGTCGGTGAGAGAAAATAAATTAAAAATCACACAACGTCCAGGAAATTTTTTTCTTTTATTATTTATTTATAGAAACAGATACATGTTTCGACAGATATCCCCTGTCATCATCAGTCTCTGTCAATAAAATGCAAGTAAACTTGACCAAAGGTTCAGGACAACTTAAATACTTAATGCGTTGTCCAGTCATGTCCTTATAAAAATAAAAACATCACAAAATCAGTGAACCGCGATTGGAATTAATTCTACACGTCTTTGAAATTATGTGGAATTATTTTGGAATTCATCTATTGTCTTCTACTTGAAAATGAAAGTGGATGTGGAAGTAGGTGTACACGATTTTAGGCCGTGGTTCACCCTTCGTAAAAATATATATCTCTAACAGACAAAGAAATTTTTTTTTGAAAATTTCTTCGTCTGTTAGTGATATATTTTTATATGAAAGATTAAATATTTAAAAAGTAAGAAATAAAAAATAAAGAAGAATTTTGTTTGTTGGATGCATTTGTTATTGTAATGTGCGAACCGGAGCATTGTTCATTTATGTGACCTGATTTTGGGATGTTTCTATTTTTATAAGGACATGACTGGGCAACGCATTATGTATTTAAGTTGTTCTGTACCTTTGGTCAAGTTTCCTTGCATTTTATAGACAGAGACTGACGATGACAGGGGATATCTGTCGAAACATGTATCTGTTTCTATAAATACCATAAATAATAAAAGAAAAAAAATTTCCACCACGTTGCGTGATTTTTCTTTTATTTTCTCTCGCCGACAACAACAGCGATCGGAGGGGCTACAATATACTCATTCCAGGCGGATCCTAAAATGGATTTCCACCTATTTTTAATCATGATCTTTTCATTCTGAAACAACTTCTTTTTAAAATTATTAAATTTTGTAACATGAAAATTCGCTGGCTAATGAAGTGATGAACAAGTTTAGTTTTGCAAGGAAAATTTCCGTGTCGTGTGATCTTAGGAAATGTGTATCAGAATTGGCCAGCAAGATCGTGTGATTTGACAAGATGGGACTTCTTTCTTTCTTTGGTTTTTTGAAGTCACATCTGTATGCCAATAAGCCACAAACAATTTCTGAGCTTAAGCCAGAGATCCAACGTGTTATTAGCAATTGAAGAGTCGAAGTATCAAAGGTGCTAAGTGCTATTTTTTCTGAAACTCGCTTTCTAAAAATTTGTTTTCATTTACGGTTGATTAGTTTATCTGTTGCCTTTCTGGCTAGCTTAATCCTTGCCACGATAGTTTCTCTGAACATTTCTTTTTCAAAATTATGTTCCTCCCCCAACCTAGCAATTGCCTCCCCCATTTCTACAATGTCCAAGATAGAGAATGTATGGACCCCATCCATCTAATTTTTTTTTATAATGATACTAATACTAGAAGAAATTGCACCGAAAAGGTTCAACCTCTGAAGTCCGCAGTGGACCCTTGTATCTTGGAAGTAAGAAGAGATTTAGGGACTTCGAATTCCAAAATATACCGAATGAATTTTTTAATTTGTTCATACAAAATAAACGTTTCCAGAAGTTTTACAATACCTTGCCTATGCGCGGATCCGGAGCCCCGCCCCCAAGCATTTTTTATGTTTATTTAAAACTATTGAGCTAGTTATTTGGGGCGGTTGCTGCTGGGAACTTTTGAAATAAAAATGCTCAATAAAATAAAAAAATAAATAAAAAAGTTTATAGTATTTTCTTCAAATTAAATTAATTTAAACATATGGTAAAACTTGGGCGCTGCCCCCCCCCCCCAAACCAGAGGTTTGTATCCGCACCTGAAAATAATTTAAGAATAATGAATTATTAATTTTATTTCTAAGCTCTGATATATTATAGCAACTTTATTCTTAGGTTCTTCAGAGTTACGTCTATATCTCTCTTTAGCTCGTGCCACCTTTGCTTGGTTCCGGATCTTGGTCGTTTTTCGTAACCCTGATTAGTGTATCCAACAGTCAATCAGCTCTAAATCATAAGAGCATTACTAATTCTGATTTTTTTTATCAATAATCATTGCCATTCTATCCCCGGCTCTCTCCTATTTTGCTATTTGAAAAAGTGTTCCTTCTTTTTTTCAATCGTTTCAGCAGAATAGTTATTGTCTATATAGATTTTTGATCGCTTAAGCCAGAGATTCCCAAACTGTGCGCCGCGGCCTCTTTTACAGCGCCGAGAGACTTCATAATTAATTGAAGCAAGACATTTGGTCTAACTAGACAAAAAACAAATTGAGAAAGTAAAAATTTATTTATTAATAATTTTTATCTCTTTTTTAGACATATATAAACCAAAAAAATTTAGCTTTGACACCCTCAAAAAAAACTGAAGTGTATACAAAGGGTCTCCCCTGTGGTCTGAATTTTTGGTTTTCATAGAAAAACAAACTATTATATTAATTCCGAAGATATTTTTATCGATTCTAATACAAGAGTATTTATAGGGACCAAATACGGTATTTGTTTTGATATAAAGCGAAAAAATTTATCTTTGACACCGTCGAAAAAATCTAAATATATACAAAGGGTCCCTCTGTGGTCTGGATTTTTGATTTTCATAGAAAAACAAACTATTAATTATCGATTCTAATTCAAGAATATTTACAGAGACCAAATATGATATTTGTTTTGATATATGTACTTTTATTTAGGGTAGGGCCCCATGGAAAAATTTTAATTGAAAAAAGGCGCCGTGACTCGGAAAAGTTTGGAAACCCCTGCCTTAAAGTTCTTCTTTTTCTTTATAAGCTTTTCTTTCTCCTTGGCTTCTTCTAAATTTACCAAAATTATTCTTTTTTCATTTTCTAAACTTTTTTATTCATAGTTTAAATAAAGATAATTCACTGTATAGTACTCCCTGATAATAAATTCTTTATATAACCATGTCATATTGTTTTTGTGAGTTTTTATTGTTTTTATCGCTTTTTTACCAAAGGTACTAGGGGAACAACTTTAAATTTCGTTAAAAGAGCACGCATGCCTTACATTTTGTTCCATATATAAATAATCACAACATATGAACTTCAACGAACTAAAAATATTATCACTTTTTGAATAAATAATGTGTTTAATTTTAGAACTAAATTGACCGCCTTTTATTGGGACACCCTTTATAATACCAAAAGATTAAAGAATAGTTTCTATACTTACTTGCAAAATTTCTTCGTTTTCGAGGATGTATCGTCCAAGAAGATCTTCCGCAATTAAACAAATTTTCCAAGCATTTTCACTAAGCTCAACAATTTTTGAATGATATGTTTTTACAAATATTTGAAGAATTTCGGTAGAGTTTTCGCAAGCCTTAATTAACCAACAAGTGACTTGAGCTAAATTTTGATGATTGCTTAATGGTTGTTCTTTAAGAAATAAAACAACCTTTTCTGAAATTAGTTGTTTCTGGATATCATTTAAAGATGCCAAACAAATCGTACATGCTTGTCTTATTAAAGGCTCCATTTCTTCAAGAGTTTCCATAAAAAAATATGATTGTTTTATAAGAATAAGAACTAAATCAAAAAAATTATTATTTTGATTAAATTTACAATCTGCTAATTTTATACAAAGATCGAGTGTTTTTTGAAGAGAAATATTTTTCCAATTTAATAAGGCTGCTTGAATTAAATCTAAAATTTGACTTAATGCTTCTGCACCTATGGAATATTTCGATTTCATCATAGCATCTAGTATCATCAAATCCTGTTCTTGACATTGATCGTTGATAACATGTTTGACAGCTTTTATATAATGATCAGATAGAGATGTACTTTGTAACCAATCTTTAAATTCAGGCGTTGTATCAGCTTTACTTGAAATTTCATTTATTGCCCAAACTAATGTTTCCCCATGAAGAATTTCAGAAAGTTTCACCAACGCTTCTTGACGAATTACAGGGGCGTCTATAAAGGCAATTCTTGAAATGGCTAACTTAATTATGGATTCTCTAGGAGAATTTTGAGCCAATAATAAATCTTGTATAGATCCATGTTTTTGTTCAAGATTATTCATTAACGTAGCATTTGGAAAACATTCCGCAAAAGAGGTGAAAGTAAGAAACAATTTTTTTTCTATATAAGCGCTACATATATTTTCGATTAAATTAAGTAATTCCGGAGATATATCAGGCAGAGGTTTCTCCTCTGTATTTATTTCTTCGTCTAAATTTTCAATATAATCTTCCTTTTCATTTTCTAATCTCTTTTCTATTCGTTTTTTTTCTAATCGCTCTTTTTCAGCTCGAATCTCGTTAGGATCTAAAGCACATTCAAAACAACCTTTTTCCATAGGTACTATTTCTACAGTGGTCGTTTGAACATCACCCCACTTTACATGGAATGACCTAGATTGATTGATTCCTCTTAATATAGTACATATTTCTCGATGTTGTTTGAATATATAAGACTCAGGCTTGTCTTCGCATGGCTCCTCTAGAACTTCCAAACAAACTTCTTTTAAAGAATTCCATATTGTGACTTTTTCTTCTCGCCACTTAAAAATTAATCTATGTATCTGAAATAACAATCATAAATATAATTTAATTTGATAAAAAAATGAATTATTTTGTTAATTATTATTATTTATTAATAGAATGAGTAATTTAAATAAGTTATTTGAACAAATTAAATACTGATTGGCCATTATAATATGTAAATTTTTTAAGCTTTTAATAGAAAATCACCTGTTGGTAAAGAGGAGAAGAGAGCATATGATGTTGATAATTTCGAAGAGCATGTCTAAGAACAGGAACAAGATGATTCTGAATAAGTTCCTTTGCTGGAATTGATAATTCTTTAGCTAAAAAGAAACAATCAATTAATGCTTGAGCTCCAGCTGCACTCTCGGATCGACTCCACATTATTGTCTTTTGTTGGAAGCCTTGGCGAAGAGCTTTGAGAACCTGTAAATGGAAAATAGCAAAAATGATTGAGAAAGTTTTGAATTTTTGTTTTTGAAATATGTCTTTGATTTCTAAATACATTTTTTTATAACAATATTGATACAAGAAGAAATTGTACCAAAAAATACAACTTCAGTAGTCCAGTATGGACCCTTGTATCCTGAAAAGAAGTAGGGATTAGAGGATTTGAGTCGAAAGTTTAAGATATCTTGTGGATGCGGATCTTGAAAGATTGAAATTTCCAGTCTCTAGCTGGTTTTAGAAGTAATAGAAATAAATGAATACGTTTTGTTCGGTTAGTAGGTAATTTAATCGCCAAGGGATGTGTAATGTTTTAAAATTGTGTATTTCGCGCAAATGAGGCTTTTGGATGAATTATTGATTTTATCTCGTCAGAACAAACGCCATGGTAGTATCTATAAATAAGCTGACGTGTTCTGATGTGGCCATACACTTGACTTTACCATACAACCTGGCCCCTAAAATTATTTATAATCATGTAGGGGGAGTTAGTTTTTGCATTTTTATACTTCTGGGGTCCCATTGATTATGTATACAAAATTTGGTTGAGTTTGGTAAATGGGAAAGATTTTTCATTTTGGGCGGTTAGTTTTTGCATTTTTAGACTTCTGGGGTCCCACCGATTATGTATACGAAATGTGGTTGAGTTTGCTCAAACGGCCTAGATTTTTAATTTTTAACCTCCCGCCACCCCCCTTAATTTTTGGTCGGTAAGCACCAAAATCTAATCAACTCTTAATCTCAATGGACCAAAACTACGTGTGAAATTTGGTTTTGATATTCACACTAGTTTTTGAGCTAGCTCGTCCACAAAAATTTGGTAACGCACAGACTAACTAACTAATTAACAGACAACAAGACAGACTAACAGACATTTTGACAAAACAATTATTATCTCGAAAAATATAATTTTTTCGATGTTCACTTATTAGAGCTTTTGTAGAGCGAAATGCCATGGTTTCGCTCAATTTTTTTAATCAAAATAGTTTCAGACGTTTTTGAGATATTTCGAAAAAAAGAAGGAAAAAAAAACACTTTTTTCATGCACGATTACAATACTTGAACATAACCTGTATGGTAAAGTAAAAAGAGAAATGGCAGAGACAATTCTACGATAGTGACCTCCGCCCTACTTTGGGAGGAAAAATCCTATAATTTATTCTTCTGACTCCAGCACTACCACTTCAAAAAAATAATAAGAAACGTCCTAGTCCTATTTTACTATTTTCAATATAAAATTTGTCTAGATTTGTGTCATTGCAAAAATTAATGTTGCATAAAATCAAAAAAATGTTTAAAAAATTTGGTTGAGTTTGGTCCAACGGGCTAGAATTTTCATTTTTGACCCCCCCCCCCCTCCCATTTTGAAGGGGTTGAAAGATAGAAAGTTTGGATTTTTGGAATTTTTCCTTTGTTTGTGTCCCAAACTCTACTAGCAGGCAAAATTTCATGATTGGAAGTACCCTATAGGTTTTGATCCTGTCAGTGAGTGAGTGCCAAAATTAGCTATGTTCTCAGGTCCATATCTCAGAATCTATTTAAGCTATATTATTGAAATTTGGTACTCTCTTCAAGATGGATTACATAATTATATGTTTATAATTTCAGCTCTGTATCTCAAATGGGTTCCGAGCTGCAGGGGTGTCAAAATTGGCTCGAAATGGTTCGTGTAAATAGCGTATACCGTGTACGGCCAAGCCAATGCTCGAACTTGGCCTGCGCACGCTGTGCGCTTTTACCACAAAAATATAAGCTTTAACAGCTAGTTATCTAATAAATAAATGGGTAGGTTTAAATAGTCACAAGATAAATTTAAATAACAAATTGGAATTGCTATAGAAAATAAGTAATTTATCCGAGTTTAATCCTCACCTGAGATATAAATTCTTTAGGTTGTTGAGCTAGTTTCTTGATGAGATCTTTTAACATGGAATAGAGTTGTGTAGCTTGACCTCGACCTCCTTGAGACAAAGCTCTCAACAACGCTTTAGCCGCAGCTGGATTTGGAGTGTCGGCGAATTCTAAAACGAAACGCCAAGCAGCAAGGGCAGGGCCTGGTTCCGCTTCATCTAAGGCTGTGGCAATATATTTGTTCAGATGTTTTTTTATCGTAGGTGTTTCAGCCTCTGTAAACCACTTAAATTCTGATTTGGATTCTTTATTGGAGAATTCACAGACCAAAACAATAACTTGATACCAAGAGCTACGAACTCCAGGATTAGTATGTGTCGACAAAGCCCAAAATCTAAAAATATTTAAATATTTTAAATATTTTATTAATATGTATTTAAAAAACAACTGCAAAATCTAAAATTATTTTCCCAAATAAAATATAGAAATATAATTTTCTGAATTTAAGAAGAATTAAGAATTTTCATTGTAATAAATTGTTAAATATTTTTATAGACTGAAGATGGCATTGAGTTAATGCCGAAACGTCTCTTGTTTCAAATAAAATTAAATTATAAACCCTGATGAAAATTTTTTATTGAAAAAAAAGAAAAAATAACCATCATTCTATAAGGACTCGATCTTCCTACTGTGATTCAAAAAGCCTCGTTCCTGATTATAAAAAGTAATAAATGAATATGAAATTATAAATCCAGAATGATTTCTACTTTTCTACTTTTGGCTAGAGATAAATAATCAAAAAATAAATTATTTTTAAAAATTACTAAAAAAAATGAGTGCACAATTAACAAAATAATATAATTATATGAGAATTTATTTATTTAAGGTCATTTTATCAAAGATCTTAGTAGATTATTAGATGCAAGGCCCGCCTTCGGCGGCCCTCTTACCAGCCGGGGGGGCTCGCCCCCTGGAGCCCCCACCGCGAAACCCACTCAGCACCCCCACCCATCGCACCACCTCAATGTACAGACAAAACCTTAATTTTATATATATATATATAGATAATTTCATTTAAATTGGTAACCATGACGAGTTTTTTGTTGGGGGACGGACATAGGTACATACAGAGGCAGGCACAAATGTGCTCTAGTAGTATAGGATAGGATTATTTATATATTAATGTCAGAAGATTTTGGACCCTCAGGAGTCCTTAAATAAATAAATTCTCATATAATTAAAATAGTTATAAAAGCCGTAAGTTCTTTTTTAAAAAAAAAATTTCCATCCACTTTTTCAAAGAGATAAGACACTCAAATTTTAATATTAAAATAATTTAATGTTATACGATAGGAATAACTTCTAATTAATTAATTATTTTCTTCATTGTTAATAATCAATAGGAGGGCCCGCTCTAGGGCCGGGCAATCCGGACGTTTATCCGGAGAGCCAAAATTTTGGGGCTTATATATTCTTAAGGAGCGGCAATTTTTCTTTTTGTGGGTAACGTAACTGCTAGAGGGGGATCCTATCAATAGATCGAATTAATAAGAATGTTAAATTTCTTAAAAAAACTAACGCTTCATTTCTTAATACAAGTGACATTATGTGTATATACGACTAATATAGAATGTTTTATTGATTAATTTCTGAGTAACTTCAAAATATATCAACACATAGGAGTAGTAGTAGTAGTAGTATAATCAAGTATATTGAATAGGCATAGGTTTCTGGAGCGCCACGACACACCTTACCAGCATAATTCAGACTCAAGCTTTTATCGAAGGTAAAATGTTAAATTATTTTGTATATATAGTTCTATGTATATCATATGTAAAAGTTATAATCGTATAAGTGTGTTCATAGCTCACGTAAGGGGGAGGGGGGGGGGGGGTCCGGGTGCACCAGTGGGTCACGGGCCAGGAACCCGCAGGGGCTTGGACCCGGCCGTGACATTTTCTTTATGGGGGTATGTTAGAAAAAAAAATTAGAAAAATATTTGTTAACTGTAAAAATAAATGTTTGAAATTAATTTTTTTCTTAATTTCGCTTTCATTTATAGTTTTATGCGTTTACCCTTAGTATCATTCGAAAGTAAAAATGTATATGATTATAGTTTAGTTTATTTTTTATTTTTAGGACCTTATCTAGACAGTATATCTTTTTTCATTAAAATAACAATGCACAAGCACAAGACCACAGCGATTGGCGAAATAACAAAATATAAAACCCATACTGACCAACTTTTCCCACTTCATAAAAAATACATACTTATTCCATAATAAGGGGCCTGGTTCAGATTTTGGGTTCCGGGCCCGAAATTTCATGTGGGGGCTATGAGTGTGTTGGACTTGATAAGGTAAACTTGAATTAGAGAACTAAACATCGATAAGAATAAATACATTTTTTAAGAAATTTAACATTCTTATTACAGTAAAACCTCGTTTATCCGGCCCTCATTTATCCGAACTTCCTGATTATCCGGATCGGGTTTGTATCAATTTTTATTTTAATAAATGTTCACATAGATAGTGATAAAGCGTTTACGTGACCGTGCTTCATTCAAACGACACACGTGCGAAAACAAAAGACAGTGGACCAATTCTTTGAAATGAAATGATGTGAAAAGTTATTTTATTTTTTTAACATTTGTATTTTTTAAACAACTCTATATAATTTTGATATAAACATATTTTTTTATCCTATTCAATTCAAATTCGCTTATTTGAGGATTTGTTTTGTTTTTATTACCCATATATCCGGATTGTACCATTTTCGATTATCCGGTTTGCCCTTGGTCCCAGTTAGTCCGGATAAACGAGGTTCTACTGTACTTGGATCTATTAATCATTGATATTGACGAATAAAATAATTTAATATAAAATCAGAAAATCTTCTATTAAATTTATAAATTTTAAAAAGTTATAATAAAAAAAAAAAATAGGGGTTTTTACCTTGAATCAGATAGAATAGTGCTCAAATCGTCTTTCTTAATATTTTGTGAATATTTCATTAATAAACCTAAGCCAAGCAAGGAGGCAGAAAGGACTCTGTCTTTTGTAGGAGTTTTGTTATTTAGAGTCGTTAAAATATTATTCCTAACATAATCCAAAAGTTCTTTTTGACAGAAACTAATAGCAGCTGGAAGTTTTCCAGCAGGGAAAGCAATTTCCAGTGAAGATAATGCAGCGCTTGCTGCAGGAGGATATGGATCAAATTGACCAAGGAACCAAGCTGATGACATAGATCGGAGATGAGGAGCGATTGAACGTCCCACTCTCTCAACAATCACTTTTTGGGTTAGATGGGCAGCTTCACGAACCCGATTATCTTCATCAACAACAGTTGAAGAGTAAAGGCGTGACCAGTGAGTAAGGGCATTTTGTACATCATCAATGGAAGCAGAATTAACTAATGAAGATAATTCTTGTAGAGCCTTAAAAAGAACAAAAATAAATAAATAAATAAATAAAAATAATTCTAAAAATATAATTGGCTTATTTTATTTCCAATTAAAATAAGCTGACGTGTTCTGATGTGGCCATCCACTTGACTTTACCATACAACCTGGGCCCTAAAATTATTTATAATCATGTAGGGGGGTTAGTTTTTGCATTTTTATACTTCTGGGGCCCCACTGATTATGTATTTGGTTGAGTTTGGTAAATGGCCAAGATTTGGGAGGTTAGTTTTTGCATTTTTAGACTTCTGGGGGTCCACTGATTATATATACAAAATTTGGTTGAATTTGCTCAAATGGCCTAGATTTTTAATTTTTAACCCCCCCCCCCCCCTTAATTTTGGGCCGATATGCACCAAAATCTAATCAGCTCTTAATCTCAATGGACCAAAACTACGTGTGAAATTCGGTTTCGATATTCAAACTAGTTTTTGAGCTAGCTCGTCCACAAAAATTTGGTAACGCACAGACTAACGGACAGACAACAAGACAACCAGACTAACTAACAGACATTTTGACAAAATAATTATTATCTCGAAAAATATAATTTTTTCGATGTTCACTTATTAGAGCTTTTTTGTAGAGCGAAATGCCATGGTTTCGCT
Source organism: Forficula auricularia (assembly GCA_024734495.1). Taxonomy (NCBI): domain Eukaryota; kingdom Metazoa; phylum Arthropoda; class Insecta; order Dermaptera; family Forficulidae; genus Forficula; species Forficula auricularia. The sequence goes on from JALMQS010000192.1 coordinate 596,095, forward strand.
CAATTTTTTTAATCAAAATAGTTTCAGCCGTTTTTGAGATATTTCGAAAACCACTATTTTCATGCACGATTACAATACTTGACCATACCCTGTATGGTAAAGTAAAAATAATTTATATTTTAGGGACAATGTGATCTTAGTGAAAATTATCTTAATGATAATTATGTATATATTGTATGTCAGAGGGTTTCATCCCCTTGGGATCGAACCCAAGCGCTAAATTTGCTATCCGGGCTGTTAGCTTACCATAGAAATTAATTGCCTCTGACATACAGATATAATAAAAGCAAAGAAATTTTACTTCATTCATTTAAGAAATGATCTGAAAAATTCTGCTTTGTCTATATCTATATCTTAGGTATCTCAATAATCTATCTCATCATTCAGATCGATCGATCTTTCTTCAAGTATATAAATCGGAGAGAGCACAGAGAATGGAGAGAAGTAGTTAAGAAATTTCGTTTTCTGGGATTTAAACTCACGTTAAACAAAAGTAGCCAAAAAGAAATTAGAACAAGAATTGCTCAAGCTAAAATGGAGTTTAACAATTGTGTTTGTACGGTTAGTATCTAATTTAATTGAAAAGTTTTTGTTTTGCCGAGAGTAGCAGAGTTGTTGATTCACAAAGAGAAACAAAGAGATTGTCCTCTGCTTGATGCAAATAAACATAGACACATATATATTGAAATATATATCTGTATATATATTATTTATTTGTTTGAGACTATAGTTTCGAAGACTTGGTTTTCATTATCAGTCTTTTTTAATTATATTATTATTATTTTTCATGGGGTCAATACCGTATGGATATTGAAAATTTTCGATCTTTACTTAGCTGGGAGCCAGTTAAAATGAAGATTTAGAATTTTACGGTATCATACGGTATTGACCCCATGAAAAATAATATTTATAATTAAAAAGACTGATGATGAAGACCAAGTCTTCGAAACTATAGTCTCAAACAAATAAATAATATATATACAGATATATAATTTAGATATTTATGTGTGTATGTTTATTTACATCAAGCAGAGGACAACCTCTTTGTTTCTCTTTGTGAGTATCTAATTCAATTGCAATGGATTGATCAATATATGAATACAAGGTAATGTTGCTAATAAAGTAGATAGGTCGATAATAAATATCAAGTTAGATGTAAAAATTTGGCTCAAATGCAAAATTGGTTGGTCTGTATTGTATTAGGTTGATGCATAATTATGGAACGTTTGTATGGCGCGTTTTTCTTTAGCCAAAAATGGCGTTTTGTTTATTTTTTTTATAAAAACAATCTTCTCTATTTATAGTTAATAAAAATGCGTGTCGAAAAACCATATTCATATTCGTCATATTATGATCTTTTTTTTTTTTTTTTATTATATTGATGTGAGAAGGAGATACACCAGAAGGTCCATCCCCTAAAGGCCTGTATGGGCTGGCCCCTCAATCGTGAAAAGGACAGAGTAGAAGGAAAAGAAGCCGGGATCACGAGCCAATCTCAGAAACTTAGATACAATCCAATATCCAATTTACTAAGGTTTTAGGGGCTTCGAGCAGGCTTCTACCACTACGAGAAAGGATGGAAGGCAGCACAGTCATTTCGCGATCTCAACGACCTTTTTGGCGAAGGAACAATTACTGATAGTGCAGTACGGAAGTGGTTTGCCCGTTTCAAATCAGGTGACACTAGTTTGGAGGATAAAGAAGGAAGAGGTCGGCCATCGAATTTTTATGATCAGGCACTTCTGACAGCCGTGGAAGAGGATGAAAGCCTTACAACACGAATGCTGGCTGCAGACTTCAATGTCAACCAATCAACGATCGTTCGACGCCTCAAAAAGCTTGGCAAGGTATGGAAATTGTCTGGATGGATCCCCCATGAACTCTCCGACAACAACAAGGCCGATCGCTTTCGAATTTTTTTTGCTGAATAAAAATATTTTTAAAAAACGTTCCATGATTATGCATCAACCTAATATTTGCAGAGATCTAATTATGACTTATTGAGTTCTTAAAACATCAATCAAAAATAAAATTAAAAATTCTCATAAAAAAGTACTGATGGCTTGTAATAATTTAAATTTCTTCTAACTGTCTCTTTTTTATACAACAATTACAAGATAAATTCAGGGGCATAGCCACGGGGGGTTTTGGGGGTCAGAACGCCCCCCCCCCCCCCCCCCCCCCCCCCCGAACGAAAATCATTTCTTATGGCAAACTTCTTATTCTTAGGGTGCCATAGAGATTCCTGCGTTGGCGTCCGTCGTCTACCTTCCTTCTAGTCCCTTCTCTCATCAGATGATCCTCTCAGCCGCAGCCGTTTGAAGGTCTTGAAAATTTTGTATTCCTGTCCACTGGCGGATGTTTCTTAACCAGGATAGTTTTCTTCTTCCCAGTCCTCTCTTTTCCCCCTCGATCTTTCCTTAGAGTATGAGGCATTGGAAGTGGTATCGCTCACCGCGCAAGATGTGTCCCAGATATGGAATCTTCTTCTCCCTTATGTGCCTGAAGTGCTCTCTATCCTTTAGCCCGGCTCTTCGAATGACTTCTTCATTTCTCACACGATCGGTCCACGGAATTCTAAACATTCGTCGCAGAGTCCATATTTCAAAGGCTTCAATTTTGTTGACCGTGATCATATTTAAAGTCCATGCTTCCACTCCGTATAGGACAGACCTCACATTGCTTTTTAACATCCTGAGCCTGAGTTTGATATTCAGATATCCATTCACAAAGAATCTTCGAAGTTTTAAGAAGGTCGCTCTCGCCTGCTCCACCATGCACCGCACTTCCTGTCCTGGATCCTATTTTTCGTTCAGCATATGGCAAACTAACGGCAGCAGTAGTTGACCGTGCACAAGTAGTTGACCATTTCGACATAAAACTTTAATTAATAAGGATCCTGTGGAAGAATTCCCTTGGAAAAAATCTATAGACACGTCCTGCTGTCTAGTGCCCATAGATTTTTTCCAAGGGAATCCTTCCACAGGATCCTTATTAATTAAAGTTTTCTGTCGAAATGGTCAACTACTGGTGCATGGTCAACTACAGCTGCCATTACCTTAATTAAATATATTTCATATGTTTATCAAGAATTATGTTCTTTTTCAATTTCTTAAAGTACCTATTTGTTTTAATAAAAAAAAAAAATTCCCACTATATATTTTGCTTTGTGGATTGACCTCCCCTTGAAAATTTTCTGGCTACGCTACTGGATAAATGATATTTTATATCAATTCATTGAATGAAATCCTTTTTGTCTTCAGCATTGAATTGAACATCTGTTTCTCACGTGGCTTTACTTAGCTCGCCGAGTAAGAAGAAATTTAAATTAAAAATTGTTTTTTTTGCAGGGAGTAATAGAATTAGGCATGATAATAAATGAATAAATCTAAGAATTGGACACGAAGCCTTGCGGATTAAATCAAGTTGAGAAATTTGATTTAAATTATAATTTGAATAAAAAATAAATATTTGAAATAAGAATTGTTCATACCTTAAGTTTGGTTGTGCTATCTTTTTTCGTTAGTTTTTTGAATGCTAATTGAAAATCTTGATTCAACTGTATATCATCTGTTTCCAATGTCAACGAATTAATTAATGTATTGGGGTTTTTTTCAAAACCTTGGGTTGAAAATCCAATAAAATTATTTACACTTGATTCTAGTAATTTAGCACTACGGCCGCTATTAGAAGGCTTAAGGAAAAAAACAAGTATAGGAATTATTATGATAAAAAATATATATATAATATAATATTCATATTTACCCGTGCGTTATTTTTGGTTCGTTGAGCTTGTTTATGTTTTCCTCCCATTTTTTAAAGTATTTTCAATAGATATTATATGATTATTATTTATTATTAAACTGGAATACTAATAAGAATTTGACAATATTTATTTGACATAGAATGAAAACCATAGAAAAAAGATATGAGAACATCACATGTGATTATGAAATGTCAAAGAATATTAAGAAGAAACAGTTCTCCGTCTTCAATTTATATAAAAGTGCGGGATATTTGAAATAAATTATATTTTAAAAAACTAAACAACATGCTTCTAAAAAGTACAAAATAATGTAATACTTAAGGAGGTTCTTTCACGACAATCCACACAAAAAGTTTTAGCCTCGTAACCACTCTATAAATATGAACGGGACCTTAGACCATGAAATATATAGACACGCTCTGGTGTCGATTTGGTGAGGCCAACATCAACTAAAGAACGTGATGTCATGAGTAGGCAGGAACACCGAGAAATAGCATGGGCTTAATTTAATTCCGATTTTTACATTGTGACAAAATATTTGGTAAAATCAAATGATGAACTTGGTTGAATGTTCCGTCAATTGATTCAAAAAACCTGTATTTAAAATGAATAACTATTTGATTTCCGTTCGAAATTAATAAATATTTTGGTAACCTACAATTGATTAAAATAATAAAAGACATTGTTGTATATGGACATGGAAGGGGAGTGTTACTCGATGACCGAATTATTTTAAAATATGTAATTTAAATTTGAAAAATAAAACATTTTGATAAAAAAATAAATAAATATTTTGGTATATTAATTTAATATTAATTTGCGATTATTAGAATCCAAAATAAATCATCTAAACTACAATAAATTTATCTCAATGTACCTATAATAATTCCTATAACGCCCATGCTATTACTGGGTATTCCTGCTTACTGATGACGTCACGTTCTCTAGTTGATGTTGGCCTCACTTCACTCTGCGTGGAGAGTAGCAGAGGGCGTGTCTATATATTTCATGGTCTAAGAACGGAACTAAAATTTTAGGGTATTTATTTTAACGTGACTGTCCATTAGGGTGGACCTTATTTTTCGACCATTAAATTTTTCCCGGGACGCCCCTCAAATTGTGAGGTTGGGTAAGAAAATAATGTGTACAAAATTTGAGATCGATCGGACAACCCTTTGAGGTGGCGCATCTCATTTGAAAATTGTAAATTTTAGGAATTTCGCTTTATTCGGCTACTATATTTTGTTATACGTTGTTAAATTGAAACAAAGAATAAAAACATCGATGGCAATGTAATTAATAAACATTATTTTGTGAAATCCCGCCCTTACCTTCGTTATTCAGTCATTAATAAAACACATACAGCAAAAGAAAGAAAAAATCAAGTGAATTGAATATTATGGCGCTTTGCCTGTCTCCTAGGCGTACATCGAGAAAATATGAAAATGTAGCGATTCTACGCTATAATATCATTAATTATATATTTAAATATATTAATATTATTTATTTATTTATTTATTTATTTATTTAACAAAGTATACAAACATAGGACCTTAGGTCCCACCTAGTGTTTATACATAATTTAGCAACAATATTTTACAAATTTGGCAAAAGAGTTCACCAATACACAAATTTTATTGGGGAAGAAGAGAAAAAAAAGTAGAGAAAGATTAGAAGACATAAAGGAAATAAGAGTAAGGAGTATCAGTTATTGGGTGGGATCCATAAAGAACGAAGACCTGAGAGCACCAAGAGTCGGGTTTGCATGAAATTTGGATGGAAGTTCATTCCAAAGCCTTGCACCCGCCAATTTGAAGGAATGAAAGAAGTGTTTAGTTTTATAGTGCATCTGCACTAGCGTTGTCTTCCTGGTGGAGCGACCGACGACAAATAGATTTTCTAAGTAAGACGGGCAAATAAATTTTTCAGAATTTAATAGCTTATAAATAATCACACAACACCGCCAAGCGTAAAATTTAGAAAGATCTGTGTTTAAGATGAGTTTTTTATCCTGGTCCGAAAGATGGCTACGTGGTTTTAGATTTAAGACATAGCGGGTGCATGAATTCAAAGCTATTTCTAGTCTTTTGCCCGATTTACTGTCGAGGGAATTCGAAAAGATTATGTCGCAGTACTGGAAAAGGGGTGCTAATAAACTCTTGCTTAAATTGAGGCGAAGATTATATGGCGTGAGATATGAGAGTCGCTTCAGTGAGTGAAGGGCCCCATTAACACTACGGCATATATTATTTATTTGCACTTTCCAAGATAAATTGCACGAAAAAGTCAATCCTAGATTCTTAGCTGAGCAAGTGAATGGAATAGTATTGTTATTGTAGAGAATAGGAGGTAGTAAGTTAGTAGGAAGGCATTCTTTGAATAAGATAATAGCCTGCGATTTTAGAGGATTAACAGAGATTTAATTAGTAGAGATTGTGGTGTTGGTGCAAGATGAAACATCTTTAATAAAGATAAGAGTAAATAAATATTATATTTAATATTGATTTACTATGAGTAAAGAGATACTAGGTCACTTATTTCACATTAAAATTAAAAAATTAAAAGAAATAATTTTTTTTTCTTTTTCAATATATATATTTCGGGCTATCAACCCATCTTCAGGAAGTACAGAAAGTAACTGAAAGTAATGTGAAATAAGTGACCTAGTATCCTTAACTCATAGTAAATCAATATTAAATATAATATTTATTTACTCTTATCTTTATTAGAGATTAAATTATTCATGGCCCAGGAAGAAAGTGACAGAAGCTCTAGGTTAATTAATGAAATATATTGCACAACTTGGTTGGGCAAGCAGTGAGCATGAAACTGAAAATCATAGGCAAATAGGTGATGATTACAGCTAGAAAGAGAAGAGGAGATATCATTAATAAATAAAGAAAATAATAGAGGTACCATGATAGATCCCTGGGCCACCCCTGTCCTAAGAGAAAGCGGAGATGAAAAATCTGAGCCACAACGAACTGCTTGAGTCTGATCACTTAGAAATGAAGATATTAATTTGCAAGCTGAGGATGAAAAATTAAATTGGGAAGCAAGTTTACTTAAAAGAATCGAGTGATTGACTGAACCGAATGCATTTTTAAAATCAAGAAGTACTAAAATTGTACATTTTCCGACGTCCATTTCTCTTCGAATATCCTCCGTAATTTTTAGTAAAGCAGTCGTACAGCTATGCCCTTTACGGAAGCCAGACTGATAAGGGTCTAAAAATTTGTTATTTTCGATATGATTTAAAATTTGACAGTTAATAATTTTTTCTAATATTTTGGACAAGGCAGGGAGAACACTAATAGGTCTAAAATCAGACAGGGATTTTGGTGAGATAATTTTCTGCAAGGGCAGTACAATAGCATGTTTCCAAGCAGAAGGGAAGGTAGATGAAGTCAAACAAAAATTTATCAAATGTGCAAGGTGTGGTAGAATTAGAGTCAATCAATTTATATTAATAATATATAAATGTTTTCTTCTCAAAACACGTCTTTTTTCTCTCTTTTCTGTGAACTCTAAACCCTCTCTGAATGATCAGCGATAGTCTAATGAATCGAGAATAATTTATTTTTACTGTTTTTATAAATTTTAAAAAAGTTTCTATAATGTTTAATTTTAGAAGAAACTGTAGAACTTCACTCGTCATCAACATCCCCTGAGGAAGAGAAACAGAACCCGGATGAAGAAGGCAGTATTGTATTCGAGGATGAACCTGGCCCAAGTAACCCAAAAATAAGACTTGCTCAAAAAGAACTGATTAATTCAAAACTTGTAGCGACCCTCGACAATTGCAAAGGGAGTGACCGTGATCCAGTTCGAATTATAGCAGCAACTGCTGAAGCTCTTGGGCATGATTTAAACGATTTTATAATAAATCGAACGTCAATTAGACGTTATCGAACACTTTTTCGAAAAGAACTGGCCGGAAAATTTTTCGCAGCGTTTAAAGCCCATGATCTCGGTGTACTGACTATTCATTGTTACGGAAAGCTTTTACCAGATTTAATCGGAAAGATAAAAGTTGACAGGTTACCAGTTTTAATAACGTACGATGGAAAAGAAAAAATGCTTGGAATTCCGAAAATCGAATCTGGTAGTGAAACGAACCAAGCCTTTGCGGTGCACAAACTGTTGCAAGATTGGGGACTTTCCGATAAAGTACAAGCTGTTTGTTGTGATACAACATCTTCAAATATGGGACGTTTTCGAGTCCCGTGTGTCTATCTTAAACAAATATTGCAACGAAATCTTCTGTATCTACCCTCTCGACAACATATTTATGAAATAATTTTGAGGGGTGCATTCGATGAGAAAATATCGCAATCTTCAGATCCAACTATTTCTATTTTCAAAAATTTCAAGAATCGTGGCCAAAAATAAGCAAACAAAAATTTATACCAGGGATTAGAGATGAGTATGTCCGCCAGTCAATTCAGGATACAAATGAAGTACTTGAGTTTGCAATGCAAACTTTACAAAAAGTCAATTGCCATGCGAAGATTACCGCGAATTCCTGGAGCTCGTCTTTTTTTTTTTTTTTTTATGCAATCGAATGCAAGAAGGGGTGCACCAGTAAAGATGCAGCTCCTATGGATCTCGAAAGACCGTTGCATTACCGAAGAGAAGGGAAAGTTGATTAAGTGGGAGGGTGTAGACGTAGGTGTCTATGCACCCCGGTTTTGAAGGTTTGAAGATTATAGGTGCTGGGAAAGATGGAGGCTGGGAGAGAGTTCCAGTTCCTTGAAGTCATGGGGATATATGTATTGGCGAATGAAGTGGTCCGGCACTTTTCTAATTTGACCGCGAAAGAGTGTTGGGAGTCGGCAAAACGTGTGCTACGTGCAAAGCATGTGTCATCATTTTCTTAGGCGGGACACCTCCCAGAGGTATTTCTTTTCGTGGTCCAGGAGCGTTTCACCACGCTCGATGGATGGCGAAGGCGATATATTGTTTAAAAATTTATTTATTCCGGCGCGAGTTCACTTTGACCAAGGAAGAAAAAATTGGGATTCGTGATATTTGCATCTTTCTTGCCAAACTTTATCTTAAAGTTGATAAAAAAATAAGCCGTATTGCAATAAATAAATTATGTAACACCATTTGTGGTATCTGGCTCCAGAAACCGCAGCCTTAGCATTTTTTGACGATGAAATTGGATTTGACAGCAAGAAACGGATGGTGAAAGCACTGGATAAAATCGATACCAGAGAGAACAGTGTAAAAAAATTCGAAATTTTTCCGAATGATGTGGAAAATTTTTTAACCAAGGGCATAGAGAATTTCATTTCACAAAATATAAGAGGATTTTTTGATAGATTTTCCATCCCAGTGGATTTTTTACAAAAAGATCCTCTTGAATGGGAAGATGATAACAGAAGATAACAGTTTTGAAATTGGACTGGAAATTATAAAAAAACTTAAAGTTGTAAACGACACCTCTGAAACTCATGGAAGACTATAATAAAATCCTTTCAAGAAGCGAAGAAGAGAAACAATATATCCTGCAAATTTTTTCAGAATATAGAGAAAAATACCCCGACAGTATGAAATCAACATTGGCAACGGATTTGTAAAACTCCATTTTTGGTAAATAAAATTTATTTTGAGAGAATAATCGTATTTCTATTTATTTACTTCTATGTGAATGTTAAATCCCTTTTTTATTTTTTTTTTTACTTTTGTTACACTAATATGAACTAATATGACACAAATAAATATGTACGCCTAGGAGGTAGACAACGCGCCATAATATTCAATTCACTTGATTTTTTCTTTCATTTGCTGTATGGGTTTTAATAATGACTGAAATAGCGAAGGTAGGGGCGGGATTTCACAAAATAATGTTTATTAATTACATTGCCATCGATGTTTTTATTCTTTGTTTCAATTTAACGACGTATAACAAAATATAGTAACAGAATAAAGCGAAATTCCTAAAATTTGGGATTTTCAAATGAGATGCGCCACCTCAAAGGGTTGTCCGATCGATCTCAAATTTTGTACACATTATTTTCTTACCCAACCTCACAATTTGAGGGGGCGTCCCGAAAACTTTTTGAAAAAAAAATTCACCAGGTATAGCTAAGGTCCACCCTACTGTCCATTCACACTATGAAACCTCTATATAGATACACACTAGGGTGGCCCTTATTTTGGGTATTTTCGAATTTTTACGCTCGCAGGGGCTCATATGGTTCGAAATAAATAAAAAAAATATCTTCCATGTTTCAAGTCTCTATCTCAATTTTAACCTGTGCCTCAGAGCGATGCAAGTTTCCCATCTAAATAACATGGGCTTTTTGGCATTGAACGATCAATTTTTATTCCGGCCAAAGTAATATTTAAAAAAAAAATAAAACTCTGTAGACTTTACCCTTATAATAGTACCTATCGTTCTGAGTTTTTTCAGATTTTTAGTTATTATAATTTTGGAGTTACAGATAGATAAAATACTGCCATATCTTAGTGTTAGTAAGTTTTATATAGATTCCAAAATTATAATAGCTACAAATCTGTAAAAATTCTAAAGGGTAGCTACTATTATAAGGATAAAATCTATTCATAATTTCAAATTTTTTTAACCATTGCTTTGGCCCGAATAAAAAATTGATCGTTCAATGCCAAAAACCCCATGTTATTTAGATGGGAAACTTACATCGCTCTGAGGCACAGGTTAAAATTGAGATAGGGGGTTGAAACTTGGGGGATATTTTTTTATTTATTTCGAGCCATGTGAGTCCCTGGGAGCATAAAAATTCGAAAACTATCAAAATAGGGCCACCTTAATACACACACACCGAGGGGTGAACCGCGATTGGAATTAGGTGTACACCGTCTTTGGAATTATGTGGAATTATTTTGGAATTCATAAGATAATGCCCCTTCTTCTACTTGGAAATGAAAGAGGAAGTGGAAGTAGGTGTACACGATTTTAGGTCCCGGTTCACTCAGTGGGGTGGGACGGAGTGGGGGTGTAGTGGTGGGGGCGAGGTGTATGGTTTCGGGAGGGGGGGACAGGGTTTACCGTGCATCGCTCGGTGGCTCCAGGTATTATTCTATAATGCCTATAAAAATTATTTTACTTAAAAATGTTTCATAATAAAAAAATCTATAGGTATATATAAAATTAAGGTTTTGTCTGTACATTGCTCCAAATCATGCCAAATTTTGGTTGCACACGTTTCAAGCAAAGTTATGAACGAAAACACCCTCAACAAAATTCCTGTCTGTATGTATGTATGTATGTATGTCTGTCTGTTTCAGTGGTGTCCGAAAAGCTGCTCACGATTCACGTAAAAACGGCTTAAGGGATTATTATGAAATTTCATATTTACATCAGATGTCTTCTAACGTACGTTTAGCTAAGTATAAAAGTTGGATATTTTGAGCCCAGAAGGGGGTTTGGGGAGGGGGGGGGCACACGAATTGAAAAATTATCAAATAACTCCTTTGCAGGGGATGTGATTTCTGACAACTTTTGTTTTAAAAGATTTCCCCAAAAATCCATCCCAAAAAGGGGGGTAGGGTGAAAAAATGTGAAATTCTTTGCCCTTGGAACAAACTCAACCAAATTTTGTATATATAATCTCTGGGCCTCTAAAGAGCTAGAAATACAAAATCTAACCACCAAAGCCAGGAGGGGTAAAAATGAGAATTCTTTCTCTTGGGGCAAACTCAAAACCAGGCGGGGGTTGGGAACGGGTGCTGGAGGGGTTTTGGGAGCGGGGGCAGGGGCGAGGGGGATTGAGTGGGTTAGGGTGCGGAATGGAGTGTTGGGGTGATGGTATGGGGGCGGGGGTTGGGCATGATGCGTGGGGGGAGGTCAAGGGGGCGTGCCCCCTGGCTAGCAAGAAGAGCCGCCGAAGGCGAGCCTTGCAGCTAGTTTCCTATAAATAAATATTAATTGAAAATAATTTTCATGTAAATGTAGAGCCAGCCATTTTAATTCGGGTTCGAGGGATGGGGGTCCAGGGGCGTGCCCCCTGGCTAATGAAGGGCCGCCGAAGGCGGGCCTTGCAGAGAGTTTCCTATAAATAAATATTAATTGAAAATAATTTTCATGTTAATGTAGAGCCAGCCATTTTAATTAAGTATATTGAAAAAAGACCCTGAGGAGAATTTAAACATAAATGCATGCAGTATCTCCATAAAAGAATCGCCCACGATGCCTACTGCGTTCTCTCTTTCTGTTTCCTTCTCTCTATCTTCTTCTTTCGTTAAGTCACTCACACACTCGCACTCCTGCATTCACACATAGAGACAAGAACCAGAAAGAACACAAACAGAGAGGCTGAATGGGAGTGCGTGGACCGAGCTGAGAAAAAAGGCAACCAGGCTCTGGACTGAGGACTGAGGAATCGAAACAACCAGCGTCAGTTGAGTGCAGACCAAAGGCAGAGCAACATTTGCAGTTTGCACTTTGTGAGTATCCACGACACCCACTCACCTATCTAGTTATAGTTATCACCCGACAACCCGACATCCTACTTCTTCCTACGTACACTACTTAGAAATTATATAAGATTATTTTTTATTCACTCTCATTACAAATATTAAAATGAAAAATATAAATACTTCCTTAATAATTTTCTTTTTTTTTTTTGTTAACCGACTTCAAAAAAGGAGGAGGTTCTCAATTCGACTGATTTTTTTTTGTGTCTATGTTACCTCATAATTCCGCCAATTGTGAACCGATTTTGATGATTTTTTTGCATTGGGTTCAGTTTAGTTTCCGATTGGTCCCGTTTTTTTTCATTAGTATTGAACTTTTTTTGATATGTTTGTTCAGGCATAACTTCTTTTTTTATGAACCGATTTTAATGATTCTTGTTTTATTTGAAAGAGGGTACCTTAGGGGTGGTCCCATATTAATTTGGTCAAGTTCTGATGATATGATCAATGACGAAATAACGTAAATCTCCAATTCTTATGACCAAATAATCGAAACTATAATAAATAAAATCTTTTATAAAAAAATAAATCTTAAAACATTCATTTAAAGCCCGCAAACGTTCCGAGAGAATTTCAATATTTATGAATTGAATTTTATTATCATTTTCTGATTCATTCGCCCGACGCTTTCTCTTACGAGATGCATGCAAGGTATTATATTAAGTCACTATTAATAACATCACTAAAAAGAGAAAAATAAAAATAATTTTATAAAAAAAATAAAATCGACCTCAAAAAATTAAATGCAAAAGTAAAATAATAATAATTTAAAAATAAAATAAAATACACTAAAAGGTATAAAATAATTATCTTATTTAGTTACAACTAAACGACGAAATATTAACATGAAATTACTTTTTGAAGTCGGTGCCAAACATATACATTTTATGAATCGCACTCGACGGATCTTAGTACGTTTGACGGGTACATTCGCTTATATAGTTTGTTTGGCACCGACTTCAAAAAGTAATTTCATATTAATATTTCGTCGTTTAGTTGTAACTAAATAAGATAATTGTTTTATACCTTTTAGTGTATTTTATTTGATTTTTAAGTTATTGTTATTTTATTTTTTGCATTTAATTTTTTTCAAGTCGGTCTTATTTTTTTTTATAAAAATTATTTTTTTATTTTATCAAGGTAGTTGTTTCACTATATGGGTTTTCTTAGGATTTTTTTGAAGTTTGGATAGATTATTATTTAAATGCTTCTGCATCGATTGGTACAAAATAGTTCCGGAGATATTCAATCCTAAAGATAAAGTTTTTCAGACTCTTATACATTGCACTATACGGGATATCGGAGAGTTTACCTACATATTTAATTATAATTAGGAAACTCTTCTTACCATTGTTATAAAAAACTAAACCTACATTAAACAATAACTAATACATTTTTTAAGAAAATTTTAATTCATAGTTACAACACAGTTTCTGAGATAATAATGAAAAATTTACACTAAATACAAGCTGGCAACAAAGCATTTATTTAACCTAAAAAGTGGATTAACTTAAGTCATTTTTTCGCTTCAGCCATTGTCGCAACAGCTTTCACTCGCTTATTAAGAACTTTTTGCTTTATAAATCTCCCTTTATAATGTACTTTATCTGAAATTTCTATGATAAAATATATACAAGCTCGGACAGTGTTTCCAGATTTGTCAAACGAGCACGGGATTGGCTAGTAGTGGTACATAAACAGCAGAAAGTTTTGGACTTATGAATTATGAATCCTTATTGTCTGTTCTATATACCCTCTAGCATTAACTTTCTGCTAGTATTGTCGTGAAACAAAACTACCTTAAATAATCCAAAAAGTTACTATTTATGCATTATTTTAAATATATATTTTTTTTTTTTTTTTTTTTTTAATGATATTGATGAGAGAAGGAGATACACCAGAAGGTGGATCCCCTAAAGGCCTGTATGGGCTGGCCCCTCAATCGTGAAAAGAACAGAGCAGAAGGAAAAGAAGCCGGGATCACGGGCCAATCTCAGAAACTTAGATACAATTCAATATCCAATTTACCAAGGTTTTAGGGGCTTCGAGCAGTGGTAAATCCTCCGCGCGATAAATTCGGTTAAATTTATCTCCCACTTAAATATGTATATAATAAAAAATACAAATGTTTATAAAACAATCTTGTAACGATTTATTTAAAAACCAGAGGTTTCGGGAGAAATCCCCTTTATCAATAAATTTTTTTTGAAAAATTTGAAAAAAAAAAGTTGTTTTCACTGTTTCGAAAACAACCCTAAGAAATTAAATATTTTGATAATAGGCTATTGTACAAATTGTCCTGGTGACCAGATTACCTTTAATTCAAATAAAATCTGGTCACCAGGGCAATTTGTACAATTGCCTTTCGAAACATTAGCGAAAACAACTTTTTCTTTTTTCAAATTTTTTAAAAGATTTCTATTGATAAAGGGAGAATTTCTCCTTTGGCTTCTAAATGAATCGTTACAGGATTGTTTTATAAACATTTGTATTTTTTTATTATATTAAAAAAATATCAATAATCAATTTTTCTTTTCTATTGTCTATATATATATATTTAAATTGTGAGTTTTTATTTATTTAATAAACGTCTATGGGAACGAGAACCAAAGTATTTAGGAAAAATAATCTTCAACGGATGTTGTACATATAGAATAATAAATAATTTAGTGAAAGGAAAAAAATATATTCCCTTCGCCGCTGCAATTTTTTTTTTTTTTTTTTGCTTATTCGTGTTTAGAAATATTTGAAACGTGGAGATAAATCATTTTCATGCATGTTTTTTCTCTCTGTGACTGTCTGGATTCTAATTATCGCGATTAACTAAAAAAAAGCTTGAAATCATTGAAAAAGTTAGTTCTGCTGTTAAAATGTTTTTTTAATTTGAAAAGATTTTCTGAAGTATCAGAATTGTCGAGTTTTAAGAGGAAATCGAGAAGGATGTCCACTGCTTGATACAATTAAACATATACCTATATATAAATGAATATATATAATTTTATTTGATAGAGATTGTAGTTTCAAAGACTTGGACTTCATCATCAGTCTTTCTTATAAATATTACATTTGTTTTCTGTGCATAACACAATATAACATATCGTCGCCTTAGAGTGTAAACCTGCTAAATCCATTTTTTTATTATAAATGACATATTAATAACTTTCGAAAGAAAAAGAGATGCAGTATCGTCCAAGTAAAATTGCTACTTAAAATTACGATCGTAAGTTGTAGAAAAAAAAATGTGAAAAATAGTTTCTTTCCATTACAACAATATTAAATTTTGTTTGTTTTTCTCTGCCCTGTAAAATTTCCTTGTTGTGAGTTAGAAGGTTTACACTCTAAGGCGACGATATTTGTTATATATTAAGCTCTAAAGGAACCACTCGATCCATACTCATGAACAGAAAACAAATGAAATACCGATTTATAAGAAAGACTGAAGATGACGTTCAAGTCTTTGAAAATATAGTCTCTATCAAATAAAATTACATATATATTCATTTATATATAAGTAATGTTAACTTGTAACAAACAAATGATACCCTAATTGATTCTCTTTGAAAATGTTTTATACATACATATTTTCAAAACAAAGAACTGTTTAGATTTTAAGATTTTAGCTTCAGAACTTCCGCAGGAGTTTTTAAAGAGTTGTAGTGGAGTTTCAAAATTTAATTAAATTTTTTTTAATTTTTATTTTATTTGTGAAACCCCACTACAACCCTTTAAAAACTCTGTGTTTAATATGTTCCACTATAAACCAACACCTCTTTCCCTAAATGTTATCAGAACTTCCGGTTTAAAAATGCAGAAAATCGGAAAAAATCGAATTGTTAAATAGAACCCGAGCAATTATTATAGCTAGTGAGTTGAAATTTGTCACATGAGATTGTATTGATAGCCAGGTTTACACATTCGCGCGAGTGGCGAGGCGAATGTGTAATCGGTTCACTCGTCATTCGCCTCGCCACTCGCGGCGCTCGCCTTGGGACCCAAATCCCCAGACAGAAATGAATGTTGCAGCAATGTTGCAGCAATATTGCGATCGACTCGCGAGTTGCAAACCCAATGTTGAGCTCTGCGCATTTATTAATTAATTGGTTTTTCATTTTTAAAACCCACTAATAGTTCATGCCAAATATTTTATATTTAAATTAGGGTATTTAAATAATTATTTATTATTATTATTATTTATTTTAACTTGTTTACATCGACTCGTGAGTGTAGACGAGTGACTACGCGAATGTGTAAACAGTCCCTAGAGATTTGGGGGCGAACTTGTTTACATCGACTCGCAAGTGGCAAGGCGAGGCACGAGCGCGAATGTCTAAACTTGGCTTAACAAACAGAGGACACCCTAATTGATTCTCTTTGTTTTATTATACATATATATTTTCAAAACGAAGAACTGTTTATTGAAGGAGACAATAAAAGAGTGTGTCTTCTGCTGGAATTATAAATTTTATTTATAACGAGACTATAGTTTCGAGGGCTTTGCCCTCTTCATCAGTCTATTACAATTGATTCACAGGAATTAATGTATGAATGGATTGACAATTACAAATCCTCATGGAGAATACATTTGGTGGAAAGTATTCGAAGTTACAAGAAAATCTCCTACTTGAAATTAACCATGCACCCGAAAAATAAGCTTTAAATTTGTATTTTAAATTGAGATTGAAATATTCTACTGCATGTAAAAATATTTGGTTCCACAATACATGTCTCTCCGAGAATATCATCCCAACTCAATTGCAATAGACTGATGAAGAGGGCAAAGCCCTCGAAACTATAGTCTCGTTATAAATAAAATTTATAATTCCAGCAGAAGACACACTCTTTTTTTTGTCTCCTTCAATATATAAAAATTATGCTACCCTCGGCACAAAAACTTTCAATTTGAAGAACTGTTTAGATTTTCAGCTTTTAGCTTCAGAAAATCGGAAAAATCGAATTGTTAAATAGAAACCGAGCAATTAATTATAGCTAGTGAATTAAAATTTAGCACATGAGTTTATATTGATGAGATGCACCATTGTGTGTGCCAAGTTTCAACTTTCTAGTTCAAACCATTTGTTGACAAATCACTAAAATTTATGGAAAGCGTTCCTATTCTTGAATAAATTTTTACTGTTCTCCGAATTTCAATTTTAATAATGTTTATTGAAAATTGTATACCAATTAAGTAGGTTGTTGTTTCGCGACAATACTAGCAGAAAGTTAATGCTAGAGTATATAGAACAGACAATAAGGATTCATAATTCATAAGCCCAAAACTTTTTGCTGTTTATGTACCACTACTATACAATCCCGTGCTCGTTTGACAAATCTGGCAACACTGTCCGAGCTTGTATATATTTTATCATAGAAATTTCAGATAAAGTACATTATAAAGGGAAACCTACCTCGTATCTTACTCAAGTTTTATTATTATATTAAAATGTTTCACCTAGAACCAACACCGAACTCCTTAAAAGTTATTATAAAGAGAGATTTATAAAACAAAAAGCGATTGAAGGCTGTTGCGACAATGGCTGAAGCGAAAAAAAACGTCAAAAAAATTACTAAAGTTAACCCACTTTTTATGTTAAATAAATGCGGTGTTGCCAGCTTGTTTTTAGTGTAAATTTTTCAATATACATTTTTCATTATTTAGGTATTCATTATTATCTCAGAAATTGTGTAGTAACTATGAATTAAAATTTTCTTAAAAAATGTATTAGTTATTGTTTAATGTTGCTTTAGTTTTTTATATCAATGGTAAGAAGAGTTTCTTAATTATAATTAAATATGTAAGTAAACTTTCCGATATCCCTTATAGTGCAATGTATAAGAGTCTGAAAAACTCTATCTTTGGAATTTAATATCTCCGGAACTACTTATATTGTTATATATTTCGTTTTGCCACCAATCGATGCAGAAGTATTTAAATAATAATCTGTCTAAATTTCAAACAAATCCTAAGAAAACCCATATGGTGAAACAATTACCTTAAATAAATTCCTTTTTAATTTTTGATTTATTGAAGATATTAAAATATTTGATTGATATTTTATTATCATAAAATGATATAACAATTAAATGATCAATATCAAAGAAGTCATTCATATTGGCGAAACATAAATACATATATGGAAACATCGATATATTTATCATGTATTACTTGAGATAGTCGTCACTTTCTATTTATTGAATTTCACACCCATCCGTTCTATTCCTCACTCATATACTTACTCACACTAATATCGTCCGAGATGAATACAGACACATTCATCCAAACCAGACGATGATCCGTTTTGTTATTTATGAACTTAAGAAGATTTGAGAATGCTTTGGAAGAAAGTTTTTTAGCTGAATTCTTAGTTTCTTTATGTTTAATGAAAAAAAATATAAAATATTTCAAACATCTGGCGTAGGAAATTATGTTTAGTCTGAAAGTAATAAAAATGTTATGTTCAAAGGCAACTTGTTGAGAATCCAATTGGTTTGATCAATCTGTTTATCTTAAAAATAATTCGATTCTCCTTCCTTTTAATGGATAAAAGCCTTTCACATATTTTATTCAATATAATTTGTGTCAGTTAATTTACTCTAATTTTTTTTTTTTTTTTTATTTACGAAATAATTCTTCCGGAATATATCAGAGGTCGAGATCCTTGATCTCTAATAAATAAATATATATATTTTTTTTAATTTAGATAATTTTTTTCTTAATTTAATATATTCAAATATGTAGATATATTCTATCAAATCAATGTAGGTTTATAATTCTAAGCATCAAATCAAAGTTTAAATAAATATTTGAAAATTCAATAAATGTATTTTATGCTTGTTGAAGCTTTGACGATCTTTTTGGTTGGACTACCCATGGAGAAATTAGGTTTTTAGCTAAAATTTTCTATTTTATTCACAGCGTTTCGGCTTATAATTTTTTTAATTTTTTTTTAATTGCCCTCGGATACTATAGTCCATTATGGCCATTGAGTGTTCGTGTGTGTAAATTAGTGGAGGGATCAGAGATTATATCTGGTCAAATATTTGCAGCGAGTGGGGTTTTAACCCGCGCTTGCTTGATTAGAAGGCGTGATAGAAGGGCTTGTAAGGTCCGGGGCAAATTAAACCCAATCTACGCCCAGCCCACGTGTGGGCTATTTTGTAAAACAAGCTTTGAGACGGATTGGCGCATATTAAACCCATTCCTTTTTTTTTTTTTTTTTGGCTTTTCGGCCTTTCTAGCCATAAGCCTAATTACGATACTAGTTAAATTTTTTAAAAATTTGTCTCTACCCCCGGGGGTCAGATTTTAGCTGGATGCCTCGAGTCGGATTCGAACCCGGGTCCCCTGGTTAGCTCGCTGTCACGCTACCGCCTAGCCTATCTGACCCCCCCCCCCTATCCGCCCCTGAAGTCTTTTTTTTCAAGTGATAATAATGATTTTTAAGGAATTTGGTGTTGGTACTTGGTGAAACATTTTTTAAAATTATTGGATAAAAATACTTGGTAGGTTTCACATTAAGATATAAAAAATAAAACGAATTTATTTTTGGAGAATCTTTAATCTCGATATATATATTTCGGGTGACTAACCCATCTTCAGGAGATACAGAAAGTAACCAGTTAGAGCTAACTGGTTACTTTCTGTATCTCCTGAAGATGGGTTAGTCACCCGAAATATATATATCGAGATTAAAGATTCTCCAAAAATAAATTCGTTTTATTTTTATATCTTAATGTGAAACCTACCAAGTATTTTTATCCAATAATTTTGATAATAATGATGATGAGTCAACTTAGCTTCAATTATCTATTAAATTGATATTTTGTTTTGTTATTTATTTAGATGTTGTCATTTCACTAGACCTCTAGAGAAAGTTCCATCTTCACAAAAGCAGAAATGTCATGAATAAAATATAAAATTTTAATATTTTTTTTCTAATTTCACCAAGGTTATATCAACCCGAAAGAATAGTCTAATTCAAATATATTTTATTTATTTTTATTTTTTCTATAAAAGCTGATTAAATTTATAAGAATAAATGAGTGTGTCATCTGATTTGTAATTTATTCTTATTTAAGTCTGTTGCTCTCGGTAAAATAGTATTTTTATTTTATTTATGAAATTTATCAAAAACGCCTGAATAAAGTCACTTTTTGATTGGCTGGTGATCTCAACCACGCCCACGATGTTTTAGATTCATAATTCAGAAGTTGTTATAAATTACTTGATGTGTGGAAAAGAACATCTCATCAAATCTTAATTCTTTTAGCTGAAATTCATCAATTTTCGCCACTTAAACTTTGACTCAGAAGCAGAGATGCAAGATTGATTATAAAAATTGGTTAAAACAAGAATCGAAAAAATGTCTCTAGAACAAGAGACGAATTTCCATTACAGAGGTTGTTTTGTTAGCATTTGAAATTCATTCCTTGTGTTAGGGACCACATTTACAGGGCCGGATTCAAGAGTATGCCACCTTTAGGCCATTTGCCGCCCCCTCCATAGTTCATATTTGCTTAACATGCTGTGAATTTGTATTATGTTATATATAGTTTTAGAAAGTAGGCTATGTAGAAGGACTAAAACATATTTTTAAGTAACATGTATTCTTAAATTCATACGGAAAATATTATAAACGTCTGAAATACTTCATTTTAACTTTTGAATAAATTGCCAAACTGCCGCCCCTGAAAATTTGCCTCTCTAGGCTGCAGCCTACTAACTTAGCCTATTTAGAAATACGGCCCTGCGCATTTAGTATTTCTTTTACTTTTTTTTTTTAATGGAGACTGAATGGTAGTTAGAATCAAAGGAGAATTGATAGAAATGCAGCCCAAGGATAATGAAAAATACAAATTCAAATGATTTTTTTTATTGGAACATCATTTTCATTCTCTTAAAAATCGAAGTTTAGGAATATCTTTTCGCCATCATCATCATTGAGTACACAGTCCTAAGATCCTAAGGGCCAGTTGTATGTCGGTTGGTAAAGTCTATGTAAAAGTTGACAAAGGGTAAACTCTTAGAATTGACATTGCGCCCGGCCGGATAGCCAATCAGATGACACGCACTTTAATCAGATTGGCCATCCCGCCGGGTACAAGGTGAATTCTAAGGTTTTACCTTTGTCAGCCCTAAGGGTCAGTTGTATGTCGGTTGGTAGTCTTTGTAAAAGTTGACAAAGGGTAAAACCTTAGAATCCACCTTGTGCTGAAATCCTCTATAGACTCTATACGATTCGCATTTTCCGGCTTATTCTGTGCAGAGTCTAGAGTAACAAAAATTTAGATAGCAAAAGCTACACACATACACAGTTACAATAAAAACTTTTGAAACTATCCTCTGGCATTCCACGTAATCATTTCATTTTATCAAAACTTGATATCGGCTAATAAAACATGTTCTATTTTCTAGCCAGCCTTTGGGCTTTCAGCTTATATTACATCAACATATTTGAAATGCATTTGTTTAATTCTATAAAAATCGCATATCTGCCGGCATCTGGTGTCCCTATACATTATATACAAGAACACACACATAGGCCTAGCCACGAGGGGGGGGGGTCAGAACCCCCCACCCCCCATCACAAGGCCAGGCATGAGTAACGGCAAGGACAAACCGTTTCTTATGGCAGACTAACCGTAATTAAATATATTTCATATAGCTCAGTATATAGAGGATCCAAAAAGTGGTTTAGCTTACTTTTGGAGGTCGAAAAACATCGAAATTTTCGGTCTTTTTTCAGTTTTTCGCTTATAACTCGAAAACAGTCCATATTTTGTAAATAACCGTCATATAGTAAATTAAAGAGGACAAAATTTCGCGTCGATTATAAAAATGCAAAAGTACCCATATCCCAAAAACTCGCAATTTTTTAGATTTTTTCCCATTTTGACCATGAAGGAGCACGTTTCCGACAAAGACCAATCTATACATTTTTAAATTAGATTAAATTTGCTACAACTTAAACAAAGTTTCATCTTAATTGGATAATGGTAACCCGTGCCGCAATGAGGTTGACATTTTGAAAAACTTCAATTTTTTGCAAAAAATCGCAGATTTTCCTTCATAAAATGAAAACAACTCATCCTAGAAACTTGCTTTCTATCTCATTCTCTAGGACATTTTGTTGACCTGAACGTAAACTTGGACCACTTTATTGATAAAACTCTTAGATTTATAGATAGCCGGATTTTCCATGACACTTTTGAGGATTTGGATTATATCCTGTCTGGTAAATGCTAGACATCTATAAATTTAAGAGTTTTATTTAAAAAGTGTTCCAAGTACACGATCAAGTCAATAGAATTTCCTAGAGAATGAGATAGGAATCAAGTTTCTAGGATGAGTGGTTTTCATTTTATGAAGGAAAAACTGCGATTTTTTGAAAAAATACATCATTTGCTGTAAAGGAAAATGCTGGATATCTATAAATCTAAGAATTTTATCAAAAAAATGGTCCAAGTAAACCAAGCCAAAAGAATTTCCTAGAGAATGAGATAGAAATCAAGTTTCTAGGATGAGTGGTTTTTATTTTATGAAGAACAATCTGCGATTTTTTGAAAAAAATTGCTATTTTTCAAATTTCAACCTCATCGCGGCACGGGTTACCATTTTCCAATTAAAATGAAACTTTATTAAAATTGTAGCAAATTCAATCTAATTTAAAAATGTATAGAGTGGTCTTTGTCGAAAACGTGCTCCTTCATGGTCAAAATGGGAAAAAATCGAAAAAAGTGCGAGTTTTGGGGATATTCAAGTGATCCGGGGTGCTATTTTTTGGATCCCCATAAAAAATCGAACTACTTTTGCATTTTATTTACTCGACGTGAAATTTTGTTCTCTTTAATTTTTTACTATAGGATGGTTATTTACAAAATATGGACTGTTTTCTAGTTATAAGCGAAAAACTGGAAAAAGCTCGAAAATTTCGAGGTTTTTCGGCCACCAAAAGTTGTCCCCCACACTTTCGAGGTCGCAAACTTAGATTTTAGTATCTATTTGTCAGTTTGTCAGAGCAGTGAAGTTCATAAACTAAAAAGAATTTAGAACCTGAAATTCAGAGTTATAATATGTACATAATATATTCATATTACCTTAAACCAAATATTGTATTAAAATATTAATCTCTTTTTATTTATGAACTCCCGCTAACGTTTCGGCTATTTGTTGTAGCCATCTTCAGAGGGAATTTGTCAATATTTATATAAAACAATTTTTTTGAATACACCAGTCATCAGATAAAACTATATACAAGAAATAAACATATGATATATATACAAAACTATATACAGGGTGTTCGCCAAAAGACCATTACATCGTTTAGTTTTTTGGCGAACACCCTGTATATAGTTTTGTATATATCATATGTTTATTTCTTGTATATAGTTTTATCTGATGACTGGTGTATTCAAAAAAATTGTTTTATATAAATATTGACAAATTCCCCCTCTGAAGATGGCTACAGCCAATAGCCGAAACGTTAGCGGGAGTTCATAAATAAACAAATAAATAAATAAAAGCTGCACGTCTCTTATTTTAACTCCTTCATAAATTAACACAACTATAGCTATAAAGAATTCCTAAAATAAAATATTAATCCAATATTATTTTGTGGAGAGTCAAATTTTATTTGGGGTCAAAAATAAAAAATTATATTTTTATTATAGAACTTGAGGTATTCCTGTATGTATTCTTTAATTAGATTTAGGTTTAATTTTTTTATAAAGTACAAAACTTTCCGTATGCGGTCCGACTCGTACTTGTCCAGCTTAATTCTAATTCATTATTAAACTTTTCATTAATTATTATAAATATGCGCTTGTATTTTCCATCAATTTAAATTAAAGAAATTAAACAAATCTAAAAGATTTTACTATCTATTTTCTCTTTGTTTTTGAGAGCCCCTATACTTTTGGGGCTCTTAGCGATTATTTAGGGTCCCCTTAATGGTAAAACCTGCCCTTCTAAGAATATAAGGATAAAAATAATAACAAAAACTTGTTCTTCTTCTAGGTAAAAATTTTGCACAATTTGATAATACGATATTTGCAATTTGCATTAACATTTACTAAACTACTTTTTTGTATCATAAAAAATATAATGTCTAAAACAGAAATGCAGATGTTTAGTGTTTTGCGGTTTCTAAATATGTTTTCTGATGTAATCTAGCTGACGTCATGAGTTCAAATCAAATTGCAGCTGGCGCGTTTCAACTTTATCACACCAAGTTCTTTGATTTCATCTTCACAAATGACATCTGACCCTTGGAAAAAAAATGTTATTTCTTATCTTTGTTTCTAACTTGGTAAAATTTGTCGCATATTCATATATTGACAATAAAGACATACTGTTTAATATGCTTGTATAAAAAATGGGGATATAATTTCCTTGTCAAATATCCTTTAGATAGGGATCCTAGAAACGGAAATCCTTCAGTACTCATTACGCCTACTTCTGTATTTTTCTTAAAATAAGTTTTAAGCTCATCATTAAAATTTAATTTAATCACTGTTGAATAATAAGAAATATATTTATTAGAACGTTTTGATAAAAACTATATTTCGCAGTATTAAATACATATACAGGGTGTTTCAGGAGGAATAATAAATATTTTAGAAGGTGGTAGGTATTATAGACGAATTGCAATAAAAAATGCCATATAACATGTGTCCAATTTTTATTTTTATTTTTTTCAACTTTGAACTTCCTCATTTGCCTTTGCTTAAAGTTTGTTTGGGTTACATACATAACAGCTGTATCTCTGTACTCAATAAAAATTGGACACATGTTATATGGCATTTTTTATTGCAATTCGTCTTTACTACCACCTTCTAAAATATTTACTATTCCTCCTGAAACTCCCTGTATATTAACTATTTAATTAGCGTAAATGTGGGGGTGGAGGATTTCGGCCCACCCCCCAGTACCCATATTTTAAAATAAAACTAATTTATCAGAACATTCTAATTTGAAATTCTATGAAAATTCATTTTAAATAATGAAAAAGTTTTTTTAATTTTTTTTTAAATATTATTAGGACTGTGTACCAGATGGCAACTTTATTAGGAAACATCTAATTTTTTATTCTATAAATTAATATATTCATATTTAATTTTATTTTTATATACTAAGGAACTATAGATAAATGAAAATAAAATAAGAATAAATTTAAAGGGAAATATATACATTTTAGCGTTTCAGACTAGTTTTCGTAGCAACACCAACATTTCCAATTATTGTATGAATATATGATTTATATTAACTATTAACATATGTTGGTCTGTAGCTGTTATACTTATTAATGTATAATTATATATTTTTTATGCTTTTTATGAAAGATGTAATTAATTTAACATATTAGCTTATATTTTGATTAATTATTATTCTTTTCTTTATATTTAATGACTGGTTTTCAATTTTCTTGTGTGTTTTGTTCTGTATAAAAAGTTGGGTAGGCGTAAATTAGCTTCTTGTCCTGCTACAGAGATAATGTGGGCCATTCCAAGACCCCTTTCTATTAAGATGAATGCAGAAATTATTAAAAATTCCGTAAGAAGGAAATAATATACCAGTGTTCTCAGAATGATGAGTGAAATCATTGGTTTTATATTATTATGTGAGCTTGCTTTTATTTTACTGAGTAATCGCTTTAAAAAAAGAACAAAGTTAATTGAAAATAGAATTATAAAATAAACTTTGAATAATAAATATATTTCCGAACTTACTTGCACGAATCGGTCTTTTGATGAAATATCGCATACCGAGGATTCCGTACCTTATAACTCCCAAAATATTTAAGATTTCAAATTCGTTATATTTGTCGTTGATAAGGAGTGAATTAGGTGAATTTTCTCATAATTTCAAGCCTTTTCTAAAACCCTTCAGGTTCAAACCTCCATAAAACGGCTACTTTGGAGCTCTCTCATACCGTCATTTTAAATCTATATAATTAAATTTAAAAAAAATTTAAACTTAATTCTTCTTAAAGGGATCTTTACAAGAATAGCTCACACTCTATGATAAAAAAATATTTTTTTGAACCCACATGAAATTCATCCTTCCCAAAGTAATCATTCGATTAGAATTTTAATACGATTATTGATTTTCGGTAAAATGAATACATATAACTTTTAAATTTCAAGTTTTTATCTTATTTAGTTTATGAGTTACAATGCACTGACAGAGGGACAAACAGACAGACATTGTAGTGAAACTAATATGGTCTCGTTTTATTTTTTAAGCGGAACTCTAAATAAGACGGCCAAGTGTTAGTCGGACCTCATACTGTGTGTTCCGTACCGAATAAATTCCAAAATACTGGGGATATCAAATTAATTCATATTTGGCTTTGATAAGGAATGAAGGGGTGAATTCGTCGATTTTTTTTATAATTCCAATTTAAACCATTTTTAGACACCGACAGGTACAAAAATTACCTAAAAACCGCCAATTTGGACCTTTCTCATACCGTCATTTTAAATCGATATAAATTAAAAATAAATTAAATCTGATTCTAAAAGAGATGTTTAGAGAGATACCTCACAATCTATGTTAAAAAATATTTTTTTTTTGACTACATATAAAATTCGGCCCTCGTTATACCATATATATTAATTATAAATTATTTTATTCAATATTAAATATAAGAGAGGAGCCAGGTATATAGTAGTCATGTGGATGTCCACATCAGTTTATTTCCTTCTATATTTGTTCTCTTAAAATTTGGAGTTTTCGTAACTTAATTAACTTGAAAGCAGCTTATGACAAATTTTGTTTAATAAGAATGGAAATAAATTACCACACATTTCTTTTGAAGCGAATAACTTATTAATACTTGTGAGAATATTCAGCTGTTTGCAGTTTGATTTCTTTTCGAATTATCTAAGCCTAGGTGAATAGCAAAATCTGACTTAAATTTTTTTGGCTTTTTATTGGGGTCCAGACCCTATTTTAAACTTAGTCAACTTTACTGAGCCCAAACATTCTCTACTACACTCCTGAATACTTCTCCTCTTTTTCCTCAGATGCAAAAAGTAATCCTTACGTATTCACTTTATTGTGAAGCATCCTATTATAGGAAAAATAAAACATTAAAAAAATTGTTCATAGATATAGATGAGTCTGGAATAAATTTTAGTTTATTATTCTCTTCAGTTTGTTTTTCTCTACATTTCTTCTCTCTTAGTCGCATAATCATTTTCCCAATAACGGCTGCTTATAAAGTGTTCACTATTTTTAGAATGTAATCAATGATTTCAAATTTTTTTTCTAGGTTCTCAAGACCAATGGGCACCATGAAGATTTGGCACCTTATATTAGGAATTCTTTTGGTAATTCAGCTTACCTATGCTGAAGAAAAGGTGAATATCATGTTATTTTACGAATTTATGTTTAAATTTAGATAGATCATCATAAATATACAAATATTGTTTAAAGCTTTTGTGATTGAATAATTTATTAGAATTTTTTTATATAAACCACAATAATCAGTATTAAATATAGATGATCGAAACGTCGTATATTTTTGTAATATATTATTGTAAGCTTATTTATAAATATATTTAATAGTGAATATTGAGGTTTATATCAAAAAGTTCTGATATACTTACATCAGTTTGTCAAGTCTACTTCTACATTTAAATCAGGAGAATTTTCTACACAAGTACAACGGACTATATCTCATATTTTTTGATTGGTTCTTTCTACATTTATCAATACTAGATAGCGGTTCAGGAATTACAATACTTTAAAAGTATTCGATTAACTCCGAGATATAAGTATAAATTAAAAAACTGGAGATTCATCTTACCAGAAAAGATTTTAAACATTGCAATACATTTTAGTTGTTTTTGATTTTCAGGTTAATTATATTATAATAAAAATATAGTAAAACACTCCATATGGTAGTTTTTCAATTAAACTTGTGGATAGACCATATAATTTATTAATCTTTGATTATGTAGGATATGGAGTTTTCAGACAATAATTTTTTTTTCAATTCCTTCGTTGTACGTTGTACCTACTGCTCTATAAATGGTTGTAGAATCACTTTTACAAATTATTAACGGGAATAATAATAAAAGATACCATTATAACTTGTTTATATTTATGTTATTTGAAATAGTTTTTTGTTTTTATAAAATAAATACAAATTATTTTATAAAACAATCTGGAAACGATTATTAAAAGTCCAAACGTTTCGGGAGAAATTCTCCCATTATCAATGAATTTTGAAAAAAATATAGTTGCAGAAAAAATGAATGTAAAAGCATAGTTTTACAATTTAGTTGTTTTTTTACATTCTTTTTAAACCAACTATATTTTTTTCAAAATCCATTGATAAAGGGAGAATTTATCCCGAAAGTTTTGGATTTCTAATAAACGTTTCAAGATTATTTTATAAATTCATTTGGTTAATGTCCATTCTTTATTTAAATAAAATTAATAAATTAATAGGTATTTTGGACAAAATACCTATTAATTTATTATTTTATTATTTTATAAAAAATTGTGTATTTATTTAATATTTATATTATAATAAAAATTAACTAAACAATTTGATTTTTTCAGCAACCCAAAGATGAAGACAATGATATTATGAATATACTTGAGCAAGATGAAGAGGAAGGATTGAAACAATTTGAAACAATTAGAGATCCTTGCGCAGATAAGCACTGTGGAGCTGGCAGAGTATGTGGAGTAAATGAACAGGGAAAAGCTGAATGCATCTGCATACCCGAATGTCCTGAGGAATCTGACATTCGTAGGAAAGTTTGTTCAAATCATAACGAAACCTGGCCATCAGATTGCGCTGTATATCAGCAAAGATGTTTTTGTGAAAAAGGTCTTGAAGGATGTAGAGGAGAAAAATTTAGACATGTGCATATTGAATATTATGGAGCATGTCGTGAACATCGGGAATGCGTAGAATCAGAAATGGCTGATTTCCCAAGAAGAATGCGGGATTGGTTATATAACGTTATGCGGGATTTAGCTGATAGACGTGAACTCACACCCGCAGAATTAGCCCTGGAAAGAGAAGCTGAGCGAAATTTAACACGTCGTTGGACGAATGCAGCAATTTGGAAATGGTGCGACTTGGATGGTCACCCTCATGACCGAGCTGTATCTCGCCACGAGCTATTCCCTATTCGAGCACCATTGATGGCACTAGAGCACTGTATAGCTCCATTCCTTGACCAATGCGACTCGGACGACGATCATAAAATCACCCTTCTCGAATGGGGTAAATGCTTAGAACTTGATGTCGAAGAAATCGATGATAGATGCGATGAACTGAAAGGCATTTAAATGTTAAATTTAAAAAAAAAATGTAATTTTTATAAGCTAAAAGTAATCTCACTGCCTTAATATATATTATATATAAAAAGTGTTAATATTCTTTCAATATTTACGATATTAATTTATCAATTATATTTTATTAATGTTCTTTCTAAATAAAATAAAAAATAAAAAAATAAAACTAAAAGTATTTATTTTAAAAGATATTTACATATATAAATATTTACCATATATATCACAAATTATATATTAAATATTATTTATAAAAATTTGGTTCGAGAATTCCGAGAGGTGAACCGCGACCTAATATGGTGTACACCTACTTTCATTTCTAAGTAGAAGACAATAGATAAATCTATCTAATGAATTCCAAAGACGGTGTACACCTAATTCCAATCACGGTTCACCCCTCGGGGAATTCTATAAGTCATATCAAATCATTTTGTATGTTGGGAAGATGTTAAATACAAAATCTGTAGTGTGTTGTTTTTATCAATAATTAGGAAGTTTCGGATATAATCAAATAAATATCCATCTTAAACTAAAAATCTAAAAAATCAAAACAAAACACATGGCTACACAATCGAAGAACTAAGTGGCTAAACATGTATAGTATAGATGATTAGGAAAAAAATTATATTTTTCACTGATAGAACATGATAAGTAGGAACTCATTTGATTCAATTTTTTTTTACATTACATATTTATTTACAAATTTGAAAATGGAGTATATAGTCCCTTCATAAGTCCATGATTTTAATCATTTTCCTTTAAAAATAAAAAAAATTACCTTTGTTCATATTTTGTTGTTTTATTTTGATAAACCTTCTACAGATGCTGTTTTGAGAAGATGAAGATGTTATAATTGAAAAGATTTTATTTTGCCGAGAGTAGCATAGTTGTTGATTCATAAAGAGAAACAAAGAGATTGTCCTCTGCTTGATGCAAATAAACATGTGTTTATATATATATATACATGTATTTATTTGCATCAAGCAGAGGACAACCTCTTTGTTTCTCTTTATGAAGATGATATGTACATCATAATATTAACAGTTAAACTTTAAGACGATATCCCTTAAATTTTATTTATTTGTGAATTAACATGTTTAACCACTAAGTTCTTCAAAATTTTCAAGACCGCTCTATTTCTAATCTTGAATCGAAATCGATTAAATAGACTTTAGTATCAATTTTTAAATCGATTGATAATATTATATAATAACTAAAAAATTCTAAAATAAAGAAGTTATTGAAATATTGAGATATCATTTAAAAACAATGAGATCTTACTACCAATATTATTCTATTGATATTGGTAATAAAATCGTGCTATTGCTTATGGTAATTCAATCTCAATAACTTCTCTATTTCTGAATGTTTTATTCATAATCAAATTTTCTTTCAAAATATAATAAAACGTAGAGAGTGATCTATTAAAAAAAAAAAAACTTGCAAAGTTATGCTCAATTATTTTCCGTATTTACCATTGCAATAGATTTAAAAAATTCTATAGACAGCTTATTTAAGCGACTTGGTATAGATATCCTATTCTTGCTGAATCGACTGACAATTTGGCCAACAATGTGCTCTTAATGAAAATATCTTCTTCCACACTAAGTTAAGCCCGCTGGCTGTCTTTCTGGCTAGCTTGCTTGCTTGATTGATTTAAAAGATAGGACATGTTCTATTTTCCGGGATGCTTTTGAGTGGGAGCGAGAAGCCAAAAAATTATTAAAACAAGCCACGTGTGCAGCGGCCTTTAGGTACATGCATTTATTAGTTAATTCTTGACAAATTTAGAGCTTTTTTAGCTTTTGAGCAGACCGCGTTGTATCAAATTAGTGTTAACTGTGAAAGTGCTAAACGAGGTCTTATTACCGGGTGTTCATTTTCAAGAGTGCACTTTGTTGGGCAAATTGTCAGTCGATTCAGCAAGAATAGGATATGATGTTGAGAACGATATTGAGGAGTTCCTCTGCAGGTTTCTGGTGGGAGCCTTAACTTAGTTTAATGCTGTTTTGGTTAGCGCTTTGTCGTCTAGGAATGCATCCTACCGCTAAACGAGGGATTACTTTAACAAGTGTTGAATTAGACTCCTGTTCTTATTGTAAACTAGCTGCAAGGCCCACCTTCGGTGGGCCTCTTGCTAGCCAAAGGGGGAAGCCTCGTCACTTGAACACTCCCTCTCCTCCATCTCCAACCACTACCCATCCCACCGACCCTCTCCCCAAACCCTGATCACTCTCCACCCCAGCAAACCTACCCCCTAGATTCCACAGCCCTAAACCCCACCTCCCAACCCCTCACGCCCTGGACCCCCACTTTTCCCCAGAATCCACCACCCAACCCCTACATAAGTAAGTAGGTAGGTAATTACAGAGCCAGGCACAAATGCCCTTTAGTAGTTTGTGATTATCTTCATGTTTCTAGTAAAGTCAGTTTTTATGGACAATTTTTCTTTAAACAATAATATAAAATTAAAAATAAATAATAAAAAAGGACAAACTTCAGATCTTTCATTTAAACATCTTCCTGTAGATACAAATTTATTATTTATTAGACGGTTACTTTTATATCTTGAGTTGTACTTTGCAAATTTTTTTTATAACATTCTAAACTACAAAGAGGAACGCCTGTTTTAGAACAACAATATTTTTTTAAATTCTTGCAATCGTTAACAAAACACTTGATTTTTTCCATTTTTACACTAAAACAAATTTTTTGTAATCAATTTTTAAATATTTTATTATTATATATTAATTCTACTTACTTTTCAAGTTTTTTAGGTTTGAGTGGAAATTCAATATCATTGGGGAGAGAGATTGTTATATTCTCCATTGTAGATTTATAGGTAATCATTGGAATATTCTTCATTGAAGTTTTTATTCGATTAGTAGACTTGACCTTAGACTCTTGTTTTTTCAAAAGTCTTTCCATTGTTTTTTTCTAGATAAAAAATAAATTGAAAATCAAAATTAGAATTTAATATTATATTTCAATTTGATGATATACCTAATCTATTATTTTTGAATAGAGCATTACCCATTAAATAATAATTTTTTTAATTCTATGTTCACTTGAATGTATTTTCTCTTTGGGAAGCTCTTATGGGTGCTACTTCGACTCTTTTTTAAACATTAAAAGAAAAATATACAAAAATCCAAATCACATGTACACTAGAATTATATATAAAATTATTTAATAATTTAGGATATAAAAAAAACATTTATATAGACACCAGAAATCATTGGCGTAACGAGGGAGGTTGGAGGATTCATAGAGTTGAAAAAATAAAACAATTATAAAAGAATTAAATTTATGTATAAATTACAACAAAAAAGTTTAAAACAAGCTCGCATATGAATTTTCCCATCAAAGATATGGCAATGAGTTCCTCTCCTCTTTTTACTGGTGTAGAGTCCATATATTTACAACCTATCCCCTCCTATTATTAATCCGAGTTAGGCTTATGACCAAGATTGGTCCTGCTTTTTATTTTTATTACCTAAACCTTTTTCATATATTGTCTTCCTTTAAAAGAAGTTCTCTTTTGTAAAAAACAATTTTCCCGTCTTTTAGAAATAAATGTAGAGGAGTAGAGTAATATACTGCGCGTCAAAAAAAAGGTAACACAAATAAAATATATTTTAAATACAATTTAATCGATTAAACCTTTAATAAGATTTATTTTAAACATTTCTAAATAATATTAACATTTATTTATATCATTTTAATAAAAGAACTTATTTAAAATGAAAAAAAATCAAATAATGTGATATTTATCATATTGCTTTGAATTCTGATATCTCGATTTTAATCATTTAAAACCTTTTTTTTTCAATAAGTTTTATTATTTATAAGAAGAAAAGTTCTCACAAGAAAATATATTTTGAAAAAAATGGCAATGAATCATGAGCTAGTTATTAAAAGTATAAATGAAGTTAATAATTTAAATGATTCTAATAACATTTATAAAAAATCAAGTCACATCTTTTAAGGAAATTAGATTTCTTCAGGCTAATTTCCCAAAATTAAAGATATATACTCGAAATCACCTATTTACTGCCATAATTACGAAATTCAAACTCACGGCATAAATACCTACTGTCTTCCTTAGAAAAAGAATACTCCTCAAATGAACATTTTATTTCAAACATTTATTAGATCAAATTTCCCAGATCACACTCTAATATTTACAGATGGATCTAAAAAATCCAATCCCTCTATGGGTGGGCTGCGCTTGGTGGTGTCCATCAGTAAATATATATAAAATCTATAAGCTATGTCTAAAAAAAAAAAAAAGTTTATTATTTAGATTTTATGTGAGTCTCTTTTCGACCAGACATAAAAATCATGCCGCTTAGCGCTACAAATTGTGCGAAAGCAGTTGCTCTAATCGAGGATGGTCGCACTGACAGATACGTAGCTGATGTTCTTGGTACAACACCAAAAACTGTTTTTAAAGTTGTAAAGCGGTTTAGTGAACACAATACTTATCAGAGGCGACCTGGGTCAGGACGTCCAAGATGAACATCGAGAACAGATGACCGCTTTATGTCTCTTCAAGTCCTTCGGGACAGATTCACAACAGCGGTACGGGCGAGAAATCGCCTTCAAGAAGCTCGGCAAGTCAATGTAAGCGTCAGCACAGTTAGAAGAAGACTTAAAGAGGCAAACCTTGTTTCTAGAAGACCTGCTACAGGTCCAATTTTATCCTATACACACCGAATGGCGCGCCTTCACTTTGCCAAAGAACATAAAGATTGGCATGGGAACAATTGGACTAATGTTTTTTTTTTTTTTTAATGCAATCGAATGCAAGAAGGGTTGCACCAGTAAAGATGCATCCCCTATGGATCTCGAAAGACCCTTGCATTACCGAAGAGAAGGGAAAGTTGATTAAGTGAGAGGGTGTAGACGTAGGTGTCTATGCACTCGGGTTTTGAAGGTTTGAAGATTATAAGTGCTGGGAAAGATGGAGGCTGAAAGAGAGTTCCAGTTCCTTGAAGTCATGGGGATATACGTATTGGCGAATGAAGTGGTCCGGCACTTTTCTAATTTGACCGCGAAAGAGTGTTGGGAGTCGACAAAACGCGTGCTACGTGCAAAGCATGCTTTGGGAGAATTATTGATTTTTGTCTCATCAGAGCACCTGCCGTGATAGTATCTATAGAAAAGGGAAAGGGCAGAGACATTTCTTCGATGAGCTAGCGAGTTCTCTTCACCGATGAGTCACGATTTACCTTAAGATCATCTGACGCACGTGAAAGAGTATGGAGAAGACCAGGGGAGCGATATGCACCATGTACATTCTCGGGCAAAACAGCATATTGTGGTGGATCTGTGATGGTGTGGGGCGGCATCAATACCAACACTCGCACAGAGCTCGTTTTTATCGAGAATGAGTCTCTTAACGAACATCGCTATATCGAGGAGGTTATACAACAAGATATTATCCCTTTTTCTCCTTATATTGGTGAAAATTTTCTTCTCATGCAAGACAATGCCAGGCCTCATGCTGCTCGGAGTGTGTCAAATTTCCTAGATGAGGTTGGTATTGCATGTATGAAATGGCCAGCACGAGGCCCAGACCTAAACCCGATAGAACATGTTTGGGATATGCTTTGGAAACGTGCCAGAAAAAGGGATTTTAACTCACTGGGTGAACCTAAGTGTCCTTATTGAAGAATGGGAAAAATTCCTCAGGAGGACATTAGAGCTCTAATTGAGGGGATGCCAGCAGGGATTGAAGAAGTTGTTAGTGTTCGAGGAGGCAATACGCATTATTAAGGTGCGAGAAAACTTTTGTTTTTGTTTTTATTGAAAAAAAAAGGTTTTAAATGATTAAAATCGAGATATCAGAATTCAAAGCAATTTGATAAATATGACATTATTTGATTTTTTTTAATTTTAAATAAGTTCTTTTATTAAAATGATTTAAATAAATGTTAATATTATTTAGAAATGTTTAAAATAAATCTTATTAAAGGTTTAATCGATTAAATTGTATTTAAAATATATTTTATTTGTCTTTTTTTGAAAAAATTTGTTTGTTACCTTTTTATTTGACGCGCAGTGTATATATAATTAATTTTTTGCTAGAATTTCATAATTATACTAGCTGAGAAGCCTGCTCTTCGACGGGCGTCTCCGCTAGCCAGGGGCTATGCCCCCCGGACCCCCGACCCCATTCCTCTGTAGCCACCCTGCACCCCACTACGCACCCTTCCCACCCCACCCCAGACCCCTACACCTCACCCCCGCACCCAATTGTTGCATTTCTAGCTCCCTAGAGGCCCACAGATTATGTATACAAAATTTGGTTGAGTTTGGTCCAAGGGCAAGGATTTTCATATTTTACCCCTCCCCCATTTTGGGTGGTTAGTTTTTGCATTTCTAACCTTCTAGTGGCCCACAGATTATGTATACAAAATTTGGTTGAGTTTGCTCCAAGGGCAAGAAAGATACGAAGCCTTTTGTGTTTTAGACCACAAAATCAAAAATCCCCCATTTTTCAGTTCAGGGGTCAAATTTCAAAAAAATAAAAAATCTTTCCCGAGATTTAGCATTAATAAACCTATGTACCAAATTTGAATGCTAAAACTTAAAAACTCGAGGAGATAGAGCACTTTAAAAATTTCAAAAATTTACCCCAAAATGACTATATCTCCCTTTCAGGGACAAATAGAGCAAAATACTCAAATATGTTTTTTGTATTTCAATGCTTCACCTTTCTAAACTAAACCCATATCGATATCTTTTTCTGGTTTAAGAGATCTTGAAAAACTCTGAAAACACATTTTGGGGCCCTTTCCCCCTTTAGGGTTCGAATTTCAAAAAATCCCTTCTTAGCACACCCATAAATCGTTGAAAGAATATACACTCCAAATTTCATTTTTCTAGGTCAAGCGGTTTAGGCTGTGCGTTGATAGATGAATGAAACATCACCTTCTCTTTTTATATACTTATATTAAAATTAAGAAAAAAAATAATTAAGAATTACTACAAAAAGTTTAAAATTAATTTCATTTTTAAATTCTAATTAAGGAATCTTTTTCTAATTACCTTGTCCTTTTCTCTTTTTTCATCAGCAAGTTGTTTTCGTTTTTGGGATTTTAGAGCAGCTTTTTGTATGGCTTCAGCTGTCATTACTTTTTCTTTGTATCCTACAATATTTTAATTACCAATATGAATAGATTCAAGTGATTAAGTTATATTAAAATGAATTATTACCTGTGGGGAGAGACATTAACTGTTCAGCAGCTGGAGTAGAATCTTTATCTATTTTCCTTTCAAACATTGCTCGTTGTCTTGCTGTCATTAATTTTGGATCTTTTGGTTTGATTTTTTTTAATTCGTCATCCACCTTTTAATATAAATTTATAATTATATAATCTCAAATAATTAGTGTTTGTAGAATAAAATTTGCATTAGTCTTTTTTAATATGTATATATGCCTATAAAATCATTTATACATATAACAAAATTTTCCCACAAATCTACACCACGTATTCTTAGTTAAATCTTATATTAAAAAAAAAAACTAAAAAACACGCTTCTAAAGAAACATGTACTTTTAATTAATTTCTACAAAGTGCCCCACGCTTTTTGATTAAATATTACATTATTTTGTACTTTTTAGAAGGGTGATTTTTTTTAAAATGTAATTTATTTTTTTACTTTTTAGTCTTAATTATTTTTATAGAGAAAAGTTTGCGGAATTTAACAGAATAAAATGTATTTATTTTTATATAATTTCATTTAAATTGAGTAGGTAAACAATTATTTTTATAGAGAAATGTTTGCGGAATTTAACAGAACAAAAGTCAGCACATTGATATACATAGATAAATACATACATACAGGTGAAGCTAATATAAAGCGTGTAATAAAAAAACCCTGACCGAATAGAGTAAGCACTGGTTTAGAATCTAATACATATATACTCACTCGGTGAAAGCATTTTAGAACTGCTAATACAACATTGTAATATAATATTAGATTTTAAACCAGTGATTTTAATTTTTTTCTTTGCTCTCTTCAGTCAGGTTTTCCTTTTTCATTAAAATGAGGGAATGTGGTGTAGGTTTGTGGTGAAAAATTTGTTGATTAAAGTTGAAGGGATTTTTCATAAAGAAAATCGACAACTCTGCAACTCTCGGCAAAAACAAAATCTTTTCGATTGAAGAGTTTTTAATGGTGTTTTACAGTACAAAATAAAAATAAGTTTTAAAAACTCAATATATTTCAGGCTATTCGCCCATCTTCGGGAGTTTGCAAAGTCTTAATCCCCCCGAAGAAGAAATCTTATTATATTAACAAGCAATTCTTGTATAAATATAGAATAGGTTTCTCGAAAACGGCTTTAACGATTTGGATGAAATTCACGGGTTAGGGGGTTTTTGGGTTGACATTTGGATCTGTCACGGTCTCATCTTAGGCTAAGTTGTTTTTGATGGGTTTTTTGTTAATTGAAATAATTATTCACAGGTGGTTGTCAAGATAAAAATGTATAATTACATTTTTATTCAATTAATAATCAATTGGTTTTTTAATTTTATTCCTCACTAATAGATCAGTACAAATATTTTTATATATTAAATTAATTAATTAAAGGTATTTTTTGGATGAACTCGTGATTGGATTGAAATAATGGAACTTGAATAATTATCGGAAAAGAGGTTTTTTATTTAAATAGTTTTTTCCTCTTATTAAAAATAAGACTAAAAGATAATCAAGGATAGTCGATGGTGGAGAAGTAATCTCTGGAGTCGAAGCTCAAATACAAGGTATACATTAATGTAAAATATTGGTTTAATAATAAAGGTATTTTTCTACACTACTGTGCAAAAAAAATCGACCCACTAATAAAAACTTTATTAAATAGCAAATTATTTTTAAAATTTTTACAAATATTCATATAATTTGTTCTATTAACTCTTAAACTAACATATTCAATAAATATTGTTGATAATTTTTGAATTTTATAAAAAAAAATAAGTAAAATTAAATTAAAAGATACAATTACAAATTATCATACTTTTTCAATATCACTTTAATTTAAATAAAGTTTTAATAAAAGATCAAATTCCATTTAAAATATCAATAAAATGAATAATTTTGAATTAAGCATCATTGATAGAAAGATAAAATATACAAAATGGATATTTCTGAAGTTCAAGCAGTTCAAATTGTGTGCCTAATTAATCAAGGGCTAAGTCAACAACAAGTGGCAATTACACTTGCAATAAGCAATAATTTCAATAATGTATGGTTCCTTGTAAAAAAATTAAAAATTATTTACTATTTAATAAAGTTTTTATTGGTGGGTCGATTTTTTGCACTTCAGTTAGAATATATCAATTTCATTCTTAAAAATCCGACAATTCAAAAGATCGTGCCTCCTTCAGGATTTAAAAGGGTCAACAAAAGAACCTCCGTGTATATTAATAATATTTTTAATTGAAATTACATTCAAAACTTTGTGCCCAGTGATATGTCTTGATGGTCATAGTGGGTGTAAACGTTGCCAAAAATAAATTTTATTTATATTTTGGCTGGAATAAAAATCGACCTTTTACCTTTTATTTAAAATTAAAAATAATATTAAAATATCGCTTTTAACTGAAGCAAAAAATTACCGAGCAATGCTCGGTGTTCCAGGTACTAGTAGTCTATTATGATGGCAACTAAAAAATAGAACATGTAACATATTTCCCTAATTCATAGCGGCGTCTTTTTAAAATAATTTATAAGTGCCTGGAGCACCGAGCGATGCTCGGTAACTTTTTGCCTCTAAATAGCTTAAATTTCAAATTTCAAGTCTCTGCGACTTACCGAAGACGAGATATGAACGATTAAAATATTTATTTTGCGACATGACTAATTTACACCCTCTACACCCTCTTCCTTTATTTCAATCGGATTAAAATTTATACAGGACTAATAACTCATGGAGACTTGATAAGTTCACCAATTTTTAGCGAAATCTGTTAGAGCCGTTTTCGAGAAACCTATTCTATATATATACAAGAATTGCTCTTTTAATATAATAAGAAAGATAAGATAAGATATTAAACGTGTAAACTACATATTTATTTCTATTTTATTCATTTATTTCGAACTAGTACTCCTTCTCCCTCGAAACTAATATAAGCTGCCTCCCCCCCCCCGCAGATCAAATCCTGGGCACGCCCTTGCTGAATATAAAGGTAGAGAAATTCAAGAGGGTTGATGGCCAACTATCTGGCATCCACTCACTCTTTGGGCATCAATACTTATCTTCTCTAGAGCGTGGGCTACTTTGAAACCATTGATATCTACGTGACTTGGGATAGAATTCAAGTTTTTCCCCTATGCAAAAAAATTCCCCTATATATAACAATTGTTTATATCCAGTCTAATGTAAACTCCGGAAAATGGGCAAATAGCCCGAAATATTTTTATTATTTTTAAGAAAATTATTGCTGACCAGAAGTATAATTGTTCTTGTAGTCGTCTTTTTTGACCCATGATTTTCATAAAAAAAATATGCTTTTATAAATAAAAATCGGTATATGACACGATGATATAATCCAAAATCTTTTTTTATTTTTATTACCATTAGACACGTTCAAAGGCAAAGTAGATCAAAAACAAAATCTTTTCAATTAAAAGTAGATCAAGTTCAAAAATTAAGTTGAAATAAACAACTTTAAAGAAATAGGCTTTGCTCAGTTCTCTGTTAGTCCCTCTCACACTAGTTAATTCCCCAGCTGACGCAACTGAAACTCGACTATCGTCAATTTGTGTTGCCTGTGCCCCTGTGCGTAGGAATACCCTCAGGCTTATTTGATGACATTTTCAAAAAGGAGAGAATAAAATTTAAAAAAAAAATGAAGGTTTTTTTTTACACCATCCCATGGTTGAAAAGTCAGCGCCCGCCAGTGATATTTTGTAAAAATAATTAGATGAAAATTTGAGGTAATTTATAATTGTAAAACTCAGGGAATTTTTCAATTTCACGCACAAACTTTATATTGAATGCGTGTTTGCCCGAAATGATTCCCTCAATGACAAGAGGAGCACAAGCAACTCAACTGACGGGCGACCTGCCTGGCAAGTTGCCTGAAACTGCTAGAATACGCGTAGGATACGCGTCTCTTGGGAATCGCTCCGTTTGTGTCTCCCCACTACTTAACATTGGAAGTGATTTCTAAGATACTTCCAGGTTACTCGAGTTTCAGTTGCGTCACCTGGGAATTGCCTAGTGTGAAGATGACCTTTTAATTACAATAGGAAGACTAATGTAAATGAATGTTATGATCTGTCAACTAGGTAAAAATTTAATTGAAAAGTTTTTGTTTTGCCAAGAGTAGCAGAGTTGTTGATTCACAAAGAGAAACAAAGAGGTTGTCCTCTGCTTGATGCAAATAAACATACACACATATATATCGAGATGATATATCTGTATATATATTATTTATTTGTTTGAGACTATAGTTTCGAAGACTTGGTCTTCATCATCAGTCTTTCTTCAATTATAAATGTTTTTTCATGGAGTCAATATCATATGGATATTGAAAACTTGGTGTTCTTTCGTCACTGCTGGAGGGCTAGGAACTAATTAGAACACCAAGTTTTCAATATCCATATGATATTGACTCCATGAAAAACATTTATAATTGAAGAAAGACTGATGATGAAGACCAAGTCTTCGAAACTATAGTCTCAAACAAATAAATAATATATATACAGATATATCATCTCGATATATATGTGTGTATGTTTATTTGCATCAAGCAGAGGACAACCTCTTTGTTTCTCTTTGTGAGGTAAAAATTTAATCGTAATATAATTCAAAACAAAGGAATTTTTTATAGAGTCAAGTGGAATTATTTTAAATTTTAGACTTCACTCCACATTAGCTCTAAGCGTCAAATATTATTATTATTATTATTATTATTTGTTTATCGGCGCGTCGACTACTATGGTCATTTGCGCCATCACGTAGGTAAGAATAATCTCATATAACAATAACGACAACAAACAAACAACAACCGTATACAATTAAATCAATTTCAACAAGTGTACTCGACTCAAAAACTCGAACAATTTCTCAAAACCCTCCTGGTCAGTCAACAGGCTTCCGATTGATACACCTTCTATCTTAGAATTTATTCTTTGTGCGCCATACCGAGGACAATCAATCAAAATATGGTCAACCGTCACTCTAGTATAGCAGGTTCCACACCATGGGGGATCCTGTCTTAGAATCAAATGACCGTGTGAAAAAAGACAATGCCCTATTCTTAATCTTGTTATGATAGTCTGCATTCGTCTAGTCAGATTATATATTTAAAAGGGACCAACAAATGGTTTTACTCGTTTAAGTGATATATTTTCATCTTCCATTCGTCCCTCCATAATTTCCCATTTTTGATCTTGAAAAATCTTTGGGAGTCTTCCAAGAATGTTTGAGAAAAATCTATAGAGGGCTTGTTTGCACCCCGTTTGGCCAAAATATCTGTTGCCTCGTTACCAACAATTCCCCTATGTCCTGGCACCCACAAAAAAAGACTTTCAAACTCCGACCGCTCTCCAAACAGAGACTGGATCCTCTGCACCAAGGGATGCGAAGAATTGAATCCCTCCAGTGCATGAAGGGCACTTAGCGAGTCACTAATTATGATGCTTTTTCTCAGCCCACGGTTTTTAATATAAGTAAGACCTAATTCGATAGCTTTTAGTTCTGCAGTGAAGATGCTGGAAATGGCGGGAAGTCTAAAATTAAATTCAAAATTATTCTGTTGAAGGCGCAACCTACTTTTGTCTCGAATTTTGAGCCAGCATCCAATATATCCCTTTGTCAAATATTTTAATAAACAATATATTAATAACTAATAACTATAAATAAAAGATAAGATTACTTCTTCTAGTTTTCCTGATTCTATTGCATCAAGCCACCTTTCTTCTTCGCTAGATGTTCCGCTATCTTTTCCTTTTACTTTTTTCTTTTTAGTATTACTTGTCATTTTGATATTAGGAGAAGTATCTGATGCTTTAATTGGACTTTTATTAGTTTCCTTGGATTTTTCAGGTTGTGATGGAGTTGCACTAGAAATAATTTAATATAAAAATAATTTATTTTTAACCTATAATATAAAAATAATTATCAGGGTGGAAAGTGTTACTTAGGACTTCGATATATAAATATATATATATAGGAAAGAAAAAAATATTGATTGTTTTATAATTAAAATAAATATAAATCTTTTAAAAACAATCTTCAAAGCGTTTAATAAATCAGAGAATTTCTCCCTTTATCAATGGAAAATTATTTGAAACAGCTTAGTTTGTCCAAAACACCGATCCCCAAGAATCCTCAAATTTGAGCCACATATAAGCGGTTTATTCTGAGGAGGGTGATCGTTTCCAGATACTGTGGGATGTTGATACTAATAAAGCCTCAATCCCTGTAGTATTACATGCATCCCATTGAAATCTATTGGAGATACCCAAAGGGTATACTGAAAGTTGCTACTGACCTTTATCTTTACTAGAAACGCAACGGCTATGCCCTTTAATTTATTAAACGTTTTGAAGATTGTTTTTTTAAAAGATTTGTATTTATTTATATATACTAAACTGTTTCAGGAGGAATAGCAAATATTTTAGGAGGTGGTAGTATAGGCGAATTGCAAAAAAAATGCCATATACCATGTGTCCAATTTTTATTAAGTACAGAGATACAGCTGTTAGTATGTAACCCAATATCGGGATACTCAGCATGTGTAAATACGTGGAGCATGTTTACACGCTACAGTGTAGAAGACTTGGCCAACAAATCACAATGTAAACTAAAGCACAACTTCACAACTTGAACATCAACACTCTACTGCTGACATTCGATAAATACGCCCATAGCAACCCATATACAACCGGTGTACCAAGACACGAAACGAAAATGCATTGAACTCAGCTGTATCTCTGTACTCAATAAAAATTGGACACATGTTATATGGCATTTTTTATTGCAATTCGTCTATACTACCACCTCCTAAAATATTTACTATTCCTCCTGAAACACCCTGTATATGTATATTAATGAAATCTAGCGCAAGATGTAGTACCTATAAGTCTTGACAATTCTTTGCAGCAAGTGATCAAGGAAAAGGGTAAATTAGAAGGTGTCTATAGGTCTTGTAGGACTGGAAACTATAAGACTCAGAAAGAAGGGAGGCAGGAAGAGAGTTCCACTCCAGATTGGCAAAGGAAGTAAAATGTAACTTTTAAGGAGATAAATTTTGGTTCTAGGTGAAACATTTTTATATAAATATAAAAAATGGAATAAAATTGCGAGGTGGATTTCACAAAAAAAAAATGAAATAGAACAAAAAATGAGTTTAGAATTCGATAAATTTTTTCTCTGACTCCTGATGATGGGCTGACAACACGAAATATATCGAATTCTAAACTCATTTTTGAAGTAAAAGGTAGCCTGGATTTAGGGAAGTATTTTAGTGAAATGGTTAGGTATTTATTCAAATTGATCGCGAATGAGTGTTGGGATTCGGAGAAACGCAAAACAAGCTTAAAGGAGAATTAGAGATTTTATCTCATTGGAACACAAAGTGTATTAGAATTATATATATTTTATATTAGAATTATGTTATATTTTTAGTACATATTATATATTTATAGGATAGAGAAAGAGCGTAGAGGCTTGTTCGAAAGGGCTAGCGAGCCAAGGAACGGTTCCTCTATTAAGCCATTAAAAATATTTTAAATTTCAACAAGATTGATTGCCACTATTAATTGATTGAAATTGAAGATTTTATTTCTCGAAAATGAATTTTGTTGAAATTTAAATATATTTTTCATGACAGATCGTTGTTCTATCTTATATAGATATATATATTTTTTTTTCAATAACTAAATTAACAGTGTCTACAATTTATATAACTTAAGTAAAATAAAATTTTTAAGAGAGTATCAATGAGGGTGTCCTGTGCTTGATGCAAATAAATATGCACCAATATAAATATGAATATAGTATGTTAATAAGATTCGGAGAAAGCTGGCTAAATGGGCATTTGGTACTAGAAGCTAAATATAAACTAAAAAGAAAAAAAATATATATATATATATATATATATATATATATATATATATATATATATATATATATATATATATACATTGGCGAAGGGTTCATGGATGCTGTGGATGCAGCGCATCCCAAAAATTTCTAAACATTTAGAGTATTTTCATACCGTGTGTCAT
Organism: Forficula auricularia; assembly: GCA_024734495.1. NCBI lineage: Eukaryota > Metazoa > Arthropoda > Insecta > Dermaptera > Forficulidae > Forficula > Forficula auricularia. The sequence continues at coordinate 640,893 of JALMQS010000192.1, forward strand.
AAAAAATTATAATGTTAAATTTGAAAAATAACGAAAAATTCTATGATGCTGTAGTGGTCGTCACACTTTTCTGGTCAATGGCCATAGCACAATGTGCGGTATCACTGCGGGCCCACTTATGAATTGGGTAGTTGACACCACCAATCAATTGATATACTTTTTATAAGCTGTCAAAACGCGATTCCCCCTCAGATTTTGTATGCCAAGAGCAACCTGTGAAGTCGCTCATTTGCCAACTCAATTGACTAAGCAACTAAAAATCTAATTTTACAGTAAATTGAAAATTAATCAGGTTTTCAGGGGTAAAATAAAGTATTTTTTTATAGAAGTTGTGTCTTGGAATTATTCAAGATATGTTGAAGGAAATATTGTCAAAATAAATTGTGCACAGTCTCGTAAACTTTTATAGTTACTAGGCGACATTTTTCCAAAATTCAATGTGTTCCTGATTTTCACGATGTTCAATAAAATGAGAAATGATCTTTGAGTTGTGTGTCGTAGTTCAATGAGTTCGTTTATCAACTGAGTTTTAGGAAATACAAAAAGACTGAATAATTTCATATCATTGTCTTCAAAATGCCAAGAGTTTTCTACAAGAATAAAACAGTTCTTAATATTTATCAAATCATTAAATCTTTTTTGAATTTATGACAAATATGCCTTCAAGATACCATATCTTGATAAATACTATCGGCAATAGCTATGTCGCGGGCAGCACAAATACCGGCTACGGGCCGCAGTTTGACGACCACTGCTGTAGAGGATGAAATTTGCAAAAAAAAAGCGAATAATAAAAGAAAATTTAAAAAAAATGAAGGGTATTTTTTTGAACAGCATCCCCTGTTTGAAAAATCACCGTCCGCCACTGATACATACCGGGTGAGTTTTTTATCTTGAGACAGTCTTATAACTCAAAAACAATACATTATATGGAAAAAGTTTCAAATAAAAGTTTATTTATATTGAGACGAAACTAAACTAGGCTATTGTTTGTTGACGCAGAACAAGCTTTCAAGGGTATTTTAAGGTCAAGTTGTGTTTTTTAAATAGAACCCTATATTTTTCTATACGTCTACTTAATCTACAAAAAAAACTGAACAACTTTCATAAGAACTATTTTTTTATACGACATCAAATAAACAAAATAGATGAATCAATTAGATCTCAATAAAAATCTTAATAATTATTTTTAACAATTATTTAACTTAATTATGAAATAATAATGATTAAATAATAATTATTAAATTGAAAAGTTACAACAATGAAAATAAGTGTTTATAATGATATTAAAAATTCATTTATACTAGAGATTTAAGAGATTATTTTCTACTTAATAGAACTATTTAAAATTCTTGAGTTTAAAAAGTTTATTTCTCGTGTCAATCCAGTAGATAGTTATATTTGTATTACTATAATAAAAATGGAGTATTTTTATTGAAGATAGAATTGAAAAGGTCTTAATTTAGGGTGAATGTGAAAGAAGTGTTAACAGGCTGCCATTGAAATGGATGTGAGGGTTTTCTGATAGGAATTCACCTCAGAAGCTTCATTTTATCGTGTTGTAAATCTGTTAAAATAATAAGGAAATTGGAACTGAATTCACCCAGAAGACTTGCGCATACACTCAGGAATGTCCAGAACATAAGTCGGAAAATTATTAAATATTATTAAATTATTTATTTAATAATTAAATATTTGATCATTATTATTTGATAATTAACACATTACAAGCGGGTGCGGGTATTAGTACCTGCTTTCACGGGCTGCTCTCTATCAGCGGGGCGGGTACTAGTACCAGTCGAAAGAGGACTTACGTTAAATGCGGGATAAGGTACTAATACCTGTTACTTAATGAATTTAAACATATTTAAAATGAAATAAATAAAAAGCAATTATTTGGTATAAAATATAATCATAAATAATCATTAAACTTTTGATATAATAATATGAATAAGTATAGTTGGAAGTAATCTATATATATAAAATTAAGGTTTTGTCTGTACATTGCTCCAAATCACGCCAAATTTTGGTTGCACGCGTTTCAAGCAAAGTTATGAACGAAAACACCCTCAACAAAATTCCTGTCTGTCTGTCGGTCTGTATGTATGTATGTCTGTTTCCGTCGTTTCTGAAAAGTTGCTCACGATTCACGTAAAAACGACTGAAGGGATTATTATGAAATTTCATATTTACATCAGATGTCTTCTAACTTACGTTTTTAGCTATATAACGTTTTGATATTTTGACCCCAAAAGGGGGTTTGGGGGGGCGCATGAATGAAAATTATCAAATAACTCCTAAACTATTAACTCTACGGCAAATTTTAAAATGAGCAAAGTTGTAGGGGATGTGATTTCTGACAACTTTTGTTTAAAAAAATTCCCCCAAAAAACCACCCAAAAAGAGGGGGGGTCAAAATATGAAAATTCTTGCTTTTGGACCAAACTCAACCAAATTTTGTATACATAATCTGTGGGTCACTAGAAGGCTAGAAATGTAAAAACTGGGTGCGGGGGTGGAATGGAGGTGGGGTGAGGAGTGAGGCGGAGTAGGGTGGGGTGAAGGTGGTGGTTCGGGGTGGAGTCCAGGGGCATAGTGGGGGTGGGGTCCAGGGGGCTAGGCGGGGGTGTGGTGCGCAGGGTTGGAGGGCACGGGGTGGATGGGGTGCGGGATCCGAGGTGGGTGGGGTGCGGGTTGTGGTGTGGGGGCGGGGGTTGGGCATGGTGCGGGGGTGCTGGGTGGGGTTCGAGGGATGGGGGTCCAGGGGGCGTGCTCCCTAGCTAGCAGAGGGCCGTCGAAGGCGGGCCTTGCAGCTAGTAAAATATAAAGTTTTAAATAAATAGAACCATTAGTTTTGCTTTTGTGAGGGTGTTCGAGGGCTGGGGTCCAGGGGCGTGTCCCTGGCTAGCAAGAGGGCCGTCGAAGGCGGGCCTTGCAGCTAGTAAAATATAAAGTTTTAAATAAATCGAACCATTAGTTTTGTTTTTATTGCTTTAATTTCAAATGCTCAAAATTTGGGTATATTGAAAATTTGCCCGCTACACATCCTAGTCACGGCTGTTAGACAACCCGCTCAAAATGTGTTAAGTTGAATAATTAGTTAGTCTGTGCGTTACCAAATTTGTGGACGAGCTAGCTCAAAAACTAGTGTGAATATCGAAACCAAATTTCACAAGTAGTTTTGGTCCATTAAGATTAAGAGCTGATTAGATTTTGGTGCTTATCGACCCAAAATTAAGGGGGTCGAGGGGTTTAAAAATTAAAAATCTAGGTCGTTTGAGCAAACTCAACCAAATTTTGTATACATAATCAGTGGACCCCCAGAAGTCTAAAAATGCAAAATCTAACCGCCCAAAATGGGGGGGGGGGGCGGATGGTCAAAAAATGAAAATCTTGGCCATTTACCAAACTCAACCAAATTTTGTATACATAATCAGTGGGTCCCAGGAGTCTAAAAATGCGAAAATCTAACCCCCCCTACATGATTATAAATAATTTTATTAAATATTAAATATAAGTGAGGGGCCAGGTTGTATGGTAAAGTCAAGTGGATGGCCACATCAGAACACGTCAGCTTATTTCATATAATGCACTGTTTTTAAGTTATAAGACTGTCTCAAGATAAAAAACTCACGCGGTATAATTATAACTTTATTTGATAGAGACTATAGTTTCGAAGGCTAGGCAAAGAACATCCTCAGTGATTTCCTTTAAAAAAAAAATCAACAACTTTGCTACTTTCGGCAAGGAAATATTTTTAAATTAAAATGAAATTGTTTACCCTTTGGAAGTGAGATCTTTTATGGATTTAACTTTTATTTTAACAGGAGTTTTATCTTCATCTTGAATACCTTCATTCTCTTCTCGTTTTTTCTTATGTCGTTTATGTCTATGTTTTTTATGTTTTTTACTTGAAGGAACCGAATCAGAGGTTTCTATATTTAATAAAATAATAAATTAAAATAAAATTGTTTGTGATATGCAATTTTATAAAATCACATACCTATATTTAATTCATCTTCTGAACTGATAGTTTTTCTTTTTCCCATTTTAAATTTTATTAATGATGATTAATTAATTCAATATAAATATCGTATTTTTGTTAAATGACAAGAATATTTTTAAATACATTTACATATGAAATGCAAATGTCAGATTTGAAATAACATAAGTGAAGTTAGCAATCGTTTGTTTTGTGATGGAATTTTTCAAACATTTCGATTTCGATAAATCGTAATGAAAGCAATCGATGAAATTAGTTCCCGCGCAGCAGCTCAGGTTTCTATATTCAATAAAATAATAAATTAAAATAAAATTGTTTGTGATATGCAATTTTGTAAAATCACATACTTATATTCAATTCATCTTCTGAACTGATAGTTTGGCTCAGACAAAGCTGTATGACTGAGTGATGTTATGTTTTCTCACCGCCAGGTTTGCTGTCATCAGTGTTCCCCCACCAGTGGCGCACCATTACCATTACCCCTTGTCGCGCTGAAATAATGAATGTCAACTTGGCGATAAATCATTTTTATATATATATTATAATAAAAGAGAGAGGGAATTAAAATCGCTCATTTGAAAATATATAGTTCATATAAAAGAGGTCTCATTAAACATACTTTTTCAATTGACACTGTTTTTATACAGCAATACTTTTGGCTGAACCGAAAATCAGATGCCCTCATTTTTTTTCTTCACTGAAATACAAGAGTCCAAGGTGCTTTTTTCACTATTATTTATATCCGACGATTGGCTGTTCGGTTTTCAATGTATGTTTGATTAGGAAAAAATGGGAGCCCCAAACACACCCCGCCCGACGATTGGCGGTTCGGTTTTCAATGTGTGTTTGATTAGAAAAAAAATGGGAGTCCAAAACACACCCCGTCCGGACTTAACATTCGGAGGTTCGGTTAATATATATCGCTGTCATCAGTGTTCCCCACCAGTGGCGCACCATTACCCCTTGTCGCGCTGAACTAATGAATGTCAACTTGGCGATAAATCATTATTTTTATATATATTATAATAAAAGAGAGCGGGAATTAAAATAGCTCATTTGAAAATATATAGTTCATATAAAAGAGGTCTCATTAAACATACTTTTTCAATTGACACTGTTTTTATACAGCAATACTTTTGGCTCAACCGAAAATCAGATGCCCTCATTTTTTTCTTCATTGAAATACAAGAGTCCAAGGTGCTTTTTTCACTATTATTTATATCCGACGATTGGCTGTTCGGTTTTCAATGTATGTTTGATTAGGAAAAAATGGGAGCCCCAAACACACCCCGCCCGACGATTGGCGGTTCGGTTTTCAATGTGTGTTTGATTAGAAAAAAAAATGGGAGTCCAAAACACACCCCGACCGGACTTAACATTCGGCGGTTCGGTTAATATATATTAACCGAACCGGAGTTGTTTGCACATATTCGGTTCTATTACGTGGTTTGATTTAATAAAAATATTGTAAATTATATTAATAATATTTATTATATTATTATAATATTAATAATTACATTATTATTGATCTACTGCACTTTTAACACTAAACCTACCACGACCGGTCAAATGATCGTTTTTAAATTTTGTTTAAAATTTTCTAAACACCACGTTATTATACAATTAAACTTCATGACTTCTCCTAAAATATAGATACAATTGTTTTTTTTAATATTTACGACTTTTCCGATTATTTGATTTTTGAGAAAAATATGTAGTCCTTTTTAACTACCACGACCGGTCATTTATTGACCGGCTGAACGATTTATATGCTTTGTAATAGAATACTCTCGAAAACTCAATTCTGAAATTATAAAATAGTTACAAATTAAAGATAATACGAAAGAAAAATTAAAATGTATTTATTTCTGTCTCTTTCACCGGCTTATCTACTATGATTGAAATCTAGAAATGATTGCAGAGCCGACTTCAGTATAATCTTGTAACTTGAACAAAAAGTTGCGGCCTATTATATTTTATAAATTTATAGTGTTATAAATTACTCTTTCAACTAAGCACATTTTTTTAGTATTTATTTCATTATTTGTGTGCCTATATCAGCCTAAATAATTATTATCTTGAAGGAGACAATAAAAGAGTGTGTCTTCTGCTGGAATTATAAATTTTATTTATTTATAACGAGACTATAGTTTCGAGGGCTTTGCCCTCTTCATCATTTCAAATTAATTATTATCTTCATTTTATATTATGAGATATAAGTATTTTCAAAGACCGGTCATTTGACCGGTCACGGTGGGAATAGTTATACATGCAATGCTGGTTGGTTTAGTGTTAATAAAAAATCCGATAATTATATTTTTCAATCCCCGGGTTCATTCATTTCCCAACAATAAAAATAATGCAATTATAAATACAATGTAAACGGCCAGATTATCCGTAGAAAAAAATATATAATTCACTCGCTTCAAAGGGTCAATGAATGAAACAAATAAAATGTTTCTTTCTTCTCTCCACAGTATAGTGTTCAAAACTTTCTTCTTTTTTAGCAAAGGCATAGAAAAACAAAATTTTTTCCTCATTTTCTTAATTAGATAGAAGAAAATTTTGAACACTCTGTGGAGAGAAGAAGGAAACATTTTATTTGTTTCGTTGACCACTTTTGAAAATGAGTGAATTATATATTTTTTTCTGTGTGTGGCTGTTTGTGTATATATAATTATTATTATTTATTGTTGAAATGATGACACCCGTTTTTATAATTTTGTAATATTGGTTTGTAGATCCTGAAAGAAGGAAATCTCCGAAACGTCCGGACTGAAAGGAAAGGAAGGAAGGATTCCAATAATTACACGCTTAGCTTGATATGTGTTAATTTTTCTTTCCTACCCCTGGGGCTACTTCCATTTCATTCAATTAAATTTCTACCAGTCGGTTTCTCTCCAGAGAAAATTTCGTTGCCAAAATATATATATATATATATTTTTTATAATTAGTTAATGGTTTTGTATTAATTTTATAAGTTATATTTTATATTAATTTTTTCCTGTAATTATACTAGTATATATATACATATATATATATATTAAAATGGTAACAACCCATTTCGCACATTGTTGAGACAAAGAATCCAAATTTAGAAGATATGCTTTTTTATGCATAGTAGGAGTTAAAAAATCTTAAATCTGAACTTTTTCATAATTTATTAATTTAATAACTTAAAAATAGGAAAGAGATTACCCAGTCAAGCCAAATATAGAATAGATTTCGTAAAAATTGGTTTATTTTTCATATTTAAAGAAAGCTGTGCTTAAGCCGGGATTATCTAAAGTCATTCGTGGTATATGAGCTTTAAGGCCCAGTTCTGAATATAGTCAGGGGAATGAGATTAGCCAGGGTCCAAACACCCTCATATAACAAAATAGAACATTATGATTGGCGATGGACCTTAGAAGGGATAGAAAACGGACAATCATATGAAACGTCGTCTCCACCCCACCAAGGAGACACTATTGAAAAATGCATAAAAAGGATTCTACACGGAGAAATAGAGAGACTTCCTTTCTCCTCTCTATTATTTTATCCAGCTCTTACCTTACATCTCTATTATTTTATCCAGCTCTATCACTTTATCCAGCGCTATTACTCTATCCGCTCTATACCTATACACTCTATCCATATTACTTACATCTACGGCTCTTTTACGCTACTTCTCTCTTACATCGCTACTCTTCCTATTATTCACTGCCTCTATTAGCTCGATCTCACGAGTATATCTCTTCGTCCTGGAGCCGTTTTAACGGGCATCTACATTCATCACTTGCTAGCCCCTCCATTGGCACTTATATCATTAGCACGATAGCTAATTGAACAGCACGGGCAAGAATACCTGTCCGGCTCTCTCGTGAAGACACCACGGGAAGCTGATCAAAAAGGCCCAGAGACTCCTGGGCCCGTTACACTTACTCTTCGACGTGGCAGTCTACGGAACCTGAGCGAGAGGGGGCCACGGCACAGTTAGTGCTGTTCGAATTACTTTGAACCGATCAGCACACCTCGAGAGCAAACGTAATTAATCACAATTTCTTTGAACGATCTCCGTTCACCCCTTAAAGCCATCAAATCATTTAATTCTTTCTGACTGTTAAATTCACCAAGGACCTCAATAAATCATATATTATACATTGAATTCTTGATTATCTTTCACTGTTAAGAAAATTTCCCCATTCTCCTTTGCAGCTAGAATTCATTTAAGTATTTTTATTTTATTTTTGCCTATTTAGAATTATTTTTTTTTATTTTTTTTGTAAATTCATTGCATCAGATTAACTTCAGTAACGTAAAATTTGAACATAAGAGTAAATTCAGTAGTTTATCAAACTAGTACAACGAGATACACTGAGTTACACCACCACCTCCACGTCTATAAAGGTTAGTATTCTCACACTCAGGAATATTCCCCTTAAACGTACCCCATACCAGAACTAATTTCCTTACCCCTCCAACCATATACCCTCCCTAACCCCATTGCATGGTGAAGGTGCTGCTGGGATTTGAAAATCTAAGCCATCCTATCCCACAGATATCCCTAAATTCAAAATCCCATATTAAAAATATTCTGAGAAGTGAGAATACCAGGCTTAGTAAGGCTGCAACCGAACGCGATACCTGTCTCGTTGTACTAAAATTGAACAAAAAATATAGTATATTGCCCCGTACCGTTAATTTATCTTTTTTCATATTTTTTTTATTTATTTAAATTCTCTTAACAGTGGGATATCAAAGGTTAATTGAATAATCCCGGCTTCAACACTTCTATTTTTGAAATTTTCTGAGAATTTATTTGGCGAACTGTTTACTTTCTTTTCTATAAAATTAATACATTTTATAAATAAACAATAGCAACTTCTAATATTTGATTCTTTCTTTTACAAATACACACCGAGAATGGACGGCACACAACAGAGTCTTGACGAACGCAGGGCGATTTATGCAGGCAACCAACAGGCAACAGTTGAATTATCCAACACGCCGATCGATCCTGATGATATGGCATTAGACTCTGGGACCTGTATGTCCACCCCTACACCGGCGGAAATGGAAGAATCGACACTTCCAGCCATGCTACGAGATACAAGGGAGTTTGCAAATGCGCTTGATGGTGAACATCAAATCGTAAGTACACATACCCCCCCTCCACCCACACCCTTCGATAGTAATAGCATGCTCCAACAAATAATGTTGCAAATGAAAGAAATGACAAGTAAATCAGAGGCTAATTTTGATAAAACAGAGGCCAATTTTAGTGAAACAAAAGCTAATTTTAGTAAAATAGATAGCAAGATAGATGAACAAAAAAGTGAAACAAATGCTAATTTTAGTAGAGATAGATAATAAAATAGAGGCCATGAGGGATGAATTTAATAGTAATATAAATAATTCCATAGCCAAAGTCAATGAAAAATTTGCATCCCTTTTTAATAGAATAGAGTCAAGCGATGGAAAAATGGATGAACAACAAAATAAATCAGAGGCCAATTTTGATGAAATAGATAATAAAATAGAGTCACATGATGCAACAATACAACAATCGCCACCCTTAGAAATCAAGTTAGCAACAATTGAAACCATTGTTGACCCTCCTCTTTTAGAAACCGCCCTCGAATTTACTTCAGCCCCTTGTAATCAAATTAATATAGACCCCATTATAGAACCCTCCATAGAATTAAAAACAATAACTTGTATACCCGCCATAGAAATTCACACACCCATAATTTGCGAACAAATAATTGAAATTCCGCCCCCACCACCTTTAATAAAAATTGATATAAGTCCCCCAAACAAATTCATTCCACTAGTAAAAATTTTAATTGGTTTGCATATAAAATATAAAAATTATTTTACAACATTTTCGATTTTCAAACTATCAACAATGAATTTCATTATAAATCATATCCGTGATGTGATTCAGAATGAATCGCATCATTGCCAGCGAGCACTAGAAAGAACTTTATACGCCTCGCGGGGGATCAACCGATAAAAATGATAGGAAAACAATTTTTATGGACCCATATGAAACCTTTGAAAATTGCCTTTATACCTTGAAATTCCTCGAAAAACGAAAATGCTTATAAGCAAACCAATTATTTTATTTAGTAAATCCCCATATAACCCAGTCCCTTAATATTTTTCATTCGTCGTTTGTTGTTGCAAAATTCAAGAAATAATTTGTCAAAAATAGTCTACTTTATTATCTTTTAAAATCAATATTTAAATAATTTTTGATAATTATTTAATTCAATTTCTTGTAATCATGAATCATCACACTATTATTTCTTTCGTCTAATTTAAAATAAATATTCTAATATAACTATTTATATTAGCAGAACAATTTCACATAGGTCCCCATTTAAAATTTTTAATCCACATTTCTATCATAATTTTGTATTTCCATTTTTTTAAATAAATCCAGCAGGCCTGTTTGTAATTTAACTTCAGTAAACTCAGTAGATTTATCGATTCAATGATTTTTGGAAAATCATTAATAGTATTCATTTTTATTTTATCTTTTTATAATTTTATCATTCGGCGTCAACACAACTCATTTATCACGATGAGACTCATATAAAATTCTATCCTCATTTGTCACAATAGACAAAATTCATTTTTAAATAATTTTTCATTCTAAATAAACCCGATTCAATCCTCTCTAGTCAACTTTCTTTGTAATTTTAAAATTTAAATTTAAATTAAATTCTAACCTGTGTTTGTATCAATAGAGTCAGTCAATATTAATTTCTTTCCACCCTCACTATGTTTCTGTTCATTTAAATAAAATTTTCTAGTATTAATGTAAATTTTTCAATTGCTTCACTTATTAATTTTATAATAAACATTCTATTAGATTCAACTTTCCTTCTCAATATTATATCAATGTTGGAACATGCAAAACTAAAAATATAATTTTCTCCCTTTAGCCCCTGAATAAGCCCCTTGCAATTAAAAATTAAAACATTTAAAAGCGGTAACCAACAAGCACATTTGCAAACAGTATCTCACATGAGCGAATTAATTATTGTTACGATTAACATAAATTCTTGAAAATTTTTATAGTATGTCGAATGGTCCGTCACAGAGATGGGAACTCGTGCATCCATATAGAAGAGATGAACACGATCCCAATATGCGGATAGACATGAAAAAGGAAATGTGAAATCAGGAATCGATGTATCAGTATTGGATAATTGAACTTAAAAAAGAGATATAATAACAAATTGCTTGTGACCCCTGCGTTTCGATGGATTAGTTGTGGTCTCACGGGGTAAATAGCCTGGGCTAATAATTTGAAAAGAAATTTTTTCAGTTTATTAATAATTTAAAAAAAAAAATTTTTAGTTTAAAAATTTTTTTTTGAAGGGAAGCGGTGTCATAAAATGGTAACAACCCATTTTCGCACATTGTTGAACAAAGAATCAAATTTAGAAGTATGTTTTTTTTATGCATAGTAGAGTTAAAAAATCTTAAATCTGAACTTTTTCAAAATTTATTAATTTAATAACTTAAAAATAGGAAAGAGATTACCCAGTCAAGCCAAATATAGAATAAATTTCGTAAAAATTAGTTTATTTTTCATATTTAAAGAGAAGCTGGCTTAAGCCGGGATTATCTAAAGTCATTCGTGGCATATGAGCTTTAAGGCCCAGTTCTGAATATAGTCAGGGGAATGAGATTAGCCAGGGTCCAAACACCCTCATATAACAAAATAGAACATTATGATTGGCGATGGACCTTAGAAGGGATAGAAAACGGACAATCATATGAAACGTCGTCTCCACCCACCAAGGAGACACTATTGAAAATGCATAAAAGGATCAACACGGAGAAATAGAGAGACTTCCTTTCTCCTCTCTATTATTTTATCCAGCTCTTACCTTACATCTCTATATTATACCTCTACCTATATTACTCTATTATTTTATCCAGCTCTTACCTCTATCCTCTCTATATTATATCTCCATATTACTTACATTACGGCTCTCTTCCGCTACATCGCTCTTACATCATACTCTTCCTATCATGCGCTCCCTCTATTAACTCGATCTCACGAGTATATCTCTTCGATCCTGGAGCCGTTTTCAGCGGGCATCTACATTCATACACCGCGCTAGCCCCTCCGCTGGCACTGATATCATTAGCACGATAGCTAATTGAATAGCACGGACAAGAATACCTGTCCGGCTCTCGTGAAGACACCACGGAAGCTGATCAAAAAGGCGAGACTCCACCAGGACAGTACATACTCTTCGACGTGGCAGTCTACGGAACTTGAGCGAGAGGTGGACACGGCACAAAATAGCGCTGTTCGAATTATTTGAACCAGTCAGCATACTTCAAGGCAAAGTAATTAATCACGAAATTTCTTTGAACGATCTCCGTTCACCTTAAAGCCATCGGAAATCATCTAAATTCTGCGCTGCCTGTTAAAAATTCACCGAGGACCTCAATAAATCATATATTATAATTAAATTTTTTGATTATCTTTCACTGTTAAGAAAATTTCCCCATTCTCCTTTGCACATGAGCGAATTAATTATTGTTACGAT